>QXTE01000323.1:1115693-1140426 GCA_003942145.1 Platysternon megacephalum | reverse complement strand
ATAAATCCGTTTTACCCTGTATAAGCTTTATACAGAGTAAACTCATAAATTGTTCGCCCTCTATAACACTGATAGAGAGATATGCACAGCTGTTTGCTCCCCCAGGTATTAATACATACTCTGAGTTAATTAATAAGTAGAAAGTGATTTTATTAAATACAGATAGTAGGATTTAAGTGATTTCAAGTAGTAACAGACAGAACAAAAGAAGTTACCAAGCAAAATAAAATAAAATACGCAAATCTATGTCTAATTGCACTAAATACAGATAAGATCCTCACCAGTTCCAAAATGTTCTCTTTTACAGGCTAATCTTCTTTTAGCCTGGGTCCAGCAATCACTCACACCCCCTGTAGTTTTCAGTTTCCTTCAAGTGTCCTGTGGGGGTGGAGAGGCTCCTTCTTTAGCCAGCTGAAGACAAAATGGAGGGGTCTCCCACAGGTTTAAATAGACTGTCTCTTGTGGGTGGAGACCCCCTCCTCTCCCTCTGTAGAATCCTGTCACAGAATGGAGATTCGAAAATCACATGGGCAGGTCACATGCCCATGCATGACTCAGGACTGCAGGTAGCAGCCATTACCCACATGCTGCCTTGAACGTCCTCAGGTAGACTTCTGATGTGGATTGGAATCTTCCAAGCTCTTTTGTCTGTTAAGTGCCCCCTGACTGAACACCTAATTTGCACATTCCTTTCCCCAGAAGTCACCAAATGTTCTAACTGAGGCCCCTTAGGAATCAAGCAATTACACAGCCCATGTTCATAACTTTGAACACACAAATGGTGCCTGCATACAACTAGGGTGAACATAACTAGGAGATCATAACCTTTACATAGATATGTACCTGGCACAGGCAGCATAAAACATATTCCAGTTATGTCATATTCCCACAAAGCCTTATGGGAGGTACCGTCACAATAACCATTCGTCCCCATAATGAGTGGCACTGGTGGTGATACTGGGAAACTGGAGGGTCTAAGGGAATTGCTTGCATAGGCGCCAACTTCTCCTGGCGCCGGTGGGTGCTCGTGCCCCACCCCGCCTCAACTCCACCCCCTCCCTGCCCCTACTGGACACCGTCCCCAAATCCCCGCCCTGGCCCTGCCTCTTCCCCACCTCCTCCCCTAAGCGCGCCGCGTTCCCGCTCCTCCCCCATCCCTCCCGGAGCTTGTTACGCCGCGAAACAGCTGTTTCGCAGCGGCAAGCGCTGGGACAAGTGGTGAAGGCGCGCTCAGGGGAGGAGGCGGAGGCAGAGGTGAGCTGGGGTAAGGGGGTGGGGAGCTGCTGGTGGGTGCAAAGCACCCACCAATTTTTCCCCGTGGGTGCTCCAGTGGAGTCGGCACCTATGATTGCTTATGGTTAGCCAGTGGGGTGAGACTGTGGGGTGAGACTGAAGTCTTCTCTGTTTGGCTGGTTTGGTGCACCTTAGAGGTGGAGAACCACCAGCCTCGGGCTGTGACTGCCTTGCTCTAAGCAATTTGTCCTGAATTGATGCTCTCAGTTGTGTCCCTCAAAAGCCAGCATTGTTACAGTGGTGTAGTCATGCTAGAATCCACAGAACCAGGTCAGTTAAGCTTTGGATCAGAACCCCACGCTATCCAAATTTGAATTTTGGTATTGAGAATTTTGTTGGTTAAAGATCAGTGACCATGAGCCAGAAAGCATCAGCAGAAGCAATGAGACAGCCAGCAATTTGAATATCATCAAAAACTGGCAGAAATTCGAATGAGAGAGAAGCAAACCTTGGCCCAGCTGGAGAAAGAAGCTAAGGTAAGGAATGCTGAATTAAAAAGAGAAGCTGCTGAAAGACAGAGAAAAGCTAAAGAAAGAATGGCTGAATTGGAAAAAGAAGCTGCTGAAAGAGAGGAAAGGGCTCGTAGGGAGTGTATTGAACTGCTCGCTGCTGAGGAGAGGGTTCGCCAGATGCAACAAGAAACTGCCAGACTTCAGCTCCAAGTCAAAAAAGCAATGGAAGAACAGCAGAAACTGTATCGTCTTAAAAGTCCAGTTTATAACAATATTGGTATGTTGTATTACTCTGAACAATTGTCTCTGTTTAACGAGTTTTGCTATGGCCAGGGAGAGGGTAACTCTAACCTGGTGGGAAATAGCTGTTTGTCTGTGCAAGAAAGCAGTTGGTCTGCAAATGAAATTTCTGAATATCTGTCTAATGTCTCAGAAGTGAATCTGGAATTAGATCAAGCACAAAAAGATCTCATTGGTCAGGAAAATGTTTCTCAGGAGCAGATTAAAGTGGATGGTCAGGTTAAAGCCCTAACTGAGGAAGGAAAGGGTAGATTTTTGATGGGTAATGGATTATTGGTAAGCACAGCTTGTAAAAGTGAACCTGAAAAAGGTAACTGTGATTTGCTGGAAGTAGCTCAGTGTAGTGAGAAGAGCAGCAGTTTATCTGTTGGGAGTGGCAATTCTGCCCCACTATTCCAGTATTTGTCTGTAACCAGCCCTGCGTGCTGGGACAAGGGAGAGGAAAGCAGGGAAAGTTTGGAGGAGCCTAGGCAGCCTTGTGAGCTGATGGTTTTGTCTAGTCAGCAGTTTGGGAAGGCAAGGCTAGTGAAAGATGAGTGGCCCTATACCTTACCTGTTACCTGTGTGGAGAATTGTGACAGTGAAGGAAATGTGCCTGTGTCTGCTAGGGGTAATGACTTGCCTATGGAGGAAGCTACCCCGGTCTCCAAGCAGTTGTCTGTGAACAGCCCTGTGGGCTGGGACAAGGAAAATGAGATCCCAAGCTGTGTGTCTGTTAAAGGGGAAGGTTTCTCCAGCTCTTCTTTGTCTATGGAGCAGACAGAAGGTGTCTTTCAGCCTGTAATGGTTGACGATAGTGCAGTTGTTTCTGGATTTAACTAAAGCCCAGGAAGGGAATGGTCCTAAGTTTGTGTCTGCTAGGGAGAATGGCACTGTAACTAGGTTGCATCCAGTTAGTGTCATGGCAAAATCCCAGAGACCAGACAATTCTGATGCTTGTATTTTGCCTGTTGCTAATGTGTGGTTGGAAAAGGGTGTAGCAACTCTGTCTAATCAGGGTGATATCCTAGCCAGGGCACAAGAAGAGCATAAAGGTGATTTGATTGTGTTACCTACTGACAGTTTGGAAACTTGTAGCATGAAGGAAAATATTTCTGAACTTGTGTGTGGCAAAGGAAAGGAAAATGCTTCTGACCTTTTAACTATGAAATCTAGCAGTTTGCCTGAAAGGGGATTGTGTAGGAATCCACCTGATAAGCCAAAGGTGATCCTGGCTGTAAGTAAGACCCAGAAAAAGTCTGTTGTTGCTCAGGAAAGTGTTCCTTTAGAGCAAGCCTTAGGTAAAGAGGGTAAGGGCAGAATTTCTGTGAGGGGTGAATTGTTGCTTAGAGAAGCTCCTAGGGAAAGTAGTCCTCATGGTAATCTATGCAAGCAGTTTGCTGTAGCTGAAGGGTGTGGAAGTGATTTAATCAAGGATGTTTCAGTTCCTAACAGCCAGAAATTTTCTGTTGTGAATGGATGTACTGACTTTCCTTTTGAAAGATCCAGTGTGAATAGCTTTGAGGTCTCAGATGGAGTAAAAGCTGTTGAGAAAGTTGAACAGCCCTGTGGTGTTGCACCCCATAATGCTTTATAGAAATATGCTTATGAGTATAAATATGACATAACTGGAATATGTTTTATGCTAGATATGCCATGTAACATGTATTTGCAAAGGTTATGATCTACTGAATATATTCATCCTATTTGCATGCATGTATCTTTTTTATATCTGAAGTTATGAGCATTGGCTCTATGATTGTATTTAAAGTGTTTGCTGTAGGAAGCACATAAGGCTGATTTGGTCAACATAGTGTGAAGGTGTTATTCAAATAATTGGGAGTACTTAACTAATGATGGACTTTGTTTGATTCTAAGTAGCCTCAGTGAAGCATTTGGTCAGCTTCTCGAGAAAGGACTATTCTCAGTAAGTGCCCAATCAAGAAACACTTAACTGACAATGGACTTTGGGAGATGCCAATCCACATGTGAGCTTTCCTGGGAACATTCAAACTAACATGTAAACAATGGCATCGGCCTGCAAAAATCTGAATCATTCATAGACATGGGACTTGCCCAGGTGACTGCAAACTCCATCTTGTTGAGGGGATTTTACACAGGAGAACAAAGGGGTTTCCAGCCACAAGAGAAAGACTATATAAGGCCCTGGAAACCCCTCCATTTTGTCTTCAGCTGGCTCAAAAGATAGCCTCTCCACCCCAAAGAGAGGCCTGAAAGAAACTGGAACAAAGGACAGTAACTACGGGGGTGTGAGTGATTGCTGGACCCAGACTAGGAAGGAGTCTAGTCTGTCAAAGAAGCTTATTAGAACATCTCTGAGGGTGAGATTTACCTGCATTTAGTTTCCTACTGTATTAGGCTTAGACTTGCATGTTTTTGTTTTATTTTGCATGGTAATTTACTTTGTTCTGTCTGTTATTACTTGGAACCACTTAAACCCTACTTTTTATATTTAATAAAATCACTTTTTGCTTATTAATTAACCCAGAGCAAGTATTAATACCTGGGGGAGCAAACAGCTGTGCATCTCTCTCTATCAGTGTTGTAGAGGGTGAACAATTTCAGTTTACCCTGTATAAGCTTTATACACAGTAAAATGGATTTATTTGGGGTTTGGACCCCATTGGGAACTGGGTATCTGGGTGCTGGAGACAGGAGGACTTCTTAAGCTGCTTTCAGTTAAGCCTGCAGCTTTTGGGGGACGTGGTTCAGACCTGTGTCTGTGTTTGCAGCAGGCTAGCATGTCTGGCTCAATAAGACAGGGTACTGAAGTCCCAAGCTGCCAGGGAAAACATGCTCAGAGGTAGTCTCAGAACATCAGGTGGCAGTCCCAAGGGGGTTTCTGTGACCCAACCCATCACAAGCCCTATAACCAAGTGGCTGTGCTTGACCAGTTTGTTCGGAAGACAAAGTTGTTGAGAGAGGAATGTCTCCATGCTGATTCTTTGGGCTGGTCCACACTAGGGGCGGGATCGAACTAAGCTACTTCGACTTCAGCTACGCTATTCGCGTAGCTGAAGTCGAAGTAGCTTTGTTCGAATTTGGCGCGCTTACCTCGCGTCCGCGTGGCGCCACGATCGAAGTTCGCGGCTCCCACGTCGACTCCGGTAACTCCGCTCGCCCTGCAGGAGTACCGGAGTTCGAAGTAGCGCGTTCGGGGATCGACTT
This sequence comes from Platysternon megacephalum, assembly GCA_003942145.1. Taxonomy (NCBI): domain Eukaryota; kingdom Metazoa; phylum Chordata; order Testudines; family Platysternidae; genus Platysternon; species Platysternon megacephalum. The sequence continues at coordinate 1,135,213 of QXTE01000323.1, read as the reverse complement.
ATCGCGTCCAGACAAGATGGACAGTCTGTGTCTCAGGTTCAGAGGGAAGACTGGGTAGCTGAGTCTGCAGTTTATTCCATCACTGCTACAAGCCTAAATCAAGAACTTTGCCATTACTCTATGTAACTAATTCCATTTAACCAATTTTATCTCTCATCTATATTTCTTTCTTTTTATGAATAAATCTTTAGATCTTAGATTCTAAAGGATTGGCAACAGCGTGATTTGTGGGTAAGATCTGACTGGTATATTAATCTGGGTCTGGGGCTTGGTCCTTTGGAATCGGGAGAACCTTTTTTCTTTTACTGAGGTATTAGTTTTCATAACCATTCATCCCCATAACGAGTGGCACTGGTGCTGATACTGGGAAACTGGAGTAGCTAAGGGAATTGCTTGTATGACTTGTGGTTAGCCAGTGGGGTAAAACAGAAGTCTTCTCTGTTTGGCTGGTTTGGTTAGCCTTGGTCTGCAAAGGAATCCCAGCCTTGGGCTGTGACTGCCCTGCTCTAAGCAATTTGTCCTGAACTGATACTCTCATTTGTGTCCTGCCAAAGGCCGCATCATTACAGAAAGCTTTTTCCAATTTTTAAAAGTTTGAGCCCTCCCATTGGCTCTTTTGGTCAGGGGCCCACTTTTTTTTTTTTGGTACCTATGCACGGAGGCTTTTTAACCCTTTACAGGTAAAGCAAGCAGAGAACAGCTACCAAAAGGGATTTTACAGCTAGCTGGCTGGCTGGGTGTCCATAAAAGGGAGCTGCCCCCCAAAGCACAGATGGTGCTGGCCAGCCTGGTTCAGATCGGGTCCACACTGGCTGGAATTTCTTCCTGGAGGTTTAGGAAACAGAGTTAATAAGATACATGCACCTCTAATTTTACTATTGATTACATGAAGAACTAAACAGTACTTTTTACATTTCAAGGACTACAATGACCTAGAACGCAGATACATTTTTATCCAGCTGATTATGGGAAACCTTCCCAGTAGAGATCATCAGCCACTTTGTTAGAGGCTCCTGAAATGTTTTGTATTTTAAAATCAAAGTCTTGGAGAGCTAAACTCCACCAAAGAAGTTTTTTGTTAGTCTCTTTGACTGTGTGAAGCCACTTCAGTGCAGCATGGTCAGTCTGCAGGTGGAACTGCCATCCCCAAATGTATGGGCGTAGCTTCTCCAGAGCATACGCAATGGCGTAGCATTCTTTTTCTGAGACTGACCAGTGGCTTGCCCTCTCGGCAAGTTTTTTGCTGAGAAACACGAAAGGATGGAATTGTTGATCTGGTCCTTTGTGCATTAAAACTGCTCCCACACCGTGCTTGGACGCATCTGTGGTTACGACAAACGGTTGGTTGAAGTCCAGGGCACTCAGTACAGGGTCAGATGTACTGGTTAAAGGCTTTTTGACATTTTTCAGTCCACTGAACTGCATTTGGCTGCTTTTTCCTGGTTAGGTCTGTCAGTAGGGTGGCAATTTGGCTGTGGTGTGTGTGTGCAACGTGCACTCTATATAATTTTACGAAAGTATGTTGATGAGCAGGGGGTTGGACTAGATGACCTCCTGAGGTCCCTTCCAACCCTAATATTCTATGAAATCTATGAGTGAATATAATGTAACTGAAATATGCTTTATGCAAAAGGTTTTTTGTAAGGTATTATTACAAAGCTTATAATTTACTGAGTGTGGTTATTTTATTTGAAACTAGAAATATAAAATATAACTCTGAGGGCCTATTGTAATTATGCAAAGTGTGGGCCATCAATGGTGGTTTGGAATCTTGATAGCTCCCATTAACCAGGACAATTGACTGTAAATGGCTCTGTCTTACTTGTAAGTCTTCCTGTATACGTGTTTGCTGGCAAGTGGGTAATGAAGTCTTACAGTGACATGTAATCATGTCACCTAAACTGAAATCCATCTTTAATCTGGTGCTTTTCCATTGAGAAGGGGGGGACCCAGAGGGACAAAAGATTCCCGCCTTATGCAAAAAATATATAAGTGGGTGAAACAAAGAAGGGGGCCATCATAAGAAATCCCCTAGCTACCACCTAAGCTGAAACAAGGGGTGTACCAGGAAAAAGAATTGTGCCCAGCCTAGAAAGTGACCTGGCCCCAGCCTGCTCTGCTCCCCTGGCTCCCAGGCTTGGGGGGAGGTGGGGACCTCCCCCCAGCACTCTCCAGCGGCGCAGCTGGGAGCCAGGGGAGCGGAGCAGGCTGGGCCGGGTTGTTCTACTTACCGGTGAGTGCAGGCCCGACCGCTTCTGGAGTCCTCAGGGGAGTGGGGGAGAGGAAGTGGCGGGGCAGGGCAGGGGTGGGGGCCCTGGGGAAGAGCCAGAGCAGGGGCTGGAGCAGCAGGCAACTGCACAGGGCACCAGGAAATTTGGTGCCCCACGCAGCTGCGTACTTTGCTTATGGGTAAGGATGGCCCTGCTCCTCAGACATGTAGGCAGTGCCATGCTGAGTGCAGCACCAGCTCTGTCCCTTCAAACCTGGGCCTACGTGGCGCTCTGCCCCATTTCTCCATCAGTACCATGGGGCCGACAGCCCTGCCCTGCCGCACAGGGACCGGTGAGGCTCAGACATGAACGGTACTCAGCTGCAATGGTGGCAGGGGCTGTATACAGACCTTGAGCTCAGTGTGGCCTCAGCAGCTCTGTGTGAATTGTCATCCACCTCTTCCTTGGGGCTGTTTGCTCCATGTCTCTCCCCGTTCTCTGCACTGGGCCGAGAGGTGCGGTTTGGGGGCCAGGGGAGTGGCTGCCCATCACTTGGAATGTTCATTTCCCAGGGATGAAACAGTTGATTTTCTAATTAGTTCAAGATAGCTCAAGCAATTACCATGAAGCGTATTATCAGGTCCTCTGCTCTTGCCTTCTCTTTGCACTGTAACTTGGCTTGCAAAGATGACAGATTTCATGCTAATACGCATTTATCCTGCCCTAATTACACTGCCAAAGACAGGACGCGAACGCCTTAGATTTAAAGTAACAGGCCAGCTATAACACAGAGTTCAGTGTGGTGGTGATCATGCCCGTGGCCCTGACTCCCTCTTCCCCCACATTTGCTTTAGCTGGAGTGATTTACCTGCAGTGTTTCTTGGCATTCACTTCCACAAGGATCCCACAGCTCTTTACACACAGGGATCAGTCATCCCTGAAATGCAGCCACATCTGGGATGGCACGCAGTAGCTAGACAGTGACACGATGTAAACAGAGATGAAGAATGCAGTATCCATTTAATTTAGGGAGGCAGATGGTAATTGACCATTGGTGAACCACTGCTGGAAAGTGGCCAGGAAATTGGGGTTCACATGCCAATTAGGTCTTTAATAACCACGAGTGGTCAGGACTTTGGTCTAAAAGACAACGCCTCTAGCAGCACAGTGCCCTCACCCTCAATGCCAGCCAGAGGACACCGGGGAGGGAATAACTGATGGATCACCAACATTATGTCCCTGTGATTTGAGACCTGTCATCTAAGAAGTGACCAAAACGAACCCCACTTAGCCTGTGTGATGTGACGGGGGCTCAGCCCAGTGTGGCTTCATGGCTAGGGGCTGGGAGGGCTTGCAAGGGCTTCTCTGTTCCAGGAGTCAAAGTCCACCATGGCACCGATCATGGAAAGCAAGGCAGCCATAGACCCGTTTAAGTTACTGCTGGAGTCCCAGTGAGGAAGCATGAGGAGCAGGGGGACCCTGCTGAGCTGAGCAAAGCCCCAGGGCTAATCTGCAGGGAGTGGCCCCACCCTGCCCAAGGCAGGCTGGGAACACCCCACGGGCAGCGACACAGCCACCACCTGCTGCTGTCACAGGTGCTAGAAGGGCGCTTGTCTGCATGGCACCCCCACCCTGGTTGACTTGCACCTGCCCTGTAACTGAGACACAGGGACAGTTACTGACACTAATGCTTTCCGAGCCCATCACCATGGCCTCTGGGTGCAGCAGCCAGTCAGAACGACTAGTAAATGGTTATTTGTGCTATGGCAGCAGCTCCAGGCTTCCACTGAGACTAGGGCCCACTGCACCAGGTGCTTTGCACACACATTGTGCACACATACACAAGGTGCCATTCAGATATCCCACCCCTGCCCCCATCCCAGCAAGGACCCCAGGTCTCACCTCTCTTACCCACATGGTGCATGAGCTGGTGCCACCTGGGATCAAGTTCAGGGGGAGAGGGGCTCCTCTGCTCCCCTTGTGTCAGGTCCCAGCACTGTTCGGCCCAGCTCAGTCTGGCCCAAGGGACAGCCGGGGGCCATAATGCAGTGGTGCTATCAGTAGCGGCGCCAGCTCTTCCGGCGCCCTAGGTCCCGCCCCCGAAATGCCGCCCCCAACAGCGGCGGCGGAAGGTCCCGCCCCCAAAAGTGAACGGACAGCCGGGGCGCCGGCGCCCCCAAAATAGCAGCGCCCTAGGCGACCGCCTAGGTCGCCTAATGGGTTGCGCCGGCCCTGGGTGCTATGCCCACGCAGTGGAAGCGATGCTCTGACACTCCAGCACCAGCCATATTGATGTAGTCCTGGGTCTGCCCCCCTCCCCCACCAAGTATCCCTGGCCTATGGGACTTTGAGCAAGTGCAAAAGTCGGGGGGGAGGGGGAAGGGTTTGCCTGCCCCAATTGGTGCCACCGAGACAGCGTGAGAGACCGTCCCTGTATCAGCGAGCTCACAGCCCAAGCAGACTAATGACCAAAGGAAGGATTCTCACCCCGTTGTACCAATGTGGTGCCAAGGCCCAGAGACAGTCAGTGACTGGCCCAAGGTCACCCAGGCAGAATGTGGCAGAGCCTGGGCAAACCCCAGCGCTCCGGGCTCTCAGCCCGGCACCAGACCCACGAGGCTAACGGCAGCAGGAACACAGCATCATCTGCAGAGAGGCCAGAGGCCCCTCCAGTCTCTTGGCCCGTAACGTACTAGTTGCCGAGGGTTTCTAACGCCATGGTACCCGGGTGCTGCATAACACCCCTGGGCAGCAGCTGAGGGAGGGCCCTGTGTGCATGGCAGGGTGGCTAGCACAGCAGTCCCACCAACGACAAGGGCTCTGAGGCGCTCCACAGAGAGAATCATAGAATCTCAGGGTTGGAAGGGACCTCAGGAGGTCATCTAGTCCAACCCCCTGCTCAAAGCAGGACCAAACCCAACTAAATCAGCCCAGCCAGGGCTTTGTCAAGCCTGACCTTAAAAACCTCTAAGGAAGGAGATTCCACTACCTCCCTAGGTAACCCATTCCAGTTCTTCACCACCCTACTAGTGAAAAAGTTTTTCCTAATGTCCAACCTAAACCTCCCCCTCTGCAACTTGAGACCATTACTCCTTGTTCTGTCATCTTCTATCACTGAGAACAGTCTAGATCCATCCTCTTTGGAACCCCCTTTCAGGTAGTTGAAAGCAGCTATCAAATCGCCCCTCATTCTTCTCTTCTGCAGACTAAACAATCCCAGTTCCCTCAGCCTCTCCTCGTAAGTCATGTGCTCCAGCCCCCTAATCATTTTTGTTGCCCTCCGCTGGACTCTCTCCAATTTATCCACATCCTTCTTGTAGTGTGGGGCCCAAAACTGGACACAGTACTCCAAATGAGGCCTCACCAGTGCTGAGTAGAGGGGAATGATCACATCCCTCGATCTGCTGGAAATGCCCCTACTTATACAACCCAAAATGCCATTAGCCTTCTTGGCAACAAGGGCACACTGTTGACTCATATTCAGCTTTTCGTCCACCGTAACCCCTAGGTCCTTTTCTGCAGAACTGCTGCCCAGCCATTCGGTCCCTAGTCTATAGCAGTGCATGGGATTCTTTCGTCCTAAATGCAGGACTCTGCACTTGTCCTTGTTGAACCTCATCATATTTCTTTTGGCCCAATCCTCTAATTTGTCTAGGTCCCTCTGTATCCTATCCCTACCCTCCAGCGTATCAACCACTCCTCCCAGTTTAGTGTCATCTGCAAACTTGCTAAGGGTGCAGTCCACACCATCTTCCAGATCGTTAATGAAGATATTGAATAAAACCGGCCCCAGCACCGACCCTTGGGGCACTCCACTTGATACCGGCTGCCAACTAGACAAGGAACCATTGATCACTACCCGTTGAGCCCGACCATCTAGCCAGTTTTCTATCCACCTTACCGTCCATTCATCCAGCCCATACTTCTTTAACTTGCTGGCAAGAATACTGTGGGAGACTGTATCAAAAGCTTTGCTAAAGTCCAGAAATAGCACATCCACTGCTTTCCCCTCATCCACAGAGCCGGTTATCTTATCATAGAAGGCAATTAGGTTAGTCAGGCATGACTTGCCCTTGGTGAATCCATGCTGACTGTTCCTGATCACTTTCCCCTCCTTTAAGTGGTTCAGGATTGATTCCTTGAGGACCTGTTCCATGATTTTTCCAGGGACTGAGGTGAGACTAACTGGCCTGTAGTTCCCTGGATCTTCCTTCTTCCCTTTCTTAAAGATGGGCACTACATTAGCTTTTTTCCAGTCGTCCGGGACCTCCCCCGATCGCCATGATTTTTCAAAGATAATGGCCAATGGCTCCGCAATCTCATCGGCCAACTCCTTTAGCACCCTCGGATGCAGCGCATCCGGCCCCATGGACTTGTGCTCGTCCAGCTTTCCTAAATAGTCCCGAACTACTACTTTCTCCACAGAGAGCTGGTCACCTCCTCCCCATACCGTGCTGCAGAGTGCAGCTGTCTGGGAGCTGACCTTGTCTGTGAAGACAGAGGCAAAAAAAGCATTTAGTACACTAGCTTTCTCCACATCCTCTGTCACTAGGTTCCCTCCCTCATTCAGCAAGGGGCCCACACTTTCCTTGACTTTCTTCTTGTTGCTAACATACCTAAAGAAACCCTTCTTGTTACTCCTAACATCTCCGGCTAGCTGCAACTCCAAGTGTGATTTGGCCTTCCTAATTTCACACCTGCATGCCTGAGCAATACTTTTATACTCCTCCCTGGTTATTTGTTCAATCTTCCACTTCTTGTAAGCTGTTTTTTTGTGTTTAAGACGAGCAAGGATTTCACTGTTAAGCCAAGCTGGTCGCCTGCCATATTTACTTTTCTTCCTACACATGGGGATGGTTTGTTCCTGCAACCTCAATAAGGTTTCTTTAAAATACAGCCAGCTTTCCTCTACTCCTTTCCCCCTCATGTTATTCTCCCAGGGGACCTTGCCCATCAGTTCCCTGAGGGAGTCAAAGTCTGCTTTTCTAAAGTCCAGGGTCTCTGTTCTACTGCTCTCCTTTCTTCCTTGTATCAGGATCCTGAACTCGACCATCTCATGGTCACTGCCTCCCAGGTTCCCATCCACTATTGCTTCCTCTACTATTTCTTCCCTGTTTGTGAGCAGCAGGTCAAGAAAAGCTTTTCCCCTAGTTGGTTCCTCCAGCACTTGCACCAGGAAGTTGTCCCCTACACTTTCCAGAAACTTCCTGGATTGTCTGTGAGCTGCTGTATTGCTCTCCCAGCAGATATCAGGGTGATTAAAGTCACCCATGAGAACCAGGGCCTGTGATCTAGCAATTTCTGTTAGTTGCTGGAAGAAAGCCTCGTCCACCTCATCCCCCTGGTCTGGGGGTCTGTAGCAGACTCCCACCACGACATTACCCTTGTTGTTCATACTTCTAAATTTAATCCAGAGACACTCAGGTTTTTCTGCAGTTTCGTACTGGAGCTCTGAGCAGTCATACTGCTCTCTTACATACAAAGCAACTCCCCCACCTTTTCTGCCCTGCCTGTCTTTCCTGAACAGTTTATATCCATCCATGACAGTACTCCAATCATGTGAGTTATCCCACCAAGTCTCTGTTATTCCAATTACATCATAATTCCCTGACTGTGCCAGGACTTCTAGTTCTCCCTGCTTGTTCCCCAGGCTTCTTGCATTTGTGTATAGGCACTTGAGATAACTCGCTGATTGTCCCGCTTTCTCGGTCTGAGACAGGAGTCCTCCCCTCTTGCGGTCTCCTGCTTGTGCTTCCTCCCAGTATCCCACTTTCCCACTTACCTCAGGGCTTTGGTCTCCTTCCCCCGGTGAACCTAGTTTAAAGCCCTCCTCACTAGGTTAGCCAGCCTGCTTGCAAAGATGCTCTTCCCTCTCTTCGCGAGGTGGAGCCCGTCTCTACCAAGCAATCCTTCTTCTTGGAAGACCATCCCATTGTCGAAGAATCCAAACCCTTCTCTCCGACACCAGGTTGTTCTGCTCCTCTTTGCTCCTGGTTTCTGTGATGGGTAGGCAGGGCTCTCCCATCGGTGGGTCCTGCCCTGGAAGTCGGGAAGCCAGGGCTGTGTTGATTATCATTATTCATTTCTGTTGGGGTTATACCCATGGGCATCAATCAAGGACCAGCGCCCCCTTGTGTTGGGTGCTGTAAAAATTCCCAGCTCAGCCACTGGCCTGCTGGGTGGCCTTTCTCCATGCCTCAGTTTCCCCTCCCATTCTTTGTCTGCCTTGTCTATGTCGGTTGTTAGCTGCTCAGGTCAGGGGCTGTCCCTTACTCTGTCTAGCACAAAGGGGCCCTGATCTCAGTTGGGGCCCCTATGGGAATGTACATGCCACAATTCAACACCCGCGGCTGACTCAGGTTTGCAGGACTCAGGCTGCAAAACTGTAATGTAGACATTCAGGCTCAGGTTTGAGCCTGGGGTGTGGGACCCTCCCCCCCGTGGGATCCCAGAACCTGGGCTCCAGCCCAATCCTGGACGTCTACACTGTAATTTGGCAGCCGGAGTCAGCTGACACAGACCAGCCACGGGGGGTTAATTGCAGTGTAGCCATACCCTAGAATACACCACATGTTTACACAGCCTCCGAGGCACAGGGCTACTGGCACAAAAACCACGTCTGGGCCAGGGCCGGCTCCAGGCACCAGCTGACCAAGCAGGTGCTTGGGGCGGCCCCTCGGGAGGGGGGCGGCACGTCCAGCGATTCGGCGGCAAGTCGGCGGGGGGGCCCTCACTCCCGCTCGGAGCGAAGGCCCTCCCGCCGAATTGCCGCCGCCGATCGCGATCGCGATCGCGGCTTTTTTTTTTTTTTTGCTGCCTGGGGCAGCAAAAACCCTGGAGCCGGCGCTGGTCTGGGCTAACAACTTTTCCCAAAGAAGCTTGCTGTTGTGTATTTGGTTGTCGTGGTAATAGAACCTTGTGTTGCTATGGCAACTGAGTTAGATTATTAGGGGATAGCCCAGCCAGTTTGGCTGGGCTGTTGGTTAGTTGGAGTGTGGAAATAAATGGCTGCTGCAAGGTTTACAGCACTCTGGGTCTCCAGTGATTTCTTCCTAAAACTGTTGCCCCCAAGGACGTGGCGACGAGGATGGGATATCTGTGCTGCCCCAGCAACAGAAGGAAGTAGAAGTTAAGGTGCAAAAAAACAAACAAACAAACCTTGTTTGCTGCTGGAAGGTGGGGAGAACTGGCTTGTTTGGACTGACTGTGCAAACTGAAACTAAAATCATGGCAACACTTACAGGGCCACTGGAACCTTTTGAGGAGACTATAGTGCAATGGCATGTATATACTGAGCGTTTTGAGCTTTTTGTTATTGCAAATGACATTACAGAAGAGAAGAAGGTGCCAATATTCTTAAGTGTTGTAGGGGCTAAGACCTACTCCCTGCTATGCAGCTTACTACACCCTGTTAAGCCAGAGACTAAATCTTACAGTGACATTGTGGAAATTCTGGGGTCCCATTTTTCTCCAAAACCACTGGTAATTGCTGAAAGATATAGGTTCCACAAAAGAGACCAGAAAGATGATGAAACAGTTGTACAATTTGTAGCAACTTTGAGAAAGCTTGCAGAACACTGTGAATTTAAGGAGATGTTAACTGATGCCCTACGTGACAGGTTAGTGTGTGGCCTGCACAGTGAAGCTATACGGAAGCGCCTATTGACAGAGGCTCAGCTTACCTTACAGAAGGCCATTGATATTGCTGTCTCCATGGAACTGGCTACAAAGGAGGCACAATCCATCGGTGCATCCCCTAGGGTGCATAAGGTGTCACAAGAACCTACCCACAAAACTGTGGGGAGTCAGGAATGTTACTGCTGTGGTAAGCCGGGTCACCCTGCATCAGAATGCTGGTGTAAGGACCTGGTGTGTCAACACTGTGGCAAAAAGGGACACATTGCGTGTGCCTGTAAACAAAAGAAAAAGAGGCCTATGGTCTGGCCGACCAAAAAGGGAAATGTGCATACCCTAGAGCAGACCCAGGATGGCCAAGGAGACACCTCCTCACAAGAAGAAGAGCCACTCCACGTTTTGTCTTTGGCAGTGGGCTCACATGAATACTGGGTAACCCCGTTGTTGGAAGGCAAACCTATACGCATGGAACTGGACACCGGTGCAGCAGTTTCACCGGTCTCAGAGACTGTGTATAAAGAAAAGCTACAGCATCTTCCGCTTAAAGCAACAAAAACAGTGCTGAAGACATATACGGGAGAAGCTGTGCCCATGTTGGGCACTACTGATGTTAAGGTGGAGCTCAATGGACAGACTGCTAAATTGCCACTGTTTGTGGTGAGAGGTAATTACCCAGCCTTAATGGGTCGGTCTTGGCTTAGGGAGATCCAGCTGAATTGGGCAGAAGTGCACCGAGTGACTAAAGAAGAAACCGGTCTGACCACTATACTAAGGAGACATGCTGCTGTTTTTGGAGAGGATCTGGGAAGTATGAAGGTAATCACTGTGACATTGAACATTAAACCTGACAGTCAACCAAAATATCTGAAAGCCAGAACTGTGCCATATGCCATCAGGCCGAAGATTGAAGCGGACCTGGAGCGCCTGGTCACAAATGGAGTCCTAATACCAGTTACCCATAGCCCATGGGCAACTCCTATTGTTCCAATAGTGAAGAAAGATGGTTCCCTCCGGATTTGCGGTGATTTTAAAGTCACTGTCAACCCAGTGTTGTGTGCAGAGCAATACCCGCTTCCCCGCATCGATGACCTCTTCGCAAGCCTGGCTGGGGGACATAAGTTCAGTAAGATTGATCTGAGGCAAGCGTATTTACAGATGCACGTTGATTAAAAGTCCCAAGAGCTGTTGACTATTGTGACGCATAAGGGGCTTTATCGATACTGTCGCCTACCCTTCGGAATAACATCTGCTCCCTCCCTGTTCCAGAGGGCTATGGACCAGATCTTGTGTGGCTTGCCAGGAGTCCGGTGCTATCGGGATGACATCTTGGTCACTGGAAGGAATGAGGAGGATCACCTAAAGAATTTAGAGGCTACCCTACAAAGACTGGAAGAGTACAGCTGCGAGTCCGCAAAGACAAGTGTGAATTCTTCCAGCCCTCTGTTGAATATTTGGGACACATCATTGATGCTACCGGTCTTCGTAAGGCCCCTGCCAAAGTTAAGGCTATTGTGGAGGCTCCCCCTCCTTGAAATGTTAGCCAGCTTCGCTCGTTTCTAGGACTATTGAACTATTATGGAAAGTTCATCTCACAGTTAGCCACACTGCTAAAACCACTTCACGAACTCCTTGGGCAGAACAAGGCCTGGAAGTGGACTGAAGCCTGTGATGTTGCATTTAACAAAGCTAAGGATGCATTGCTAAATTCTGAAGTTCTGACGCACTTTGATCCATCCTTACCCCTACAGTTGGCCTGTGATGCGTCCCCTTATGGAGTGGGAGCAGTCGTGTCACACATTATGCCTTCGGGAGAAGAGAGACCTATTGCTTTCGCTTCACGCACTCTAAGCAAAGCAGAAACTAACTATGCCCAAATCGAACGTGAGGCATTGGGAATCGTTTTCGGAATTCGGAAGTTTCATCAGTACCTGTTCGGACGGAAGTTTACTCTTCTCACAGACCATCGACCCCGACTTCAATTTTTGGACCCCACACCGGCATTCCTCCATTAGCCACTAGTCGTATGCAACGGTGGGCACTGTTGCTTTCCACGCACACATATGAGAACAAATATCGAAAATCCACTCTGCACGGCAATGCGGATGGTCTCTCAAGGCTGCCTTTGCCAGTCAACCATCGAGATAGTGCCCAGAAGGAAATCTTTTACTTTGCACAGGTAGAGAATACACCCATCACCGCTACTCAGGTAAAGAAGGCAACTCGAGTTGACCCAGTATTGTCCAAAGTTATGGACCTGGTGATGCATGGAACATCTCGACGAACCTCTCTGGTCTCACCCGCCCTTGTTCCCTACATGTCCAGGCGAACGGAGTTATCAATCCAATCTGGTTGTTTGTTGTGGGGGAGACGTGTCATTATCCCACCACCACTGAGATCACAGATGTTAGAACAGCTCCATTCCGGTCACTGTGGAATAGTGCGCATGAAGGAAATTGCACGAAGCTATTTTTGGTGGCCTGGATTGGACAGTGCTATTGAGGAGAAGGCAAGAGCTTGTATGTCATGTCAGGGTGTGAGGAATGCACCCCAGTGGGCACCCCTACATCCATGGGACTGGCCTGAAAACCCGTGGCAACGTATTCACGTTGACTTCGCTGGCCCCCTTGAAGGAAGCATGTTCTTGGTGGTGGTAGATGCCCATTCTAAATGGCCAGAAGTCTCTATAATGCAGTCCACTACTGCAGAGAGTACTATCCAAAAACTACGAGGACTCTTTAGTCGTTTTGGTCTGCCAGAACAACTTGTGAGTGACAACGGACCGCAGTTCGTCTCTCAGGAGTTTCAAAGGTTTATGAAGGCAAATGGGATACACCACATCACTTCAGCACCATATCATCCATCCACTAATGGATTAGCTGAAAGGTTTGTGCAGACAATGAAACAAGCTTTGAAATCGGCAAGGGGACAATTATCCATTCAAAAGCGTCTGGACACCTTCTTACTATCCTACAGAAACACACCTCATGCTACGACCAAGGCATCCCCGGCCTTTCTAATGATGGGACGACAGCTGCGCACTTGCTTTGATCTGCTGAAACCTTCTGAACCCCGACAAATTGTGCAACGTCAGCAGCACAATCAAGTCATCAGGCGTGCACCCAGAGCAAAAGACCGAACCCTTAGCCCAGGACAGCCGGTTTTGGCTCGGAATTATACTTCTGGAGCTAAATGGGTCCCTGCCACTGTCATCGCTCAAACGGGACCTGTTTCCTACACAGTCCGGACTGCAGAGGATCTCACCTGGCGGCGACATGTAGATCAGCTGTTGCCAGGTCATACCAGTCCTCAGGACACATCTTCTGTTGAGTTGCCTGACTTCACGACCTCCGGCGAGACACCGAATCGAGAGTCACCTGTTCCTGCCTTTTCCCCTCCATTACTGCCAGCGGCAGAGATACCCCTCTGCCCGGCACGAGCTGATACCCCATCTTCACCCATTCGCCCTACGAACCCTGAACCCATTGTCGGGCCCGCGCCCAAGACACTTTCGGGTGCAACAACACCAGAAGTCCGCCGTAATCCACCTAGAGACAGAAGGCCTCCTCGTCGGCTGGATCTTTAGCTAGGGCGAACGGTTACGGGGCAAAATAATCCCCCGGGTTTAGCTGGGAATGGAGGCAGTCTACCCTCCTTCTCTAGTTTAGTGTTTGTTTTATTTAGGGGACATTCTTATTAAGGGGGGAGGGATATGTTGTGTATTTGGTTGTCGTGGTAATACAACCTTGTGTTGCTATGGCAACTGAGTTAGATTATTAGGGGATAGCCAGTTTGGCTGGGCTGTTGGTTAGTTGGAGTGTGGAAATAAATGGCTGCTGCAAGGTTTATAGCACTCTGTGTCTCCAGTGATTTCTTCCTAAAATTGTTGCCCCCAAGGATATAACACTTGCCGACTCAGCAGCTGCTTACGGTTCTCGGCCTCTTGAGAGACTCGGGCTTGGTCTATACTTAAAAGTTAGCTCCACAGAACCCTGGCAGCCAGAGGGTGTGAACCCCCCCACCCCTCCAAGCAACACAGCTGTGCTGACATGACCCCCAGGGGGGATGGAGCGGTATTGAGGAAGAATACTTCCATTGACGTAGCTCCCATCGCTCAGGGTGTTCCTGCCCTGACGGGAACACCCTTTCTGTCCGCATAGTCTGTATCTACACTACAGGGTTATGGTGGTGTAGCTATGGCACCACAGCTACGGTCGTACAGTCTCTCTAGTGTAGACAAGCCCACCCCGCCTTGTACACGGTGTTGTGCTGAGTTGTGTTTGAGGCTTTTATCAGCGCTAGGCCGTGGCAGGACATCAGCAATCACACTCAGTCTATGGACTGTAACTGAGACAACATGGAGCTGTGAAATTTGTAACAAGCTGTGTCGTTCTTGAATTGGGCTTGTTTGTCAACTGCTAGTGGATTCATCAGGCACATGATTAGACTTGTTATGCATACACCTTAATCTGGTTTGGATCAACAGTTGCCAATCATATACACCATCCTCCCCTCGGCTCCTGCTGCGGCCCATTGCTGGGTGAGTTTCAGTCGAAACTTTTTTGGCACCCAAAAAAAAAAGTGCAGATATGGCAACATGGAAATGCTTCATGAGTTCATGTCGGTTTTGACAAAAGTGTCATGTTGGGATCAACCCAAAACAAATTTTATTTTCCAGTTTTTTCAAAACGGTCAATGAACCAAAGACTTTGCTAGTCCCGCCGCTCTCCCCATCTCTTAAAAGCCCTGGTGACATTCATGGCAGGGAGTGGCCATTTCTCTGCCCTTTGGCACCTCTTGAGCGCATAGCCCAGGTCCCAGATGGGATCATACGAAGGGAGCTAGCTCGTGCCACCATGGCTGCACTGCTATTTCTATCCAGCTGGCTTGATCACCGCTCTCCTAGGTATACTGCACTCAGCCCTCAGAGCCTGGTGCAGTGATCGGGAACACTCAGCATGGATTCACCAAGGGCAAGTCATGCCTGACTAACCTAACTGCCTTCTATGAGGAGAGAACTGGGTCTGTGGATGAGGGGAAAGCAGTGGATGTGTTATTCCTTGACTTTAGCAAAGCTTTTGATACGGTCTCCCACAGTATTCTTGCCGGCAAGTTAAAGAAGTATGGGCTGGATGAATGGACTATAAGGTGGATAGAAAGCTGGCTAGATCATCGGGCTCAACGGGTAGTGATCAAGAGCTCCATGTCTAGTTGGCAGCTGGTTTCAAGCGGAGTGCCCCAAGGGTTGGTCCTGGGGCCAGTTTTGTTCAATATCTTTATTAATGATCTGGAGCAGTGGTCCCCAACCTTTTTCATCTGGCGGGCGCCAAAAAAAAAAAAAAACGAGCGCTGCTGGCGGGCGCCAAAAAAACCCCCCCAAAACCCCCCCGAGCGCTGCCGGCGGGCGCCAAGCGCTGCCGGTGGAGCAAAAAAAACCAACCCCGAGGGCTACACGGGCGCACTTACACCCCCCGGCGGGCGCAATGGCGCCCGCGGGCACCGCGTTGGGGACCCCTGATCTGGAGGATGGCGTGGACTGCACTCTCAGCAAATTTGCAGATAACACTAAACTGGGAGGAGTGGTAGATACGCTGGAGGGTAGGGATAGGATACAGAGGGACCTAGACAAATTAGAGGATTGGGCCAAAAGAAACCTGATGAGGTTCAACAAGGACAAGTGCAGAGTCCTGCACTTAGGACGGAAGAATCCCATGCACTGTTACAGACTAGGGACCGAGTGGCTAGGCAGCAGTTCTGCAGAAAAGGACCTAGGGGTTACGGTGGACGAGAAGCTGGATATGAGTCAACAGTGTGCCCTTGTTGCCAAGAAGGCTAACGGCATTTTGGGCTGTATAAGTAGGGGCATTGCCAGCAGATCGAGGGACGTGATCGTTCCCCTCTATTCGACATTGGTGAGGCCTCACCTGGAGTACTGTGTCCAGTTTTGGGCCCCACACTACAAGAAGGATGTGGAAAAATTGGAAAGAGTCCAGCGGAGGGCAACAAAAATGATTAGGGGGCTGGAGCACATGAGTTATGAGGAGAGGCTGAGGGAACTGGGATTGTTTAGTCTGCAGAAGAGAAGAATGAGGGGGGATTTGATAGCTGCTTTCAACTACCTGAAAGGGGGTTCCAAAGAGGATGGATCTAGACTGTTCTCAGTGGTACCAGATGACAGAACAAGGAGTAATGGTCTCAAGTTGCAGTGGGGGAGGTTTAGATTGGATATTAGGAAAAACTTTTTCACTAGGAGGGTGGTGAAGCACTGGAATGGGTTACCTAGGGAGGTGGTGGAATCTCCTTCCTTAGAGGTTTTTAAGGTCAGGCTTGACAAAGCCCTGGCTGGGATGATTTAGTTGGGATTAGGTCCTGCTTTGAGCAGGGGGTTGGACTAGATGACCTCCTGAGGTCCCTTCCAACCCTGATATTCTATGGTTCTATGATTCAAAGCAGAGAACTGATCCCGGGTCTCCTGAGCCCCAGGTGATGGCCCTAATGACTAGACCATCCTTCCTCTGTAAGGGCAGACCGTTCACAGCTGGATCCACCAGGGCTGAGAGATCCGGGCTCTGAGGACTGCACAGCCAGTGTTGGGGCCACAGCAGTGCCAGCTGCCCCCCTGCAGTGGAGAGGAGAGGTGGCTGCTACCAGGGCATAGTCAGCAGAAAATTGGCATGCTTTGAGTGTGTGTGAAAAGGCAGCCAGTTCTTCACTGAGCAGTGGGGAGGAGGCGGCCAGCTCCTGCTAGAAGCAGGCTAACATCTCTGCAGCCAGCCTGGAGATTAAAGGCAGCGTGCTGGGGAAGGAGAATCATTTTATAACCATTAACAAACACACCCCCCGGAGGCTTGGCCAGCATGGGGCCTGGGCTCTGGCTGCTGCCAGATCTGCTCAGTGCTTCTGATCCCACTGGGCAGGGGGTACTGAACAAGGGCAGGAGTGAGTGTCTTTGGGGGCAGCACCCTCAGGCGCAGCTCAGCAGTGGCACTAGAGTGCCTCAATGATGGATCCCTACACCCCTTTCCCCATAACAAAGGGACATGATTTCCTTCCTCCTCTGGCTCCCAGCTCCAGCCCAGGGCTAAGGGGAGGAGTAGGGCCAGGGGCTAGTATGATGGTGGTGGTGGTGGTGGTGGTGATGTGGACTTGGCACAAGCTGGTACCCGGTTTGCCAGCATCACACGAGCCTCTTGGCTCCCGGTTTAAAAACACAAGGCTGGGGAGTCACTGCCCCAGAGAGATGTGGAGGGGCACTGACGGGCTGGCATGTGGGGCAGGGGAAGGGAAACATGATGGCCTGCCAGCCGATGGGATGGGCTACAGCTGTCTCTGGACTGGGGCTGCATGGGATGTTTGATGCTGGGGAAGTTGTAGAGACCCTGTTTTCCTAGCTGGCTGGACAAGACACTTCAGCTCCCCCGACTGAACTCCCCTGCCCCCACCCCGAAGGACGTGCCCCTCAGAGAGGTGTAGTTCCCTGGGCTCCCACCAAGCAGAAATGGCCCATAGTCTGAGAGCGTGCCCTGGTCTCCATGCTGTGTGCAGGGAGGGAGGCTCTGCTAGCAGGGAAAGGAGATGCCAGGCATTGGGGGAGGGCACAAGGGGCTCGGGCAGTGGGGGCAGCAGCACAAAGAGCCAGTGGGATTTTAGGCTTCATACACAGCGGGACCAAATAACGCAGGCTCTCTCTCTGGGGCTGTGGTGTGATCACCTGGTGGGGTTGGAGGATCAGAGGGAGAGAGGGTAAGAGCCCAGCTAAGTGGCAGCTAAGATGGGATCACAGAGCCTCGTGGAGGGAATGGGGCTACAGAGCGTGACACTCAGGGCGCGGCTGGGAGAACAGGAGGAGATGTCCTGAGGCTCCAGGAGGCCGAGGAGTCATCTCCAAACAAGGCAGCACCAGGACACGCCCCAGCCTGGGTCACGGGGCTGATCCCGCACCAGCTGCACGGGTGGGGAAGGGGTGTCTCCATCTCTCCTGTGCATGGCTCTGGGGCTGGATCAGACTCGGTAGAGCATGGGGCAAGCAGTTGGCTCTGGGCCAGGCTGCGTGGGCCTGGCACCAGTGGGTGTTCCCTTGGGCTGGGGGTGACAAGTGAATCCCCACAGCTCTGCACAAAGAAACTCGCCCTCCAAAAACAGGAGTGAACCATCAGCCAATCCTGCCAAGCCTGAGAGGCATGGACCAATCAGCAACTGCCTCTGTCAGCTGAGAGCAACCTGGGCCAATCAGCATCCACCTACATCTACTTGACAGTCCTGCCTCAGTCAGTGCCCACCTTTTCCAGGAGAGGAGGGAGGCCCAGACCAATCAGCATCACATCAGCCAAAATATCAGAGGCTTGTTCACCTGCACATCTACCAATGTGATATATACCATCATGTGCCAGCAATGCCCCTCTGCCACGTACATTGGCAAAACCGGACAGTCTCTACATAAAAGAATAAATGGACACAAATCAGACGTCAAGAATTATAACATTCAAAAACCAGTTGGAGAACACTTCAACCTCCCTGGCCACTCGATTACAGACCTAAAAGTCGCAATATTACAACAACAAAACTTCAAAAACAGACTCCAACGAGAGACTGCTGAATTGGAATTAATTTGCAAATTGGACACCATCAAATTAGGTTTGAATAAAGACTGGGAGTGGATGGGCCATTACACAAAGTAAAACTATTTCTCCATGCTTATCTCCCCCCCCCACCCCCCCGCCCCCTATAGTTCCTTATATCTCCTTGTCAAGTGCTGGAAATGGGCCATTTTCATTACCACCACAAAAACTTATTTTTCTCTCCTGCTGACAACTGATCACTCTCCTTATAATGTGTATGGTAACATCCATTGTTTCATGTGTGTGTGTATATATATATATATATATATATCTTCTGTATTTTCCACTACGTGCATCCGATGAAGTGAGCTGTAGCCCATGAAAGCTTATGCTACAATACATTTGTTAGTCTCTAAGGGCTTGGCTACACTGGCAAGTTACAGCGCAATAAAGCCGCCCACAGCACTGTAACCCACTACCCGTCCACACTGGCAAGGCACGTACAGCGCTGTATCTCCGCAGATACAGCGCTGCTTGTACTCCACCTCGCCGAGAGGAATAAAGAGTATTGCGCTGCCGCTGCTGCGCTGCGGTGCCAGTGTAGCCGCCCAATGCGCACTGATTGGCCTCCAGAAGTATTCGGCAGTATCCCACAATGCCTGTTCTAGCCTCTCTGGTCATCAGTTCAAACTCTACTGCCCTGGCCTCAGGTGACCAACCGTCAGACCCACCCTTTATATTCCCCAGGAATTTGAAAAACCCCCTTCCTGTTTGCTCATCCAGCCAGGTGTGGAGGGCTATCAGCGAATCTTTCCAGGTGACCATGCCTCCACGCGCTAGGCGAGCCCCAGCATGGAGCAATGGCGAGTTGCTGGACCTCATCAGTGTTTGGGGGGAGGAAGCTGTCCAGTCCCAGCTGCGCTCCAGCCGTAGGAATTACGATACCTTCGGGCAGATATCAAGGGCCATGATGGAAAGGGGCCATGACCGGGACTCACTGCAGTGCAGGATTAAGGTCAAGGAGCTGCAGAATGCCTACCGCAAAGCCCGTGAGGCAAACAGCCCCCACGACCTGCAGATTCTATAAAGAGCTGGATGCGATACTTGGGGGTGACCCCAC
>QXTE01000323.1:1077949-1113078 GCA_003942145.1 Platysternon megacephalum | reverse complement strand
AGGTGCCACAAGTACTCCTATACTTTTTGCGGATACAGACTAACACGGCTATTACTCTGAAACTTTGCCAAGTGTGAGAGGCACACGTCAATCAGCACCTGCCTCTGCCAGCTGAGGGAGGCCTGGACCTATCAGCATCCATCCCGGTCACACATGGGACACGCAGCCCAATCAGCACGTCTCTTTGCCTTGCCCTGGACATGCTGACCAGTTAATTTCCAGCCGCTTTGCATGAGCCACACTGACCAGTAGGGAAAGCTGCCCCTGCTACCCACTGATGTGAGCGCCGCAGCTGGGCTCCCTCTGGAGCCATGGGTCTGTGCTGTGGGGCTGAGGGGCGCTGGACCCCAGGGCACGCTGAGCACACAGAGTAGTGGGGGCATGTGCTGTCATTAACACAGATTAACTTTTAAAACCAGGAATCATCCATAAAACATAACTGGCTCTCGGCATGGCTTCGGGCATTTCCGGGGGAATGCAAGCACAGCAGGGCAGACACCTCCTTGGCGGGAACTGCCCGGGCCCGAGCTCCCCAGGCACGCTCCCAGCCAGGATCCAGCGTGGAGATGGCACTGGGTGTGATCTCCTTACAGTCCCAGGTTGGGGAGCAAACGTCTGTAGTGACACCATGATCAGCAGAGCTGACCGCGTGGTGCCCCCATGAGGCCTAATAGGATGGGTGTGGGGGTCACGTTAAGGCAGCTTCACTCGCTACCCAGAGGGTCAGATTGGGCAGAGTTCTCACGAGGCCTGGGCCTGACCCCCAACCATGGGCTCCAGAGCAGTCTCTGGGTTGACCCAGTAGCGAGCCTTCTCTCTCTTCTCCCTACCCTAGTCACAGACAGCTGAGCCACTGGCTGAGTGAGACACGCGTCTGCTGGGATGGGCGGGACAGGGGCAAGAGGCGAAGGCGGAGCAGGCTGGAGCTCTGCTCTCATCCACAGCTGCCCTCCTGCTGTTAGACCCCTGCACAGCTCAGGCCCTGCGGGACTGGACCATGTGCTGGAGAGACCAGAATGCCCCTGCCCATCCACTAGCGGGGAGAGTGCACCCTCCCCTGCCTGGGCATCCCTAGCAACGGGGATCCCTGCCCTCTGCTCCTCCCTGCAGCTGGCACACCCTGCGGCTGAGCACTGGGGGTGCACAGAACACCCCCTGCTGCTCATCGCCCCAGCCCTGGCTCCCCACCAAGTCTGGGCCCTGGCGGTGATCTTCCAAGCCCTCGCAGGGTTGGGGTCTTTCTCTCTCCACACCCACCAAGGCTGCTTCAATCTAGGGCAGCGCAATGGCTGAGGGGTCCGGGGGCACGTGGCTGAGGAGCAGCTAGGGCTCTTCACTGCAGAGGGCAGAACTAGCTGGGGCACTGCCACCATAGCTCACTAGCTAGGAGTGGTGCAGGGACAGAAGCCAGAGCAACCCACGGAGAGGCCTGTGGCAGTCTGAGCCCTTGTGCTCCTAAACCCCTGGCATCCACCCCTCCTGGAGCCTGACCCTTCTCCAGCCCCACTCCTCACACTCCCCCAGGGAGGTTCACTGAGGGGCACATGGGGCAGGGCTGGCAATGCTTTGAAGGGGCACCCCCTAGTTGTACAGAGGGCAACAGCCTCCTCCCCACATGGGGACGACCAGTTGCCTGGCTCCCCTTCGCTCTAGGGCCACAGAAGTGAGAGCCTGGTCTTGCCCTCCTCAACTGGGGCAGCAGTTGCTCTGCACTGCCTGTGATGTTGTTGACATGAATGGTGACCATATACATCATTGTTGCAACCAAGATCCTATAGTGGCACCAAATCTTGTACAAAGGAGGTCAAGTAGGGTGTCTATGAAAAGGTTATGATGTGCTGGTTATGATTATGCTATCTGTATATGTGTATCATTTTTGTATTTAAAGTTATAAGTATTGGCTCTATACTGTCTGTATTTCTCCACACCCACCATATTTGTGCTATGCTTCTGGCTGACACCCCAGACAATTTGGCATCAGCACTGCCTAGCCTGCTTGATGGCCCATTAAGGACCATCAGCTATACAACTGACCCATTGAGAGAAGGCAGATACACCTTATGACTCAGCAAGGCATGCAGGGGCATGCCTACGGAGGCGACTGTACGGCTTTCAAGCCATGTGCTGGGCAGCTTGTGTTTGGAACAAAGTAAGCAGACGCCACATGGCAAAAGAACTATAAAAGGCATCATCATCTCCATTTTGTCTTCAATCCTGCTTCTGACCTCTGGAGGAACTGTGTTTGAAACTGAAGCTCTGAACAAAGGACTGAAAGACCCATCCAAGCTGTGGATGTATTCCAGAGACTTAACTTAAGCCAGCAGTTTATTCCATCACTGCTACAAGCCTGAACCAAGAACTTTGCCATTACTGTATGTAATTAATTCCATTTAACCAATTTTAACTCTCATCTATATTTCTTTATTTTTATGAATAAACCTTTAAATTCTAAAGGATTGGCAACAGTGTGATTTGTGGGTAAGATCTGACTTGTATATTGACCTGGGTCTGGGTTCTTGGTCCTTTAGGATCGGAAGAACCTTTTTTCTTTTACTGGGATATTGGTTTTCATAACCATTCATCCCCATAAGAAGTGGTGCTGGTGGTGATACTGGGAAACTGGAGTGTTTAAGGGAATTGCTTTTATGCCTTCTGGTTAGCCAGTGGGGTAAAACTGAAGTCCTCTCTGTTTAGCATGCCTCAGTAGTGAAGGAACCCCAGCCTTGGGCTGTAACTGCCCTGCTCTAAGCAATTTGTCCTGAATTGATACTCTCAGGGCGTGGCTACACTTGCAGATTTAGGGTATGGCTACACTTGCAGGTGTACAGCGCTGTGAGTTAAACCTGCCTTCGTACAGCTGAGTAGGGAAAGCGCTGCAGTCTGTCCACACTGACAGCTGACAGCACACTGTTGTGGCCACATTTGCGGCACTTGCAGCAGCATTGGGAGCGGTGCATTATGGGCAGCTATCCCACAGAGCACCCCTTCCCATTCTGGCGCCGTGGGAAGGGGGCAGGGCATTCTGGGTCCTGTCCCAACGCCCCGTGATGCATCGCTTCGCATCCCAGCAATCCCTGTGTTTCCGTCCACATTTGGCGCCATTTGGCGCCATCTTTCATCGGTTTCTGTGCAGAAACCGTGTTCCGTTTCGGTCTGCAGGAAACGGAGCCCGAACTGCTGAGTATGCTGACGAGTCTCGCCAGCACGTCACGTTTGGCAATCGAGCTATTCCTTAAGATCCAAAGTGACAGTGAGGAGTCCGACGATGATAGTGAGTCGTGTAACGCGTATGACACAAAATTGCATGTTCAGCACCGTGGAATGCCGCTTTTGGGCTCGGGAAACAAGCACTGAGTGGTGGGATCACATCGTCCTGCAAGTCTGGGATGATGAGCAGTGGTTGCAGAACTTTCGGATGAGAAAAGCCACTTTCATGGGACTGTGTGAGGTGCTCGCCCCCACGCTGCGGCGCAAGGACACGAGATTGAGAGCTGCCCTGCCGGTGGAGAAGCGGGTGGCTATTGCAATCTGGAAGCTGGCAACTCCAGACAGCTACCGATCGGTCGCGAACCAGTTTGGAGTGGGAAAGTCGACCATTGGAATCGTGTTGATGCAAGTTTGCAGAGCCATTAATCGCATCCTGCTCAGAAGAACCGTGACTCTGGGTAACGTGCAGGACATTGTGGATGGCTTTGCACAAATGGGTTTCCCTAACTGTGGAGGGGCGATAGATGGGACGCATATTCCTATTCTGGCCCCAGACCACCTAGCCTCCGAGTACGTTAATCGGAAGGGGTATTTCTCTATGGTTCTCCAGGCGCTTGTGGATCACCGTGGGCGTTTCATTGACATTAACACAGGGTGGCCCGGAAAGGTGCATGATGCACGCATCTTTCGGAACACTGGCGTGTTCAGGAAGCTGGAGGCCGGGACTTTTTTCCCAGAGCGGAAGATCACAGTAGGGGAACTCGAAATGCCCATTGTGATCCTTGGAGACCCCGCTTACCCACTAATGCCGTGGCTCATGAAACCCTACACAGGATGCCTTGACAGTAGCAGGGAACGGTTCAACTACAGGCTGAGCCGGTGCCGAATGACCGTGGAGTGTGCTTTTGGCCGTTTAAAGGGCCGCTGGCGATCTCTGTATGGGAAGCTGGACTTGGCCGAAAACAGCATCCCCGCGGTTATATCCGCGTGCTGTACCCTCCATAATATTTGTGAAGGGAGGGGTGAAAGATTCAGTCAGGCATAGACCTCCGATGTTCAACACCTGGAGGCTGAATTTGCACAGCCAGAGAGCAGGGCTATTAGACGGGACCAGAACGGGGCTGCTAGGATTAGGGATGCCTTGAGGGAGCAATTTGAGGCTGAAAACCAGCAGTAATGTCTGGTGCCCTGCACGGGAGTGAAGTGCAGTGGTTACATGATTTTCAGTGCCTGTTTCTTTCCTGGGCTAAGGTATCTTTTACTTTATGCAATAATAAAGAATGGTTTCAAAGCCAAAAAATCCATTTATTGAAATAAAATTCATTTATTGAAAAGAAACACAACTGTTTGGGAATCAGAAAGGGAAAGGGCGTGGGGTGGGGAACTGTACAATCACAGATTTGCATATGTCCTGTGTGGAGTGCTGTGCATGGTGATGGGGGTTGAGTGCAGAGGGTAAGGGTCATAGTTTTCAGGGCTGGGTGGTGAAGATACAGGTGTTGGAGGCAGCTGGTGGCGGTAAGAACCCGGATGTTGTGGAAAGTGGGTTGGAGGTGACATGGGGGCACAAGGGAAAGAGTTTTGGGACAAGAGCTGCGGGGGGGGTGCGGGTGGCGGGCGCGGTAGTGCTCCGCCTGCATGGTGACGCGCGCCTGGATAGAGTCCGCTTGGCGCTCCATGATGCTTATCAGCCGATCCGTGCTTTGCTGCTGGTGCTCTGTGCTTCGCCGCCGGTGCGCTGCGTTTTCCTGGCGGATCCTACTTTCGCTCTCCCTCCACTCCTGCGCTTTTTGATTCTCTTTAAGAGACTGCAACTAGAACAGGAGTATTTGTGGCACCTTAGAGACTAACAAATTTATTGGAGCATAAGCTTTCGTGGGCTACAGCGCACTTCTTCGGATGCATAGAATGGAACATACAGTAAGAAGATATTTATACATACAGAGAACATAAGAGATTGCTGCATCACTTCTTGCAACATGTCTTCTTTGCTTTTTCGTGGTCTCTTCCTGAGTTTTTGCAGTCTCTGAGCCGGTGAAAACACGGACGGCTGAGATCTCAAGGTTGCATCTGTAAAGGCAAAATGCAACACTTAACAGAGGCAGCATTGTTTATACCAGACAGAGTAATGATTCCCCCGCACTTAAGGAGGGCACACACAGTCTACACAATAGCATAATTTTCCCATCCCAAAGAGAGCGCACATAACCCACGGAAGCCCCAAAATGGTGAGTAAGGGGGACTGATTGTTTCACGGCTGTACTGTCCTCTGGGTTTCTGTGCCTTGGGGAGAGCCAACAGCTGCAGGGGGCCCCTACACTGAACACTGTCCCAACATTTTCCATAGGAGTTCGTCCTGGAAGATATCTCACTGCTGAGGGTGACCTGGGAAGCAAAGTCTTCTACTGCAATGCGGCTTCCGCCCTGGCCCACATGCAGCTTGCCTGTGTGCAGCAATGGTCCCCCCGCCCCTCGCAGCACAGTGGCGTGGACACGTTAGCCTGACTGGGACAAAGACCACGGTGGCTCTCCCAAGAAACCTGCGCAAGCGCATTGCCCACGTTCTGGATGAGACTTTCGAAGAGATTACCGAGACCGATTACCGCGATGTGATAGACCACATCAATGCGCTATTCCGCATCTAGGCATGCATGCAGCCCTAACCCTCCTCTCCCAAAGAGCCCGCACCGAAAAAATTCCTTCCCCCCCAAAAAAGCCGCTTACCGGGAACCTACTCTTCTGTTTGTCCTCCACCAAGTACCGGCCGCTGCGACTGGCTACCTTCCTCCTGGCTCGAGAAGAGCTCCTGCCTGCATGCCTCCAGGGATTCTGGGGTGTCTCCCCCCCACCCCAGCACCCTCACTCCCGCTTTCCTCCTCCTCCTTCTCCTGCCCCCGCTCTGAAGTGTCCATGGTGGTGCTCGGCATGGAGGTGGGGTCATCCCCAAGTATCGCGTCCAGCTCTTTGTAGAATCGGCAGGTCCCGGGGGGAGCACCCAAGCAGCCGTTTGCCTCGCGGGCTTTGCGGTAGGCATTCTGCAGCTCCTTCACTTTAATCCTGCACTGCAGTGCATCCCGGTCATGGCCCCTTTCCATCATGGCCCTTGATATCTGCCCGAAGGTATCGTAATTCCTACGGCTGGAGCACAGCTGGGACTGGACAGCTTCCTCCCCCCAAACACTGATGAGGTCCAGCAACTTGCCATTGCTCCATGCTGGGGCTCGCTTGGCGCGTGGAGGCATGGTCACCTGGAAAGGTTCGCTGATAGCACTCCACGCCTGGCTGAGCAAACAGGAAGGGGATTTTTAAAATTCCCAGGGAATATAAAGGGTGGGTCTGATGGTTGGTCACCTGAGGCCAGGGCAGTAGAGTTTGAACTGATGACCAGAGTGGCTAGAACAGGCATTGTGGGATACTGCCGAATACTTCTGAAGGCCAATCAGAGCGCGTTGGGCAGCCACCCTGGCGCCACAGCGCAATACTCTTTATTCCTCTCGGGGAGGTGGCGTACAAGCAGCGCTGTAGCCGCGGAGATACAGCGCTGTACGTGCCTTGCCAGTGTGGACGGGGAGTGAGGTACAGTGCTGTGGGTGGCTTTATTGCGCTGCAACTCACAAGTGTTCCGCCAAAGGCCGCTTAGTTACACTGCCCTACTTTAGCTTCTGCCCCAGGGAGCAGGATGGGCCTGTGTGTGAGTGCCAGGAGTGAGTCCTGTTGGTGACAATGCTCTCCTTCATTGGTCCCATGCGATGTCGCCCACCCCAGTGCCAGCTGCTCTGCAGGTGGGTTCATGGTGCGGCTGTGTGGGGTGCGGCTCTCTGGAGCCCAGATTAAGGTGCAGGACTACCTGGTTGACAGAGGGGATTGCATGCCACGAGCCCAGTGAATTTGGAGCGACTCAGCCATCTTCCTGCCCCTTTGTATTCACCCCAGCAGGTTTGCGTTTGCACGGGTGTGGGGTAAATGGCTGCTTTGTCCACAGGCCCTGTAACGAGGGTACACTCACCCCTCTCGAGTGCCGCCTGGCGAGTGCATGTGCCTGCACTCTCTACCTGTTTGTGGTGGCTCTTCAGCGACTCAGCCCTCCAGCCGAGTCACACACAGTCTGGGTGATAAAAGCAAAGCAAACCCCTCCTGGGGTGTAAGTCCAACTGGGGCCTATTTCAGCGCCCTCTGTAAGGTCCTTCGATCTGCAGCCCTGTCCTGGGGCTCACTCTTCAATCAGTCCAGCAGGGCCTATCACAGTACCCTGATCCAAACTCTCTCTCAGCCCCTTCTGGGCTCCTTTGAATTATCCCTGCTCTTTAAGATGTCCCAGCCCTGGTGTGGGGCCATGTCCCCCAGGGCTCCCTCCCTGGAGACTCTTCACCTCTCTGGCCCCAGCTCTTCAGTTCTCCTTCTGGGGTTCATCAAAGTTCAGGCCACTTTCCCAGTGGTTGGTGGAGGGGACCCAGGCCCACCCTCTACTCTGGGTCAAAGCCCAGGGACTCTATAGATAACAGCCATCCAGCATGTCCTTTTAAATAAACTGCTACAATTCCCTGGGCCACTTCCCTGTGGCTCCAGCACATTCTTCACCCTTATCTCAGGGCCTTGTCCTGGTGGAGGTCTAGCAGCCAACCCAGAGCACCATCCACTCTCCTTCAGCTCTAACAGGGAGCTGAACTCACTCTGGCCCTGCAGCTCTTCTTATACTAACCTGTTGGGCCCTGATTGGCTGCTTCCCACACAGCTGCTCTAGATAACTTGGAGGACCTCTCTACTGCCCTTTTCTGGGGTGGGGTGTGGCAGGGCCACAAGGCCTCCAGCAGAGGGCCTCAGGGCCTAGTCCACCCCGTCACAGGCCCAATAAAGAGACTTTAAAAAGATGCTGTCGTCCAATTATGGATTTCCAGTCATGCCAAGCAACCCCGGCGACCAATCACATGCCACAAATAATGCACAGTACAGAGCCAAAGCACGGCTTGCTTGGCTCCTCCAGAACTCCTGGCGCATGGACGACAGTAGTCGAGGGGGGTCTCATGAGCAGACACTCCAGCTAAGCTGCTGGGTGATTTTGCTTTGGGAGAACATGCTGACTGGCTCTAATGTTTGTTTAATATTTCAAAAATCCCTTCACCCTTGCCTCAGCTGTTCTCAGTGGATTTGGGCTCCTGCGTTTTATGAACTCCATGGGAAAGAGATCTATCATCATTTTTTTTTCTTATTAGAAAAGCAGCCACCTGGGAGTAAATCTAACACATCCACAGAGCAAATCCTTGGGCTGGAGCTGTTAAGCAGCTGGCACATGAAATACAATTGTGACTTGGGTACTTGAACTGCCCCAGTTTTACCTCCAGCAAAATCGCCCCTGAGAGTGAAAGAAAAGCTGAATCGGATTCTTGTGAAATTGTTCCCATTAAAAGGTGCCAATTCAGCTTGCGAGCTGCCAAGCCCTGGTGTCAAGCACTTCCAAAACACAGCGTCGGGAAAACATTAAAAGAGGAGCCATTTTTAGACTGCGTTCAACTGCTTCAGAACAACCGCTAGCAGGGGCCACCCATCTGGGAGCGGAAGGCAGGCACGATGGAGACGTGACATTTTTAGAAATTCACAAGCACTGCTAATGATTCTGGTGAATCACGTTCAGGAACAGCAGGCTTGTTTGCACATGGTATCGGGCTGAGCTCCTGGCTCCCAGGCTGGAATGGGGCAAAGCTGAGAATGCGGCACAAGCCACTGGGAAATTCAATATGTTTTGATCTTAGATGCTCACAGGTCCCCCATAACCTAGTATCTGGGCACCTCACAATCATTAATGAATTTATCCTCACACAGCCCTGTGAAGTAGGTGTGACGAAGCTGGGGATTTTTGTAGTGTTTTACATGCATAGTATGTGCGCTCCTCAGTTTCCCTGTGTGCTGCATGTTTAACAAGGTGGTGGGAGAGAGTTTGTTGTTGCAGAAGACCAGGTGTGACCTCACCTAGCAGCCGGGCTCCCCGGACAACGGCCTGGAGATGGGGAACCCTAACAACTGGTGACCTGGAGACTAAGAGACACACCCCAGCTTGGCAGTCAACCAGTTCTGACCAGTGGGAGGACAAAGTGCTGAGGAGAGAGGACCCCAGTGACCTGACCAACCAGTTTCAGCCAGAGGGGAACAAAGGACAGAAGAGAGAGGGCCCCAGTGACCTGTTTACCTGGGCTGGAAGACAAAGGACAGGGGAGGAGCTGTTGGGGCCGGTGATATCGGATGCCCAGCTGGAAAGCGCAGGGTCTCGGGACTGGAGAGAGAGAGCAGCCAGAGCCCACCTGGATGCAGGGGAGACTTAGCCCTGGTCTACACTACGAGTTTAGGTCAAATTTAGCAGCGTTAGATCGATTTAACCCTGCACCCATCCACACAACTAAGCCATTTTTGTCGACTTAAAGGGCTCTTAAAATCGATTTCTGTACTCCTCCCCGACGAGGGGATTAGCGCTGAAATCGACATTGCCGGGTTGAATTTGGGGTAGTGTGGACGCAATTTGACGGTATTGGCCTCCAGGAGCTATCCCAGAGTGCTCCATTGTGACCGCTCTGGACAGCACTTTGAACTCAGATGCACGAGCCAGGTACACAGGAAAAGCCCCAGGAACTTTTGAATTTCATTTCCTGTTTGGCCAGCGTGGCGAACTCCGCAGCACAGGTGACCATGCAGTCTCCCCAGAATGTTTCTACGCTCCCCCTATCATCGCCGTCCCTGAGGTTATCGCAGATTAGAAGGCGAAAAAAAAACGCACTCGCGAAGACATGTTTTCCGAGCTCATGCCGTCCTCCCGCACTGATAGGGCACAGCATAATGCATGGAGGCATTCAGTGGCAGAGGCCAGGAAAGAATTGCTGTGTTTGCTTAACGGCAAAAGTATCATTCCTCACTAGCGATCCTGCCCGAGCCAGGTCGCTGTGTCACATGCACTCCGCGCTGTGTCAGCCTTGGGCAGGGGCATGAACGCTTTGTGAGCAGGAAGCAGCGCCGGCTCCAGGGTTTTTGCTGCCCCAGGCAGCAANCGCGATCGCGATCTGCGGCGGCAATTCGGCGGGAGGTCCTTCGCTCCGAGCGGGAGTGAGGGACCCTCCGCCGAATTGCCGCCGAATCGCTGGACGTGCCGCCCCTCTCCCGAGGGGCCGCCCCAAGCACCTGCTTGGTCAGCTGGTGCCTGGAGCCGGCCCTGGCAGGAAGGCCATAGATATAGACATTGCATTAGGTAGCTTCTGTAACTAGAGAAAACATTCCTGTGCATTCGGCAAAGTCTGTGGCAAAAAAAGAAAAGCCCGGTAGTGTAGTGGTTATCATGTTCACCTAACATGTAAAACATCCCTGGTTCGAAACCGGGCAGAAACAGGTCACTGTTCCTTTTTCTGACTCCCCTCCTGCATTTTTAGTCATAGAACAGACCGCGCTGTGAAATTTTACTTTGAATTATATCAATTATGAGTTAAATAATATGGAAGCTCTCTCTAAGTCATAGTCCCGGGTTCCTTACCCTTTCAGCTGCTCTGATAAATTAACATTTTTGTTAGGGGCAGGGGAAAATTTTCATGAAGCCTTTTATAGGGACTAAATGCTATCTAGGAAATAATCTTAACGTGGCCCATAGAGTGCAATCCTTCGTTCTGGATTTGTCATTCCACAAGTTGAACTGCTCCTTACTACTGTCCAGGCTTCATGAGCTGTGGGAGCAAGGGGCAGGCTTGGGTAGGTGCGACCACGCGGTGCTGCCGGCTGGGAGAGCCGCCTGAGGCAGAAGCCTCCAGCTGGCATGATATTCCAGGCAGGACTGAATCTCCATGAGACAAAACTTAAAGAAGAGAATGACCTGGAGTCATTCCCATCCGGTGCTCTACGAGGAGGATAGCCATGTCTGTCCAGGCACCCCTGATCGACCTCACCGAGGTCTGCCAGCTGAGCGGGGCTGAGCGGGACCCTGGCTGGCAGGAGCCGGCGGACGGAGCCCCAGACCGGCAGCGGGCTGAGGGCTCCGTCCGCTGGCCCTGCTCAGCCCGCTGCCTGCCTGGGGTTCCGATCATCCAGGCAGGCAGCAGGCTGAGCGGGTCCAGCGGACGGGACCCTGGAAAAAAGACGTGAAACGATTGCCGTTGCTTTCATGGAAAGGGGGGGGGGGGCCTGACGACATGTACCAAAACCACCTGCGACAAAGGTTTTTGCCCCATCAGGCATTGGGAGCTTAACCCAGAATTCCAATGGGCAGCGGAGACTGCGGGAACTGTGGGATAGCTACCCACAGTGCACCGCTCTGTAAGTCGATGCTAGATGCACTCCGCTGATTTAATGCGCTTAGTGTGGACATACGCAATAGACTGTATAAAATCGAAGTCTAAAAAATCGACTTCTATAAAATCGACCTAATTTCGTAGTGTAGACATACCCTTAGATGTACTGTGCTAAGGGAGGCAAGGCCTGAGGGCCCTGAGAATTTCCTATGCTGTGTTTAGGCGCTCAATAAACCCTCCTGTTTTATGCTTGCTGAGAGTCACTCTGGTCTAGAGAACAGGGTTGCATTATTCCCTCTGGGAGTGGAGGCCCCAGGGGTCCAGAGCGAGTGGACTCCCTGAGGGGGCCTAGAGAGGTGTGGTTCTAGGAAGTGGATGGGCTTAAGCCCCGAGAGAGAGTGGACCCTCAAGAATGGCTGTCTCACTGAAGGGGGTTACCCCCAGGGACCGTACAGGGCCACGAGTGGGCATGACCTGTGAGTCCGTGACAGTAGGACAGTCTGCACAGTGCCTAGAACAATGGGTCCTGGTCCAGGACACAGCTTCTAGCCCTCCCGTAATACAAACAAGAATCCTTTCCTCAGCAGAGTCATGCCATGGAACAAGGTTGCTGGCCCCCCAAGACCCACTACTCCTTAAAGGGGCCTGACCGTCCTGTCAGCCTACCTTGAAGTGTCAGGTGGGAAAGTCCTAGGGTTGGGAGAGGTCCCAGGTCCCAGCCGCACGTCTCTGCACAAACACCAATGTTCCCAGGGCATCAGTGCCAACCCCTAGCTCAAGCCCCACCCTTAACAATAGCACCCCACTTATCTAATGCAGGCAAAGCCGGTGAGGGCCTTTGGCAGGGGTTACACAGATCCCCTTGCCCCCCATGCCTGGCTAGACACACCCAGACTCTCTGCCCTGCGCCAATGCAACCCCGCCTTGGGTCAATCCAACCTGCCTATACGCTGGGAGCTCAAACCAGTGGGTTTTGGCTCATGGGCTCAGCTGTCCGGACAGCTTCAGGCTCGGTTCTGTGAGGGTCCCCTTTTGCAAGCAGCAGCTGGCTGTGCTCCAAGCAGCTCCAAGTTCAGGCTCTGCACCTGTACACTCAGTCAGGTGTGTCTCTGCCCCAGCCCAGTGCTGCTTCTTTCTTTCTTTCTCAAATCCCCACCCTGCCCCCTCTCTGCTCATCCCAGGTGGTCCCTATGTAATGGGACTGTTGGCCCCTTACAAAAACTCAGTGGGATTTTTTTTTTGGTTGGCTAGCTCCCAGTACCAAAAGTAAGGGGAAGGATCAATGGGAAATCAGGACCCTGAGACTGACAGTCCCCAGGAACAATGGGGAGAGGCCAATGCTCCAGGTCAGCCTGATTGACAGGGCAGGCAGGCTAATGAGGGAGTCAGGAGGCCAGGGGGTCCTGTCCTCCATGTGAGCTGGAATTGCCTGGGTCAGACAGAGTGGGGCTGAGCTAAGGAGAAAGCAGAGGCCCAAGCTGAGCTGGGGAGCAGAGCCGTGCCAGCCAGAGGGGCCAGAAAAGCAGCCCAGGAAGCAGGTCAGTGCTGGGAGCAGAGTTACAGAAGCAGCACAGAGAGCAGACCTGTGCTGGAAGGAGAGCTGTAGCAACCAGATCCAGAGAAGCAGCCCAGGGAGCTGGAGGCAGAGCCAGGGCCGGCTCCAGGGGTTTTGCCACCCCAAGCGGCGGGGGGAAAAAAAAAAAAGCCGTGATCGCGATCGGCGGCACTTTGGCGGCAGCTCCACCGTGCCGCCGCCTTCTTCGGTGGCACTTCGGCGGCAGGTCGTTCCCTCCTAGAGGGACCCAGGGACCCGCCGCCGAATTGCTGCCGAAGAGCCGGACGTGCTGCCCCTTCCCCTTGGCCGCCCCAGGCACCTGCTTGCTACGCTGGTGCCTGGAGCCGGCCCTGGGCAGAGCAGCAGCTGTGCTGAGGCAGAGTGGAGCTGGAGCTGGGGCTGGAGCAGTCAGGAGCTGGGTGCGCTGAGCAGCTGGGGAGAGCGAGGGGGACTCTGGGCAGCAGACCCAGCGCAGGGAGATGCCCCCCAGCCAAGAGGCCTTGCAGACCAGACTTGGAGTCGGATCGTAACCCCGACAGGGCAGGGGCAACGCTGGGACTGAAGTCTTGGTGATGTCCTCAGTGTTGCAGAAGCAACACTGGGGTGAAAGGACTTAAGAAGAACAAAGAAGCCACCACACAGCATGAGGAAGCAGCAACTTGTTGCCATTGTTTGCTTGCTTGTAGAGGTGTTGGCTTGAAGGTGTTGTGATGCTGGCAGGCCAGATGCCAGTTCTTGCCCAGGCTGCAGGCTAAGAACCGACAAACTCACCTATATGGTAGTTTTGCTCAAAATAGGTATTAGTCTTATAAGAATGTATTTAGTGTTTAGACTAAAATGCTTGTAAGTTGCTGCATGCATTAATCTCACTTGTGATGTCTGTATCCCAGGCTATAAGGAGAGAGGTAAGTTTTGCTTTATAACTTTGAAAATGTTTGCCCTGAACTTGTGAACCCAGGGGGAATCGCCCCCCCCCCCCCCTATTTAGAAGGACTATCATAATCAGATGAGCCATCAAGGAACATGGCAATACAAACGATTGATTAATGGCCCTTTTTGCATCTGGGAAATGCTACCTGCAAGGAAGCTCCTCCTGTGGGCTTGGAAGCTGTATGAAGGAAATAAAAGAAAACCACAGGACAGTTTTCCATCTTTGTGGCTGTTTGAACTCTGAAGGGTCAGAGACTCTAAATTGAAGCCAGAAATTCCCCAGGAGCTGCCTCCTGGGTCTGCCCTGACAGACACTTTGAATGGACAGATCACAACAACTCGTTCGCTCTTAGGATTAGACGGTAACTCATTGGGGTGGATATGTTCACTTGCTTTAACCTGTAAATAACTCTCTTATTCCTTTTTCCTAGTTAATAAACCTTTAGATAGCTTATTACAGGACTGGCTACAGGCGTTGTCTTTGGTGCAAGATCTAGGGGACCAACTGATCTGGGGTAAATGACAGGTCTCTTGGGACTGGAGGCAACCTAAATGTGGTGTGATTTTTGGTATAAGTGACCATTTAACACGAAGTCCAGTTTGTCTGGATGGCAAGATAGACTGGAGAGTCTAAGGGGACTGTCTGTGACTCCTTGGTGAGACTGTGACAATGATCCAGGAGTTCACATTTGTTACTGGCTTGGTGAAATCTGGTTATAGACCAGACCACCAGCTTGGGGTGTCTGCCCTGAGGTCGGCACTCATGGTCCTGAGCCTCTCCAGCAGGGGAGACGTGTTGGTGGGTGGTGGTGGTGAAGGGTCACATGCCCCTTCCCAAATGCCTGGGGGGGCAGGGTCAAGGGCCCAGCAGCACCCAGGAGTCAGAGCTTGAGTGTGAAATGTGATGAGTTCTGTGCTGCTAACAATTTCCGCCCTTGGGGCGGGGAGTTTGTTTATAAAGAGAGGCAGGGTGATTAAGATAACAAAAGGCTTGTCATTAAATTAAATTAAGGATCGTTAGATGATCCTGAAAGCATTCCCGGCACTCCAGTTAAAAGACAGGAAACAAAGGGTAGGAATAAATGGTCTATTTTTGGAATGGAGAAAAGTAAATAGTGATGTTCCCAGGGGTCTGTATTGGGACCAGTGCTGTTCAAAATATTCATAAATGATCTGCAAAAAGGGGTAAACAGTGAGGTGTCGAAGTTTGCAGATGATACAAAATTACTCAAGATAGTTAAGTCCAAAACAGACTGCAAAGAGTTACAAAGGGATCTCACAAAACTGGGTGACTGGGCAACAAAATGGCAGATGAAATTCAATGTTAAATGCAACGTAATGCACATGGCAAAATATAATCCCAACAATACATACAAAATGACGGTGCCTAAATTAGCTGTTACTCATCAAGAAAGAGTTCTTGGAGTCATTTGCAGTACTCTGGAAGCACCGTTTCCAGAATACTGCAAATGTATAAGAATCCTTCTCACTGTGTGTCAAGGCTGATTCCCCAGTCCAGCACTTCGAGTGCAGAAGGTGGGGGCACGCAAGGATTTTTAAAAATTAATACTTGCCACTCCAGGCTTGTATTAAACTCCCAAGGTTACAGCTTTTTTTCTGACCTTGGGTTGGTAAACACTGCCACCACTAAAATGCAAAACCCCTTTTTTTTGGAACCCAGGAAGGCACACTTGGGAATTCCTTCCTGTGGGGTACCCTCAAGCCCTTTCACACACACACCCCTCCAGGGAAGAGCTGAGAAAGAAAACAAAGGAAATTAGCTGTTGCCACCAGCTAATCAAACAACATGCACAAACTTCTTAGGACACCCAAAATCCAATCCTGTTCTTATAAAAAGTAAATTTTATTAAAAAGAAAAAGAAAGAAAATATATCTGAATTTAGGCTTTTGCTAGATTTTAAAAGAGCAATTCCAAAAATTAAGCACCCAAAATAGCTTTCTTGGGGGTTCATCTTAAAGGTTACAAGCAAACAAAAGCATCTGGGGTTAGCACAGAGGAGTCCACTAGTCATAAGAAATAAACAGAAATAAACCTAATCGTGTCTTTCTAAACATTCCTGCTCTACTTACACATTTGGGGGTTCCAAATAAGTAGTTCGAGGTATGATCTGATGATCTATGATCATACCTGGCTTAAAGCTTCTCATAGCATAACTGCTCCCTGTTCCCCTCTTTCCTGGAGAACAACAACAGAGACAAAGGGGAAGTTTCTTCCCCATTTTAAAAAGTTCTAGCCTTCCCATTGGCTCTTTTGGTCAGGTGCCCATTCCCTTTCCTTTACCTGGGGGACTTTGTTAACCCATTACTGGTAAAGCAAGCAGAGAAGAGCCACCAAGAGGGACTTTATAGCTAGCTGGCTGGGTGTCCATAAAAGGGAGCTCCCCCACCCCCTTCATTTATTACACTGTGCCTGTATCATCCTGAACTCATTCTCCAGCTTCAGAAGACTTAAAAATTATCGCCAGTCATCAATGGGACAGACAACTGAATAATGTAGCTGTTCTTAATGTGCAGGTCACATGTGGGGGTCACGTGCCCCCCTTTATAGAATCACAGAATCATAGAATATCAGGGTTGGAAGGGACCTCAGGAGGTCGTCTAGTCCAACCCCCTGCTCAAAGCAGGACCAATCCCCAACTAAATCATCCCAGCCAGGGCTTCGTCAAACCTGACCTTAAAAACCTCTAAGGAAGGAGATTCCACCACCTCCCTAGGTAACCCATTCCCGTGCTTCACAACCCTCCTAGTGAATGAGTTTTTCCTAATATCCAACCTAAACCTCCCGCACTGCAACTTGAGACCATTACTCCTTGTTCTGTCAACTGGTACCACTGAGAACAGTCTAGATCCATCCTCTTTGGAACCCCCTTTCAGATAGTTCTCTTCTGTAGACTAAACAATCCCAGTTCCCTCATCCTCTCCTCATAAGTCATGTGCTCCAGCCCCCTAATCATTTTTGTTGCCCTGCGCTAGACTCTTTCCAATTTTTCCACATCCTTCTTGTAGTGTGGGGCCCAAAACTGGACACAGTACTCCAGAGGAGGCCTCACCAATGTTGAATAGAGGGGAATGATCACGTCCCTCAATCTGCTGGCAATGCCCCTACTTATACAGTAGCTGGTGCCCCTCTTTGTGTCCCTCCAACATGTCACCTATGTCTCAAGAGAGTGTGACAGGTGTGTTGAGATTAAAGGAACAGATTGAACCAAGAGTGAAAGAGAAGACCAGCACAAGGGCATGAGAGAGTGTATGCATGTAAGAGGGTAAGTGTTTCAGTTCAGAGGAATTCAGACTCTTCTCTTCCCAAAGCCTCCCTGAAGGTGAAAGGCTCATCTCCTCCTTCAGAGACTGGGATATTATCTGCCGTTGTTGCTTTTGATTGGCTCAGCATCTTCATGGGATGGTTGTGATGGGATCTATCAATGTATATACAGTGGGGTTATAATTTTTCTTTAACTGTATGGCTAGATTGCTTATGGGCTTTGTGGCATGAAGTTCTCAGTATATCCTTATCTGGCATTAAGATAATTTTCTGAGCTATTCCTTCAGTTCCATCAGGGTGTAATAGAAGTTGAAATTCCATTTCAAACGAGCCCAAAAAACACTCCTATTTTCTATATAAGAATCTTCCAGCTCTTAAACTTGTCTTTTTAAACTTAAATGATTCGTAGAGTCTTTAAACTTAAATGGTTATCAAGGAAAGCATTGTCTTTTCTTCTTGTCACTCCCTAGAGAGGTTTTTGTCTCTGAGTTTGGTAAGGAGTTGCTTAAGCATTGGCAGATAATTAATTCCCCAACTAATATAAATATTTTTATACTTAAAGGGCTCCTTATTTAGTAATCAGTTATAGCACATGACTTTGCTATATTTGTACATACAACATCTTGTTATTCACATAACAATGGCATCAGATAGTTATTATATGAAGAGGTTGCATTTAGATAAAAAACATCTGCAAATAAACATTTCAAAAGAAGCTCATANAATTCCTGGTGAGCCCAGATCCAACCCCTTTGGATCTTAAAACAAGGAAAAATCAATCAGGTCTCTAAAAAGAAGGCTTTTAATTAAAGAAAAGAAAGGTAAAAGAAAAACCTCTGGGAGATAGCATACAAGCTGATCTCACAGACAACCAAATTTAAAACACAAGGGATGTTCCCCTGGGCAAAACCCTTAGTACATCAAAAAATAACCAATTTGATTATACCTATAATGCCCAAGACAAGTTACAAACAGAAAATAAACATAAGCTAATTCCTTCACTAAATACTCACTACCCTGGTTGATTCCTGATTCCTTTTCCTCTCTGGCCAGAACTGAAACTGACTCAAAACAAAGGGAACTTCCCTCCTTCCTTTTGAAACATCTTGTCCCCCCATTGGTTCCTTTGGTCAGGTGTCAGCTAGGCTGGGTGAACTTCTTAACCCTTTA
This sequence comes from Platysternon megacephalum, assembly GCA_003942145.1. NCBI lineage: Eukaryota > Metazoa > Chordata > Testudines > Platysternidae > Platysternon > Platysternon megacephalum. Next base: position 1,094,678 of record QXTE01000323.1, on the reverse strand, counting down.
CAGGTAAAAGAGGCATTAACCCTTAACTATCTGTTTATGACAATCATCTTAAGCATTCAAGGAACAACAGAGGTTTTCAGCTTTAAGGTGAAACATGAGTTTAATCTGGTAGTAACCAATATCTTCTGTAAATAATTTCCCAACCCTAAATCTTCTCCTTAATATTTGAAGAATGAAGATGGTAGAGGGTTTATGAAAGAAATCAGTTCCAATGAGAATATGGTAGATTTCTTTGTGTGGATTTAAAATTCAGTTTTTCTCCATTCAAAGAATGGATAAAGAGACTTTTATGTCTTAGTTTATAGCTCTGATAACACATCCTAAGCCTCACTCCTCTTTGGACTAGCCTGAATATAGAACATCCCACTCTTTTACACAGCCAGATATCCTTCGAAAGCATAAGGAGATTATAACAAGAAAACAAAGATCAGTCTCTGCCAAACTTGTGTCTTGTACAAAGGGAGGTGGCCTGTTCTTTGAGAAAGCAGGTTGGCTGATTGCTTGCCTTTTGACCAAACAGCTCCTAGATTTACAACCTACCATTTGTAGTACATTTACAATTAGCAGCTAAAGACTCCTATCAGATACTCTCCACCAGGCATGGATCACAAGAACTAAAGCTCACGCGCTTCTTTCAAAACAGCATGAACTACAGAACATTAAATAAAAATTGATGCTATAAAGCTGCATTCTAGAGTCAGAGTAGACACACTGGAGGTGATAAATATGATTTTATGGCTAAGGAGCGTCTTTCTCTTTGTCGCTTTCAGTGCCTGGCACTGGTCGATGGAAAGAAGAAATTTCCTAGGAATGTCCTTAATTAGCTCAAATATTTCATTTCATTACTTAACAACCAAAACCATAAGCATGCAAGTCCTCATATTCTCCAAGCATCATTCATATGAAGGTAATTGTAAGTATCTCCTAAAATCCAGTAAAGATGAAGGTAAGATTGTACTAACCTAAAGTTATAAGAATAAATCATAATTGTATGAATAAGTGTTGTTTAACCCTCCTGGTAGATATTGTTGGCAGCAAAAAGGGGCTAGGGTTCAATTTTCTAGGGGTTCCTTCTGAAAATGTAAACAACTCCTGTTTAGGGCCCCGCCTGGAATCCTGGGAACCTATATCCACCTCCCTTGGTGTCCTTGATAGGCTATACTTGCCCGCTCGCAAGCCCTGAAGCCAGGGCCTTAAAACAAAGAGAAGCATATGGGAGGGGGAAGGGGATAACAGAAGGAATGCGGGAAAGCCAGTAATCAATAATGTCACAATATCTATTAGGTAAGGCTTCCCCTCCCCCACAAGTCCTCTGGCAGTTGGGAGCAGCTGGTGTGTTCCAGCCATTCCCCTCCTCCCTGGCTCCCCACTCACAGCTTACCGTCCAGGATTGGTGGAGTTGAAGGGTTCTGACAGGTCAGTGCTGCCTGGGCTCCTCTGGGGGCTTGGCCACCTGACCCAGTGTAAGGGACTGGGGTGTAGGTAGTCTGGCCAGTAGTCACAGATGGGCTGGGCTCCACATTTCAAAGACAATGGTCAGAGGAATCTCTCCAGCTGGGTTCAATACGCAAGAGTCATAGTCGGGCTGGGCTTGGAGATCAGAGGTAGGACCAGGCTGGAGTCTGGAGGCAAGGTGAGGTCTGGAGTTAGGGTGACCAGACAGCAAGTGTGAAAAATCAGGACAGGGGGTTGTGAGTAATAGGAGCCTATATAAGAAAAAGACCCAAAAATTGGGACTGTCCCTATAAAATCGGGACATCTGGTCACCCTATCTGGAGTCACAGCAGGCCCCAAGTCTGTGTGAGTTGAACAGAAAATGTCCTGGGTCGCTCACCAGTGTTAAATAGTGTGCTTGGCCAATCAGAGGGCCGCAGGGTGCTGTCACTCTGATCCTTTGGGCAATACTTCCTGCAGTGCCTACTCTCCACAATGGTCCCTGGATGCAGGGCCGGATTAACTTTTTGTGGGCCCGGCGCCAAACATATTTGTGGGCCCCCCTGGGGAATGATTGTAAAAGGGGCCCCGGGTAAAAGCACAGTGGAGCAGGAGCTAGGGTTGGTCTCTGGAGCAAGGGAGGGGTCAGGGGTAAACTGCAAGCGCAGCAGGGCTGGGGAGGGGGTAAACAGCCCCTGCCCCCATAGAGTGGGTACCTACCTGGTTCTAGCCCATTCTCTTTGTCTCTCTCTGCACTGAGCTGCCCCTCCTCCCGCAGCAGCAGGACAGGTTCTCTTCCAGCCCTCTGGGGTGGGTGTTGGGAGTGGGAGGAGCGGAGGCTAATGTGGTTTCTCCTATAACCGGACATTTAGTTTCCAGTCAGCACTGCTAACCGGACACTCGGGTCCCATTTTCTAATGGAGTTTCCAGTCTAAAACTGGATACCTGGCAACAGGGCTGCCAGAAAAGCCTGAGGGGGGGGGAGAGGGGCAAGCAATCGTTTTTAAAAGTAAGAGGGCTAAGCCTTAAGGGGGGGGGCAAGTGGTGGGTGGGCTAGGGAGTGGAGAGGAGCTAGTGGGCAGGGCTATGTCTGCTATACTGCCCAGGTAGGTTGGAGACTGGGGAGATCAGCTGACACAGTATCCAGGGCTGGTGCAAGGATATTTTGCACCCTAGGCGAAACTTCCACCTTGCACCCCCACCCCCTCCGGAGCATCGCTTATTATATACCTTACACGGGGGTTGGTTCTAAGGTCAGCGCGTAAGAGGAAAATCGCGTATAGTGAAAATTACCATAAACTACAGTACACACAGTATACACTGTATACACTAGAACAGGGGTCCTCAACCTACGGCTGCGTGTCCCGGCTATCGCTGAGCCTGCTGCCAGTCGGGGTCCCAGCCGGCGACTCCGCTCAGCCTCCTACTGTTCTCCCTGGCTGGCAAGGGGCCGGCAGCCGGAAACCCAGATCATCAGCGGGCTGAGCAGGGCTGGCGGCCGGGACCCCAGACCAGCAGTGGGCTGAGCTGCTCAGCCCGCTGCCGGTCTGGGGTTCCGTGCGCTGGCTCCTGCCAGCCGGGGTCCCAGCCGCCGGCCCCGCTCAACCTGCTCAGCCCGCTGCCAGCCAGGGTCCTGGCCGCCGGATCCACTCAGCCTCCTGGCGGCCTGGGTGAATGGAACCCAGGCCAGCAGGAGGCTGAGCGGGGCCAGTGGCTGGGACCCCGACTGGCAAGGGGCTGGCAGCCGGAACCCCAGACCGGCAGCGGGCTGAGCGGGGTCGGTGGCTAGGACCTCAGCCCGCTGCCAGCTGGGGTCCCAGCCGCCGGCTCCACTCAGCCTCCTGCCGGCCTGGGTGAACGGAACCCCAGGCCGGCGGATGGAACCCTGGGTGAACGGAACCCCAGACCATTCACCAAGGCCAGCAGGAGGCTGAGCGGAGCTGGCTGGGACCCCAGCGGGCTGAGCGAGGCTGGCGGCTGGGACCCCGGCTGTCAGGAGCCGGCCTTGCTCAGCCCGCTGCCGACTGAGTGAACAGAACCCCAGGTCGGCAGCAGGCTCAGCGGCAGCTGGGACCCGCAGCCTGCCATTAAAAAAAAATCGGCTTGCATGCCACCTTTGGCATGCGTGCCGTAGGTTGAGGACCCCTGTTCTAGTGTATACTGTGTATACTGTACTTTATGATAACTTTCACTATACGCGATTTTCCTCTTACGCGGTGACTTTAAAACCTAACCTCCATGTAAGATGTGACTCCACTGTAGTGTAAAAAAAAAATTTGGGGCACCGCTTTTTGGTGCCCTAGGCAGTCGCCTAGTTCACCTAGTGGTTACACCGGACCTGGCAGTATCCCTAGCCCAGGTGACATGACAGCCAGTGGTGGATTTAGAGTTAGTGGGGCCCCCCAGCCCTGTGCTCAGCTTCATTTTTGGGGCTCCTCCTTGGGACCCAGACAAGAAAAAGAACATTCTCTCTTATCTCCCCCTGCCCCCGTTTTTCATTCTTTTTTAATTCATCCTCCTCCTATAAGTAATAGCAAATAAATGAAAATAAAGTGAGGTACCTTGATTGTTCCTGTAGTCTAACTTATTTTTCCACAGACCACTTGAAAATCACGGAGGGTCTTGACGGACCACTTAATGATCTTTCCAAATATTGTAAAACAATGTTCGGGTACGGAGTCTGGCCAGGAGCTAGGGTGAGGGACGGGGCTCAGGGTTGGGGCAGGAGGTTGGGGTGTGGAGCGCTTACCTGGGGCAGCTCCTGTTTGATTCTCAGGATGGGGGTGGGGATGGGGGGGGTGCAGGAGTCAGGGCAGGGGGCTGGGTGTGTGTGAGGGGGGTGCAGGTTTCAAGGCAGGGGCTGGGGGGGATGCAGGAGTCAGGGCTGGGGAGGTGTGGGGGTGCAGGGGTCAGGACAGGGGCTGTGTGTGTGTGGGGGGGTGCAGGAGTCAGGGCAGGGGGCTTGGGGTATGTGGGGGTGCAGGGGGCTGGAGGGGGTATTCCCCAATTCCAGCCCCTTCCCCAAGGCCTCACCCCCGCCTCTTCTCCTCCTCCTCCCCGGAGCGGTGTGCTGCGGCTCGCTCCTCCTCCCCCCTCCTGCCAGCAAGCAGCTGATCCAGCTGATCGGCGGCAGGGAGGGAACGTAACATGCTGGGGAAAGAGGCGGGGCAGGAGCCAGGCTGCCAGCAGAGGCTGCCACAGAGCCCCAGCAGCTCGCAGCGTCAAGCTTCTCTGACCCCACAGGAGAGAGCGGGAGGCGGAGACGAACAGGCCGGGGCCCCTTTCGACCATTGGCCCGATTGTAAATCCGGCATTGCCTGGATGCGGCACTGTGGGAACATCAACTGTTCCAGGCTCTGCAGCCAGCTCCTTACAGCCAGCTGAGGTGATGCCAGCTTTGCTCCCACGAAAATCCCTGAGGTAGGCAGCTGCTGCTATCTGGGCCTTTAGCCCATATCCCCTACCTTAGCATCACTTCATAGAATATCAGGGTTGGAAGGGACCTCAGGAAGTCATCTAGTCCAACCCCCTGCTCAAAGCAGGACCAATTCCCAACTAAATCATCCCAGCCAGGGCTTTGTCAAGCCTGACCTTAAAAACCTCTAAGGAAGGAGATTCTACCACCTCCCTAGGTAACCCTTTCCAGTGCTTCACCACCCTCTTAGTGAATTTTTTTCCCCTAATATCCAACCTAAACCTCCCCCCCACTGCAACTTGAGACCATTACTCCTTGTTCTGTCATCTGCTACCACTGAGAACTAATAAATGGAGATATACCTATCTCATAGAACTGGAAGGGACCCCGAAAGGTCATTGAATCTAGCCCCCTGCCTTCACTAGCAGGACCAAGTACTGATTTTGCCCCAGATTCCTAAGTGGCCCCTTAAGGATTGAACTCACAACCCTGGGTTTAGTAGGCCAATGCTCAAACCACTGAGCTATCCCTTCCCCCTTCACGTTACTGTCTGCTCAAAGCCACCCACTTGCTGGAAACCAGCTCTATGCTAAGTCTTTTCATATAGACCAGTGGTCCATACAGGGCCGGCGCTCCCATTAGGCGACCTAGGCGGTCGCCTAGGGCACTGCTATTTTGGGGGTGCCTGTGCCCCCGCCGCCCGTAGAAATTTGGGGGCGGGACCTTCTGCCGCCGCTGTTGAGGGCGGGATTTCGGGGGCGGGACCTTCTGCCACCTAGGGCGCCGGCAAAACTGGCGCCGCTACTGGGTCCATAGAACCCTTAAAAAAGTCCTTACCACCAAAGACATGCCTGCAGCAAGAGAATAAAACCTCTGCCTCTAGCTCTGTACAGGCTCCCTTCCTAGCCCTAACACAGTCCACGTTACATGGACTAACAACTGGTGGACTGATAGGTCTTAACATGTAATTGTCAATGGAGAATCCTCATTGAGCAGGTGTGTTTCTAGCAGGCTTCCACAGGAACTGGTTCTTGGCCCTACATTATTTAACGTTGTTGTTGACCTGGAAGAAAACATTAAATCATCACTGATAAGTGTGCAGCTGACACAAAACCTGGCGGTGTGATAAATACTGAAGAGGACGGGTCACTGATATAGAGCGATCTGGAGTGTTTGGTAAGCTAGGCGCAAGCAACTTGTGTTTTAATACAGCTAAATGTAAATGTACACATCTAGGAACAAAGAAAAGGCTATACGTACAGGTGGGGGACTCTATCCTGGGAAACAATGACTGCAAAAGATTTGGGGGTCATAGCAGATAATCAGCTGAACTTGAGCTCCCAGTTTGATGCTGTGGCCCAAAGAGCTAATGTGTCCTGAGATGTGCAAACAGGGGAATCTCAAGTAGGAGCAGAGAGGTTGTTTTACCTCTGAATTGGGCACTGGTGCTGGAATCCTGTCTCCGGTTCTGGTGCCCACAATTCAAGAATGATAAATTGGAGTGGGATCAGGGAAGAGCCACAAGAATGATGAAAAGATTTGAAAATCTGCCTTATAGTGACAGACTCAAGGAGCGTGATCTATTTATCTTAACAAAAAGAAGGTTAAGGGGTGACTTGATCAAATTCTATATGTAGCTACATGGGGAACAAATATTTAACAACGGGCTCTTCATCTAGCAGAGAAAGGTCTAACACGATCCAATGGCTTCAAGTTGAACCCAGACAAATTCAGACTGGAAATAAGGTGTAAATTCTTAACAGTGAGAGTAATTAACCATTGGAACCATTTACCCAGGGTCATGGTGGATTCTTCATCCCTAATCATCTGAAAGACAAGATCGGACTGTTAGTATATAAGCCTATCAGCTTGACCTTTGGGTTTGACCTTTAATACTCTTATACTAATATGTGTAAACAAAGGACAAAGACTGTGTATGTTGCTTCTGCCTAGTCAGTTGGGTTTGTTAGTACAATGGGAACAGATAAGAGCAGTTAAAGTGTTACAGGGCATGGTGGGAGTGTAATATATGAGCACACTTTAAGATTGCCTCAACCCCTATCTCAAGGCAAGGTCAAGCAACCAGTCGGGAGGGGCAAAGAGGTTTGGAGGGAAGGTATAAAACACTAAAAGCCAAAGAAATGCCTGTCTCTGATGGTAGCACAACCTCACTCCTTACCCCTCCCATGGGGTACAAAAGAGGTGAGACGAAGACCCACAATCCCCCCAAAACAGAACATGACCATAAGTTGTAAGGGGTGAGACTGTGGGCATGCATTGCAGGTATATTTGGGCCTGCTAAGAAGGAGGAGGTGGGAATAGGGAATGGGGAACGGGGACACAGGCAAGGCTCTGCGGTGTCAGAGCTGGGAAGGGGGACATGGGGTAAATGCTCTGTGGCATCCGAGCTGGAATGGAACACTGGGAAACAGACTGCCGGCGTGTAGAGCTATGGATATGCTTACTTGGAACTAACCCCAATAAACATCGCATTGCCTGCACCTCAGACTTCCGGTCTTCTGCTTTCCATCTGTGTGACAAGAACCAGTTCAGGGGTTAAGGGAAAGCCCTCTAACATGGACGTTTGTCTAAAAGCTCTGCTCTGGGAATGATTGTGGGGATGTTCTCCAACCTGCGTTATCCAGGGGATCAGATGAGATGAGCACAATGGTCAGTTCTGGGCTGGGAATCCACAGAGCTGTGAACTGTGTCTGACTGCAGCCTTGGTCAGGGTGACCCCTACTCCCAAGCACTTTTGGTGCAGTTCTCTTGTCCTTTCATTTCCCAACAGGGACAATAGCATTTTATTGCTCCCAAACTCAAACCTTAACTGTATTGTAACCAAAATGCCCCAAACAGGCACATCACTGAAATGCAGATAAGGCCTGGCCCATCCAGTCAGTTCTCCTTGCTAACCAACAGATGCCAGCAGAGAGCCCTCTGCCCTACAGGCCCCCATCTGCCTGGAGCTCTGGGCCACTCTTCTCTCTATTCACCAACAGGTGTCAGTAGTGAGCTCCTTGATGGCTTAAAGTTGGATTGGTGTTGAGGTCTGTGATAAATGAAGGGGGGTAGCTCCCTTTTATGGACACCTAGCCAGTCAGTAGCTATAGAATCCTCCTTAGCAGCTGTACCCTAATTGTCTTAACTGTAAAGGGTTAAGAGAAGCTTAACCTGAGTTGGCACCTGACCAGGGGAACCAATAGGAAGGCTGTACCCTTTCAAATTGGAAAAACTGCTGGGGGTGGGGTTTCTTTGTCTCTCGGGCTGGAGAGAGGGGAAGGCAGCAACAAGCTGTAAGCTTTAAGCCAGGTATGGGAAATCATCAGCATCATACCTAGTAACTCCTCATTTGGAACCCCAGATATGTAAGTAGCACAGGAAAAGTTAAGACAGATGCAATTAGGAACCCTTTTGGTTGTTTTGGTTTGTTGATTCCTCTGTGCTAATCCCAGGTGCTTTTGTTTTGCTTGTAACCTTTAAGCTGAACCCAAAAAAAGTTATTTTTGGTGTTTAATCCCTAAAGCCTGAGTTTTCAAATGTTTCTTTCTTTTTTAATAAAATGTATCTTTTTTTAAGGAATCCTTTGAGTCCAAAGTCCTTAGACAAGGGGTTGGTCTGTGCTCACATTGCTAAGGCAACTGGTTGGTATTTTATTCTCAAGCCTCCCCAGGAAAGGGGGTGAAGAGGCTTGGGGGGATATTTGGGGGGGGATAGGGATTCCAAGTGACCCTTTCCTGAATATTTGTGAAAATCACTTGGTGGTGGCAGCAATATCTGTCCAAGGCAGAAGACTGAGCCTTGGAAGAGTTTTAACCTAAGCTGGTAGGAGATAAGCTTAGGGGGTCTTTCATGTACCCCAGAGTTCAGATTTGGGGGGGGGGTATACCCTGACAAGGTCTATCCCTGCTCTTTGCTGGTGGGGGTAGATCAAGGCCTCCTTGTGGCAGTGCTAGTGCTTAGGAAGGACTTGGAGAGAAGGTTAAAATATCCACAGGCCAGGCTCTCTGCTGCCGAAAATCGATGTCGTTCCAGTCACTTCCGTGGAAATTGTCTCTATGCTCATTCAAACTAGCCAAGAATCTGGCCCCCTGGAAGGGATCCAACCCCCTGCGCTTCTAGCTGTTGGGGAAGGAAGAAACCTGCATGCTTCAGGGTCCTTACACCTTCCTCCAAAGCATCTGGCATGCAGGACACTGGTGGACGTGGGGCATTGGGCGGGAAGGACCATGGCCCCCAGGGCAGAGCCAAGGCTCCGTGGAGTTGCTGGGACACAACTCCAGTAGAACTGGGCATAGTGTCTGAGACCCAGCACTCGGGCTCCAAACCACACACGCTCCTCTCTCCTCTCTGGAGAGCCAGGTAGTGATGGAAGCTGATGCCCAGTCCCCAATGTGCGGGAGACTGTGTGCATAACAGGTGGGTGAGGGCACTTCTGTCATCTGATGCACGCTGGCAGCACCGACCTGGGGGCAGAGCAATAGCCATGTCCTTCACCAGTGATACATCCTGGCTCAGTGTCTTCAGGGCACTGGTGCCTCCGGTGCAAACACCCATGATGATCACATTGTGAGAGGGCATGGAGGTTAAGCTCCGCGGGGCTCCGGACCCCCAGTTGGGAATGCACACAGCCCTGCGGGAACAGCCGCACTTTGACGTGCAGCAGTGACTCCAGGTTGGCTTGCTGCAGCATGCTCAGCCTGGGACTGTCCCTGGGGCACTTGGAGAAGCTGCAGCTGGGGTAGAGCATGAGGTGGATAGCGCTTGTCCTCCCACATTGGCCCTGGCTTCTGATTCACTTCTGGGGGCAGCCCAGTTGTCTTTGATCCCTAAGGCCCTGTCGCTGAGAGCCCAACTAGCTGGGGCTGCGCTCTTCCTGGGAGCTCTCTCGCTGGCAGAGATCAGTTGCGGTGTTGGAGTCCAGCCCCCGACTCCTGCCTAGGGCTTCAGGGTGGAGCTTTCCCTGCTGGTCAGACACTGACCATGTGTGATCTGGATGGGGTCTGTCTGGGAGTGGCTGGCCTGAACACATCACTTGGGGACCGAGAAGAATCTGGTTTTATTGTCTCATGTCACAGGGCCTGTCACAGGCACCTCCTTCCCCCTGGTGCTTAGGGGAGCCCCCTTTGTTGCTGATGGTCATTCCCATCCACTCCCACACCTCCATCCCAGCAGCCAGATGCAGAGAGCAGGACACATTCCCCCCAGAACAGCTCTTCTGCCAGGAGACTAATAAATGGGGGGCAATACACGTACAGTAAACACCTCGCTTTGTGCCCAGATGGCCTCAGAATCCCACAGCAGGTGGCTTCAGAGATCAGGGCCTGGCTGCAGATTCAGGACTGGAGCGATCCAAATGCCCTGCACTTTAGTGTGCGTTGGAATCCAAACCCAGATCTAGATGCAAACTTTGCAGCTGACTCCTCTGGTGCATGGGGAGCAGTCCTGATTCCATGCAGCTGAGAACAGCGGTACACGCACATGTGTACATGCACACATGCTAGCAAGTTCATTCCCAGTCTGCCTCCAGCTCACTGCCCATAGGAGAAGCAGCTGGGGTGGCTCTGACATGAAGACTGACCTGACCTGCCAGGGCGCCTCTCTCGTTCATTGGCGGCTCTCACGGGGATGCCTGCATTGCTTCTGGTTGAGTCCAGCTAAGTGACGTCACTTAGCCAAGAGGGGGGAAGGGATAGCTCAGTGGTTTGAGCATTGGCCTACTAAACTCAGGGTTGTGAGTTCAATCCTTCAGGGGGCCATTTAGGGATCTGGGGCAAAAATCTGTCTGGGGGGTTGGTCTTGCTTTGAGCAGGGGGNGGGTTGTGAGTTCAATCCTTCAGGGGGCCATTTAGGGATCTGGGGCAAAAATCTGTCTGGGGGGTTGGTCTTGCTTTGAGCAGGGGGTTGGACTAGATGATCTCCTGAGGTCCCTTCCAACCTAGATATTCTATGATCTCAGTGCCTGGCTTTGATAATAGACAGGAGTTAGCCAAGACTGCTCCCAGACTGTCTGCTAGTGAGCTGCTGGGCACGGCCAGCATGTGGGGCCAGGCCTCCAAGCAGCTCTGCTATAGTCTCTGATCTCAGCTAAATGGGAAGCAGTTTGAGTGAAGGGTTTCCAGTTGGGTCACTGATGCCACATGGCAGGGGGGCTCTGGAGGAGCAGAGAGTAATGCATGCTGGCACCATACACCTGCAGCCCTCACAGCATGCTACAAAAGCTTCCTGCATCAGCCTGACACAGCACCCCCACAAAGTGGGCACACAGCACTATCCCTGGCTTATAGACAGGGAAAGTAGGGCACCAAGAGAAGTCATCTGCTCTGTGGATGGTACCCTACTGCTCTAACCGCTAGACACACTCTCTCCCTGCTTTGTATTGTAAAACCCCCTGCAGCTGGGTTTGAGCTGCATGCCCCAGGATTGTGCGTCCCAGCTTCGGCTACACATGGGAGAAATGGATTCACTCCCACCCTGTCTGCTCCCCACATCCATGCATGAGAATCAAGCTGCACTGCCAGGGCATTGGTGAAAAGTGAATTTCAGAGTCACACACATGATTGCTCACAGAAACCCTGGTGCAATGCCCGTGCCCCAGAAGCAGCAGCACACTCATCCAATCAGAGACCAGCACCCATTCCCCATGGTTTCCGAGATAGCCAGGGGAGAGGTCTGTATTACACTAGCATATGTTTGATGGTTACTCTGTTATTGACTCTGTGGTTACAAGGGGTTAATACCAATAGAAGAAGAGAGACAGCACCATTCACCAAGGGACATGCAGGGGTCAATTTCTTTGACCCCCTCACCTCCACCAGGTTGGGCTCAGCCCTCTGGCTGGGAATTGCTCCAGTGGCTGAAGAAGCCAGGCTGGGAAGACAGACAAGCTTTGTTGCTTTATCATAGAATATCAGGGTTGGAAGGGACCTCAGGAGGTCATCTAGTCCAAGCAGTCCAACCCCCTGCTCAAAGCAGGACCAATCCCCAACTAAATCCCCAAATGGCCCCCTCAAGGATTGAACTCACAACCCTGGGTTTAGCAGGCCAATGCTCAAACCACTGAGCTATCCCTATTTTGCTTTTTTGTGTACTGTGTCCTACTGGTGAGGTTGTCTAATACTATGGCTGAAAAGGGTGCTTTGGGTAGCTGAGGGAAGTTTTGCTGAGCAGCCTGCTCCAGCCAGGCCTGCTGAGGCCATGGTTGGTGCACAGGGGTCTGTGCTCCGGGACCCAGTCTGAGAGGGGAGGAATCGGGGAGTGAGGGTGCCGGCTTTGAGAGGGGATGGACTCAAACAGACAGCAGGAGCCAAAGGTGCAGCTAGCTGTGGACTGTGACTGCTTCTCTGCCCAAGCACAGCACAGCTCGCTCGCCAACAGTCACACCCTGGGGTACAAAATTCCAGCAGATTTTTCCTGACTAGATGAGAATAAGGAGATTGCCACTGGCCGGCGAGATGGCAGGAGCAGAGATCTCACAGATCAGGGAATTGGTAGCAGATTATTTTCTTAGATCTCCATGTTAACTATGAGCAAATACAAGAATATTCTCAGTAAACATACCTCAAACCAGGGCCAATCTCTGTTCAAGCCTTAACAGCTAAATAACGATGGGCACTGAACAGACAGACAGATGGAGGGACATGCAGGGCAATGGGTGGACAGACATATATGGCAGTGGGCAGATAGATAGACAGACAGACTTGGGGACAAATTGCCATGCACTGGTAGCAATGCAGCGCCCTGGGTCAGAGGAATCCCCACTGGATGTGCAGTCATTGTTCAGCTGCTCTCCCTGACAAGTCACATGTCTCTGTGTAGGCCAGGACCCATATCCCACAGAATTCAACAGCAGAATCCGTGTTGGCCTCAACCTGAGCAGGCTCTTACCCTCAGCACCTTCCCAAGAGCTCCTGTGAGCGGCTCCCCCTTCTCCCTGGCACTATGATGTCATTGCTCTCTGCCCATGATGCAGGGCATTGCTATGGCAACACAGCCCTCCCTACCTTTTTCCTGAGTTCTTCTCTCACCCAGCGCCTGGGGCTGGCTCTTGAGACTGCAGGTAGGATTCAGAGGAAGAGCGTGTGGCAAGTCCTGCTGAAATGAGCCAGCGGAAGAAGCCTAAGAGTCACGGTCCTGCCGGCCATGGGTCTAGCGCCAGGGACCTCACCTCAGAGAAGTACAAGGACTACTGTGCTGTGGTAATAGACACTGGCACCGGCTACACCAAGAGTGGGCTGGCCGGGGACGAGAAACCGCGGTCCATCCTGCCAAGCTGCGTAGGGGTTCCCAAGATCAGGACCAAGGACAGCCCCCTTTATTACATCGGGGAAAGCATCCCATGCAGGAGCTCGGAGGTGATCACGAACATGGTGATGACCCATGGTGTGGTGACCGACTGGGACGCCCTGGAGATGTTATGGCACCACATCTTCTACACAGAGCTCAGTGTGTGCCCCGAGGAGCTGGCTGTGCTGGTCACAGATGCCCCCCTCTCTCCAACCACCAACCGTGAGAAGATGGCCGAGTTGCTGTTCGAGAGCTTTGAGGTGCCGGCGATGCTTGTGGCCCACCAGTCCCTGCTCTCGGTATATTCCTATGGGCGCATCAATGGGCTAGTGATTGGCTCTGGCTATGGGACCTCGTACACCGCCCCTGTCCACGATGGCTACATCCTGCCTCACGCCACCTACCGGCTGGACATGGCAGGCAGCAGGCTGACGCGTTACCTAGCCAAACTGATGGGGGAGTGCGGGAACCCCTTCCAGGAGGAGGAGCTGAAGCTGGTGTGCAAGATCAAGGAGCAGTGCTGCTACATCCCCGAGGACTTCCAGGCTGAGCTGAATGGGGACGAGAAGAAATACCTCATGGACTTCACCCTTCCTGACAAGCAGGTCATCTCCATCGGTAGTGAGCGCTTCCGCTGCCCTGAGGCGCTTTTTACCCCCTCCGTCCTGGGCTTCCCTGAGGTGGGCATTCACATCCATGCCATGAACAGCATCAGGAAGTGCAAGCCGGAGCACCAGGCAGAGCTGCTGGCCAACATGCTGCTGGCTGGGGGAACCACCATGCTCCGCGGCTTCTCTGAGAGGATCAAGAAGGAGCTGCTCAGGATGGAGACAGTGGGCAAGGGGCAAGTGGGCATCCTGGCTTCCCCCCACCGCAGCTACTCGGCATGGCTGGGTGGCTCCATCATGGCATCACTCAACGCCTTCCAGAACGTCTGGATCAGCCACCTGGCCTACAATGAGAAAGGACCCTTTGTAGTCCACCGGCACTGCTTCTGAGCGGGCAAGCTGGGTGGGCACAGGGCGCGAGAGGCATGGGTATGGGAAAGCCCCTCTATAAACGCTGCTTACGGGACAACAGGCATGGAGCTGGCTTCCTCGCTAGATGCTGCCTGCCAGCCTCGCAGAGGGGAAACCCACTGGGGCTACCCACGATGAGCGACAGAAATCATTGGGTCTGCACCATGGGCAGACCAAGATGGGCATGTGCACCAGATCTGAGCTCCATGGGCACTGAACAGGGGCATCCATTGGGGGGGAGGTTCCCAGGGAGCACCCCCGGGGTCACTGCCCATCATTCCCTATACCCACCAGCTCCACCCTGCCTCCCGGAACACACAGCTTGTCCTGCTCTATACCCCCCAGTTACCCCTCCACCCCGGAACACATTGCCTATCGTGCGCTATACCTCCAGCTAACCTGCCACCAAACACACTGCCCATCGTGCCCTATACCCCTGGCTCCCCCCCCCCCCCCCCCCCCCCCCCCCCCCCCCCCCCCCCCCACCCCCCACCCCCCCCGCCCCCCCCCCCCCCCCAGAACACACTGCCCGTCATGCCCTGGCCCCTCCAGCCCCTCTTTACCCCCTGGAACACACTGCCCGTTGTGCCCTATACCCCCCCGCCCCCCCCCCCCCCCCCAGAACACACTGCCCATCATGCCCTATACCCTCCAGCTCCTCTTTACCCCCTGGAACACACTGCCCGTTGTGCCCTATACCCCCCGTCTCCGCCTGCCCCCCGGAACACACTGCCCATCGGGCCCCATGCCCCCGGCTCCCACTCCCTCCAGGAACACACTGCCCATTATGCCCTATCCCCCGCCCCCCCCGGCTCCCACTCCCCCATGCAACACACTGCCCATCGTGCCCTATCAATCCACGGCTCCCCCCACCCCTCTGGAACACACTGCCCATTGTGCCCTATACCCCTTGCTTCCCCTTCCCCCTGGAACACAGTGCCCATCGGGCCCTATACCCCAGGCTCCCCCTCCCCTTGGAACACACTGCCCATCATGCCCTATACCTCCTGCTCCCCGCTACCCCCTTGAACACACTACCCATCGTGCCCTAAACCCCCAGGCTCCCGCTCCCACTCCCCCAGGAACACACTTCCCATTGTGTCCTATACTCCCCGCTCCCCCTCCCACCTAGAACACACTGCCCATTGTACCCTACATCCCTGGCTCCCCCTCCCCCCAGGAACACATTGCCCATTGTGCCCTATACTCCCCGGATCCCCCTTACCCTGGAGCACATTGCCCATTTTGCCCTATACCTCCCTGTCACGGAGTGTGGGGAAGTCAGGGCCCTGCACCCCCTTCTACTTCCTGCAATTCACCATGACTCTCAGCCAGCCAGTGAAACAAAAGGTTTATTAGAGGACAGGAACACAGTCTAAAACAGAGCTTGTAGGTACAGAAAACAGGACCCCTCAGTCAGGTCCCTCTTAAAGGGTGGGGAGCCCAGACCCAGGTTCTGGGCCTCCGCCCATCTCCCCAGCCAGCCCCAAACTGAAACCCCTTCCTGCTGCCTCACCCAGCCACACCCCTGGCCTCTCCTCCAGCCTTTGTCCAGTTTCCCCAGCAGAAGGTGTCACCTGGCCCCAACCCCCTCCTGGGCTCAGGTTACGAAGGGCAGCCGCCATCGTTTACATGCTGGCCGTCAAGTATCATCCCTCAGTGAAGTCACACCTTTATTGCCCATCACCATCTAGTACTGGTGCAGTACCCCAGGGAAACGGAGGCACGCCCCGTGTTAACAGAAGACAGTAAACTAGTAAAACTCCCATGGAACATTACCAGGTTAATACTCCCTACTCCGTCCCATCTCTCCCCCCTTCAAGACTGAACTGAGCTGGGTCACTCTAACCAGTGACCTGGGGAAGTTCAGGCCCCCCTCTCCGGGACAATGCATCAGCTATCACGTTGGCACTCCCCTTCACATGGACCACCTCCATATCGTAATCCTGGAGGAGCAGGCTCCACCTCAGGAGCTTGGCATTGTTCCTTTCATCTGGTGTAGCCAGGTCAGGGGAGAGTGGTCAGATAGATATGGCTGTAGTTTCTTAAGGGCCCATACCATAGCCAGGCATTCCTTCTCTATGGCTGCGTAGTTTTGATCCCGAGGTAACAACTTCTTGCTCAAGTGCACAATGGGATGTCTCTCCCCCTTTTCATCAACCTGCATTAACAACGCACCCAGACCCGGGTCTGAGGCGTCCGTGAACAACATAAAGGGCTTGTCAAAGTCTGAGTTTATCAGAACTGGACCACTGACCAGAGCTTCCTTCAGCACACAAAGAGCCTTCTGGCACTGCTCGGTCCAGACCACTTTGTCTGGCTTTCCCTTGTTGCATAGCTCAGGGAAGGGGAGCTAAAGTGTGGCACAAATCTTTGATAATACCTCACCATCCCAATAACGTCCTGGACATGCTTTTTGGTTTGGGGAGCGGGCCAGTCTCTGATCGCCTCCACCTTGGCTGGTTCTGGCTTTAGGCAGCCGCTCCCCACCCGGTGGCCGAGGTAAGATACTTCGGCCATCCCCACCTTGCACTTTTCAGCTTTTATGGTCAGCCCAGCCTCCTGGAGTTGGACC
>QXTE01000323.1:1059759-1076561 GCA_003942145.1 Platysternon megacephalum | reverse complement strand
CCAGGTCTGGCTAAAGACACAGATGTCATCAATGTACGCCACGGCAAAACTCTCCATCCCCCTCAGTAGCTGATCCAGAAGGCGCTGGAAGATAGAAGGTGCCCCCTTGAGGCTGAAAGGCAGGGCCAGGAACTAAGAGCCCCAGAAGGGTGATAAAGGCAGATTTCAGCCTTGCATCTACATCCAGCGGCACTTGCCAGTAGCCCTTTGTAAGATCCATGGTAGTAAGGTAGTGAGCTCCTCCCAGCTTGTCTAGGAGCTCGTAAGGCCTGGGCATGGGGTAGGCATCAGACACAATGATGGCATTAAGCTTCCGATAGTCTACACAGAACCGGATCAACCCGTCCTTTTTGGGGACCAACACCACAGGAGAGGCCCAAGGGCTGGAAGATGGCTGGATCACCCCCAAAGTCAGCATGTGACTGACCTCTCTTTCCATGTCCTGAGCAGTTTTCCCTGTGACTCGGAAGGGGGAGCATCTTATAGGAGGATGAGATCCTGTCTCCACCCAGTGGACAGTCAGATTAGTGAGTCCAGGCTGGTTGGAAAACAGCTGTTGGTATAAATGCAGCACCCCTCTGATCTCAGCTTGCTGGGCAGGAGTTAGCTGATCAGAAAGGGGAATTGTTTTCAGGGAGGAGCCAGCTCCTGTCTCAGAGAATAGATCTACTAAAGGGTCATCTCCCTGCTCCTCCCAATGCCTACACATAGCCAACACCACATTCCCCTGTCATAATATGACTTCATCATATTAACATGGTACACCTGGTGGCAGGGTGCCCGGTTAGACAGTTCCACCACATAGTTTACCTCATTTAGTTGCTTTACAGCCTTGAAAGGGCCTTCCCAGGTGGCTTGTAGTTTGTTTTTTCTCATGGGGATGAGAACCATCACCTGGTCCCCAGTGGCGTAGGCGCGGGCCCACGCCGTGCAGTCATACCAGACCTTCTACTTCCTCTGGGCTCTGGCCAGATTCTCCTTGGCAAAGCCCATGAGCTCTGCAAGTCTTTCTTGGAAGGTCAAGACATACTCCACCACTGATTCTTCATCAGGAGTGGCCTTCCCCTCCCATTCGTCTCTCATCAGGTCCAGGGGCCTTCTTATCCTTCTTCTGTATAACAGTTCAAAAGGTGAAAACCCTTTAGACTCCTGGGGCACTTCCCTGTACACGAACAGCAGGTGAGGTAAATACTTGTTCCAATCTTGTGGGTGCTGGTTCATAAAGGTTTTCAGCATCATATTTAGAGTTCCATTGAACCTCTCCACCAGCCCATGGGTGATATGCTGAGGCTCAGATGTGCCAGACCCCACATTTCTCCCACAAGCACGGAGCAGGGCTGACATGAAGTTGGATCCCGGGTCTGTCAAGACTTCCTTGGGGAAACCCCTCAGCTGAAAATGGTCAGCAGCGCATCTGCCACTGTGTCTGCTTTGACAGAAGACAAGGCCACTGCCTTGGGGTAAAGGGTAGCAAAATCTACCACCATCAGAATGTATTTCTTCCCCAATTGGGTCGTCTCGCTGAGAGGCCCAACTATGTCCATAGCCACCTTCTGAAAAGGCTCCTCTATGATGGGCAAAGGTCTCAAAGCCGCTTTCCCCTTGTCCCGGGCCTTCCCCACCCTCTGACAGGGGTCACAGGATCTGCAATACTGTTGGACAGTATTAAAGACTCCAGGCCTGTAAAAATTCTGTAGCAGCTTCTGCCTGGTACGCCGGATTCCCTGGTGTCCTTAGAGAGGGATGTCATAGGCCAGGTACAGTAGCCTGTGGCGATACTTCTGGGGGACCACCAGCTGCCTCCGGATCCCCCATGACTCCACTTCCCCTGGGGGAGCCCATTCTCGATACAGGAATCCCTTCTCCCACAGGAACCTCTCCTGGCAGCACTTCCCCATGGTCTGTGCCACACTGAGGCTAGCCAGGTCCCTTAGCTTCTGCAAGGAGGGATCTTTCTGCAACTCGGCCTGGAACTCAGTGGCTGGGGAAGGGATGGGGGTCTGCTCCCTCTCGCTGGCTGGGTCTGAAGCCACAGCCCCTCTGAGCTTTGTCCCTGGGCACTCCCTCCCCACCAGGGTCAGGTCCTGAGCCTCCGGTGAGGTACCCTCCCCGATGTCAGGGCGTAGAGCCGCTCATTGGCTCTGGGTACGGCTCATGAATAGAGCATTCTGGGGGTTGCTTGGCCAATCCTCTAGGTCACCCTCCATCAACACCTCAGTGGGCAAATGATGGTGCCTTGGGGCCCTCCTTGGCCCATTTCAGATGTACCTCACCACGGGCACCTTGAATGGGGTCCTGCTCACGCCCGTCAGGGTCAGGTAGGTATCGGGCACCACCCGATCTGGAGCCACCACCTTGGGCTGGACCAGCGTCACCTCAGCGCCCATGTCCCAGTAGCCATTGACCTTTCTCCCATCCACCTCCAGGGGAACAAGGCTCTCGCTCCGCTAACCCGCCGCCAAACAGACTGCCCATCGTTCCCTATACCCCCCAGCTCCCCCTCTTCCCTGGAACACACTGCTCATCGTGCGCTATATCCCCTGCTCCCCCTCCTCCCTGGAACATGATGCCCATTGTGCGCTATATCTCCCAGCTAACCCCCCGCCAAACGCACTGCCCATCGTACCCTACACCCCCTGGCTCTCCCCCCGCCCCCCAGAAACACACTGCCCATCATGCCCTATAACCCCCGGTTCCTCCCTCCCCCACAGAAAACACTGCGCATCGTACCCTATACCCCCAGGTTCCCCCTCCCCCCACGGAACAAACTGCTCATCGTACCCTATACCCCCAGGCTCTCCCTCCCCCCACGGAATAAACTGCTCATCATACCCTATACCCCCCTGCTCCCCCTCCCCCCTGGAACACACTGCCCATCCTGCTCTATACCCATCAGCTCCTCTCCCCTCCCCCACCATACAACACACTGCCCATCGTGCCCTATACCCCAGTTCCCCCTCTCCCATGGAACACACTGCTGACCATGCCCTATACCCCCGGATCCCCCTCCCCCCCGGAACACACTGCCCATCATGCCCTATACCCCTGTCTCCCCCCTCCCCACCCAGAACACACTGCCCATCTCACCCTGTACCCCCGGCTCTCCCCTCGCCCCCCAGAACTTACCCCCCACCATGCCATATATGCTCCATCCCCCAGGAACACACTGCTCATCGTGCCCTATACCCCCCCCAGTTTCCCCTGCCCCCCCAGGACACACTTCCAATCGTGACCCTGCTCCCACTCCCCCACGGAACACACTATCCATTGTGTTCTCTACCCCCACTTCCCCCTCCCCCCCGAAACACACTGCCCATTGTGCCCTATACTCCGCTGTTCCCCCTCCTCCCCGGACAACACTGCCCATTGTACCCCCGTCTCTGACCTCCCCCCCGGAACACACTGCCCATCGTGCCCTATACCCCCAGCTCCCCTCTCCCTCAAGGAACACACTGTCCATCGTGCCCTATACTCCCCGGCAATCCGTCCCCACAAAACACACTGCTCTTCGTGCCCTATATTCCCCGGTGTAACGATGCAACGATGCGGCCTCTGGAGGGAAACAACTGAGAGTATCAATTCAGGACAAATTGCTTAGAGCAGGGCAGTTACAGCCCAAAGCTGGGTGTCCTTTTTTATTAAGGCACACCAAACAGAGAGGACTTCGGTTTTACCCCACTGGCTAACCAGAAGTCATACAAGCAATTCCCTTAGATACTCCAGTTCCTTTGTATCACCACCAGCACTGCTCCTTATGGGGACGAATGGTTATGAAAACCAATATCCCAGTAAAAGAAAAAAGGTTCTCCTTATCTGAAAGAACCAAGCCCCAGGCTCAGGTCAATATACAAGTCAGATCTTACCCACAAATCACACTGTTGCTAATCCTTTAGAATCTAAAATCTAAAGGCTTCTTCATAAAAAGAAAGAAATATAGATGAGAGTTAAAATTGGTTAAATGGAATCAATTACATACAGTAACAGCAAAGTTCTTGGTTCAGGCTTGTAGCAGTGATGGTATAAACTGCAGGTTCAAATCAAGTCTCTGTAGTACATCCACAGCTTGGATAGGTCAGTCAGTCCTTTGTTCAGAGCTTCAGTTTGTAGCAAAGTTCCTCCAGAGGTAAGAAGCAGGACTGAAGACAAAATGGAGGGGTTTCCAGGGCCTTTTATATCCTCTGCCATGTGGAAGGAAACCCCTTTGTTCTTACTGTGGAAAATCACAGCAGCAAGATAGAGTTTGGAGTCACATGGGCAAGTCACATGCCCATGCATGATTCAGTTCTTTACAGGGAGAGTGACCATTCCTCACATGCTACCTTGAACATTTCCAGGAAGACGTCTCATGTGGATTGGAGTCTCCCAAGGTCCATTGTCAGTTAAGTGTTTCTTGATTGGGCACTGTCACAGACTCACAGGTCGTGCCCACTCACGGCCCCATGCGGTCCCTGAGGGGAACCCTCTTCAGTGAGACAGCCCTTCTTGGGGGTCCACTCTCTCTCGGGGGTTAAGCCCCTCCACCTCCTGGAACTGCACCTCTCTGAGCCTTAGCAAGCCTGAANTGTTTCTTGATTGGGCACTGTCACAGACTCACAGGTCGTGCCCACTCACGGCCCCATGCGGTCCCTGAGGGGAACCCTCTTCAGTGAGACAGCCCTTCTTGGGGGTCCACTCTCTCTCGGGGGTTAAGCCCCTCCACCTCCTGGAACTGCACCTCTCTGAGCCTTAGCAAGCCTGAATCGCCGTGGGCCCCCTCAGGGAGTCCACTCGCTCTGGACCCCCGGGGCCTCCACTCCCAGAGGGAATAATGCAACCCTTTTCTCTAGACTGGAGTGATTCTCAGCCAACATAAAACAGGAGGGTTTATTAAGCATCTGAACACAGCATAGGAAACTCTCAGGGCCCTCAGACCTGGCCTCCCTCAGCACAGCACATCCAAGTCTACTCTCCATCCAGGTGAGCACTGCCTGCTCTCTCTCCAGTCCTGAGCCCTCCTGCTTCCCAGCTGGGCATCTGCTATCACATCCCCCAAGTCCCGCCTCTGTCCATTGTCTTCTATCCAGGTAAACAGGGTCACCTGGGCCTCCTCTCCTCTCAGCTGTCCTCTGTCCCGCTCTGGCTGGAACCGGCTGGGCAGGTTACCAGGGTCCTCTCTTCACAGCCCATTGTCCTCCCATTGGCCAGAACTGGCTGTGACTCCTGAGCTGGGCCTCCCAGTCATCAGGTCACCAGTCACTGGGGTATCCATTCTCCAGGCCATTGGCTGGGGTCCCAAGTTCCCTCGCTGGTCCTATGTAACAAAAAATTCCCTCTCCCATCACCTCGTTAAACCAGTAACACCCAGGGACACTGAGTCCCCCCCCCCCCCCCCGCATGCAAACCATTGAAAAACCCAAGAAAATCCCCTACTTGGTCACAGGCACTTAATCTACAAATTCCTTTCTCAAGAAGCTGACCAAATGCTTCACTAATACTACTTAGAATCAAACACATTGAGATACAAGTACATAGCCAATATTCATAATTTCAATTACAATATTGATACATACATACAGACAGCATAATCATAACCAGCAGATCATAACCTTTCCATAGACATCTTACTGGACCTCCTTTCTACAAGATTTGGTGCAACTATAGGACCTTGGTTGCAACAATGATCTATACGGTGACAGTTCATGTCAATAATGTCACACCCGGCTCCCCGCTCCCCCCCGGACAACACTGCATCATGCCCTATACTCCCTGCTCCCTCTCCCCCTGGAACACACTCCCCATCGTGTCCTATGCCCTCCCCAGCTAACCCTCGCCCCCGGAACCTACTGCCGATCATGCCCTATACCTACTCCCGCCAGGGACACACTGCTCATCGTGCCCTGTACTTCCTGATCCCCCTCCCCCCCGAAACACAATGTCCATCGTGCCCTATATCCCCAGCTCCCCCCTCCCCACTGGAACTCATCCACCATCGTCCTCTATACCCTCCTCCCCTCAGGGACACACTGCCCATACTGCCCTATACCCCCCAACTTCCCCTGTCCCACAGGACACACTTCCCATCGTGCCCTATACCCTCAGTTCCCCTACCCCCCGAAACACACTGCCCATCGTGCCCTATACCCCCAGCTCCTCCCTCCCACATGGAACACAGTTCCCATCGTATCCTATACCCCCAGTACCCCTCCCCGCCAGAACACACTGCCCATCATGCCCTATACACCTGGCTCCCCCCCACCCCCCCGCAGAACACACTTCCAATCGTGCCTTATTCCGCACAGATCCCACTACCCCACCCTCCCAGAACACATTGCCCATCGTGCCCTATACTCCTGACTTCCCCCCGCCCCGAAAACACACTGCCCATCATGCCCTATACCCTTCCCTCCGCCTCCCTCCCCCCTTGGAACACATTGCCCATCATGCCCTAAACCCCCTGCTCCCCCTCCTCTCCAGAACACACTGCCCATCGTGCCCTATACCCCCAGCTCTTCCCTGTGCCCTGGAACACACTCCAAATCCTGCCTTATACCCCCTGCTCCCCCTCTCCCCCAGAACACACTGCTCATACTGCCCTATATCCCCAGCTCCCCCCCCCCGAAACACACTGTCCATCATGCCCTATACCCCCAGCTCCCGTTTCAACCCCCTCCCCCTCCCCGCCTCCAGAACACATCATGCCCTATACACCCCACTCCTCCTCCCCCGCCCCCAGGCAACACTGCCCATCGTGCCCTATTCTCCCCAGATCACCCTTGGGAATGCACTGCCCATCATGCCTTATGCCCTCCCTGTCTCCTCCCTCCCCCCCGGAACACACTGTCCATCATGCCTTACCCCCCAGCTCCCCCTCGCCCCCAGAACACACTGCCCATTGTGTCCTATACCCTGCAGCTCCCCCTCCTCCCAGAACACACTTCCCATTGTGCTCTATACCTCCCAGCTCCTGCTCGCCCCCCAAACCCACTGCCCATCGTGCCCTATACCCCGTGGCTCCCCCCTCCCCCATGGAACACAGTTTCCATCATGTCCTATACCCCGTACCCCTCCCCCCAGAACACACTGCCCATCGTGCCCTATACACCCAGCTCCCTCTACCCCGCCGCAGAACACACTTCCAATCGTGCCTTATTCCGCCTGGATCCCACTACCCTGCCCTCCTGGAACACACTGCCCATCATGCCCTATACCCTCCTCCCCAGAACACACTGCCCATCGTGCCCTATACTCCCAGCTCTCCCCTGCACCCTGAAACACACTCCGCATCCTGCCCTATACCCCCAGCTCCCCCTCCTCCCCAGAACACACTACCCATCGTTCCCCATACCCATTGGCTCCCCGCAACCTCACAGAATACAGTACCCATCATTCCCTATACCCCCCGGCTCACCCTCTCCCCCAGAACACTCATACTGCCCTATATCCCCAGCTCCCCCTCTAAACACACTGCCAATCATTCCCTATACCCTCCCCCACAGAACACACCGCCCATTGTGCCCTATACCCCCCGCTCCCTACTCCCCCCCGAACACACTTCCCATCGTGCCCTATACCCTCCCCCTCTCCTCCCTCCCCCCCCCCGAACACACTGCTCATCGTGCCCTATACCCTTCCCCACCCCTCCCTCCCCCCCCGGAACGCACTGCCTATTATACCCTATACCCCCAACTCCTATTTCAACCCCCCCTCCAGAACACAGTGCCCCCCATGCCCTATTCCCCCCACGTCCCCCCTGCCCCCAGAAAACACTGCCCATCGTGCTCTGTACCCTCCCCCCCTGCACCACCACCCCAGAACAAACTGCCCATTATGCCCTGTACTTCCTGCTCTCCCTCCCCCCAGAACACAGTGCCCATCATGCCCTATCCCCCCCAGCTCCCCCCTGCCCATGGGAACACACTGCCCAACGTGTCCTATAGCTTCCTCCGCTCCTCCCTCCCCACCCCCTGGAACACACTGCCCATCATGCCCTGTACCTCCTGTTACCAGATCTGCCCGTTACTTTGGGGTATGTTCATTTATTCGGGTTACTCTTCTGGGGGGGGGGGTTCTGTAATTCTATCAATGTACTGCTTGTGTCACTTGTGTTTTCATATGGAGCTCTACTTCTCCCTTATGCAAGTCCCCTCCCAATGGAGCTATTCTGCAGGACCTAGGTTGCCTAGGGCTGGGTTCCTCCAGCCCCCGACCCGGATGAACACACACACACACACACATTAACAGAGCAAGTCTGAGCAGACCGGGTCAATCAGCACTTTCAAGCTGACCCCTTATATGTCCCTGGACTCAATGGGCTGGATGAAGCAGCACTTTCAAGCTGTCCCCACTTATGTGTCCCTGGGCTCAATGGACTGGGTCAAGCAGCACTTTCAAGCTGCCACCCTTATGTGTCACAGATTCAGCACGTCCCTATCCCCACTCTCACATCACAATTGTACTGGCAGTAACCTACTTGATGAGCAAACCCCACAGTATTTTGGGCGCTGCAGGGATCTTTAGCTTAGGTAAAAGAAGCGTTGCTGTAGAGTAAATGGGGGAAGCTAAAAACACAAAAGAGTAAAGTTTAGCAGGGCCGCCCAGAGGGGGGGGCAAGTGGGGCAATTTGCCCCAGGCCCCGGCCCCCGCAGGGGCCCCGCGAGCCCTAGCCGAGAATCCCTTCCCTGGCTACTCACCCGGCGGTGGTCCAGGTCTTTGGTGGCACTTCGGCGGCGGGCCCTTCAGTCGCTCCGGGTCTTCGGCGGCATTTCAGCGGCGGGTCCTTCAGTGCTGCCAAAGACAGAGAGCGAGTGAAGGACCCGCCGCTGCCTCAGACTCGGAGCGCTGCCCGGTGAGTACAAGCGCTGCAGCGGGTGGTGCCTTTTTTTATGTCCGCTCCCCAGCTTTGCCCCAGGCCCCCTGAATCCTCTGGGCGGCCCTGAAGTTTAGCANCTTTGGGGTATGTTCATTTATTCGGGTTACTCTTCTGGGGGGGGGGGTTCTGTAATTCTATCAATGTACTGCTTGTGTCACTTGTGTTTTCATATGGAGCTCTACTTCTCCCTTATGCAAGTCCCCTCCCAATGGAGCTATTCTGCAGGACCTAGGTTGCCTAGGGCTGGGTTCCTCCAGCCCCCGACCCGGATGAACACACACACACACACACATTAACAGAGCAAGTCTGAGCAGACCGGGTCAATCAGCACTTTCAAGCTGACCCCTTATATGTCCCTGGACTCAATGGGCTGGATGAAGCAGCACTTTCAAGCTGTCCCCACTTATGTGTCCCTGGGCTCAATGGACTGGGTCAAGCAGCACTTTCAAGCTGCCACCCTTATGTGTCACAGATTCAGCACGTCCCTATCCCCACTCTCACATCACAATTGTACTGGCAGTAACCTACTTGATGAGCAAACCCCACAGTATTTTGGGCGCTGCAGGGATCTTTAGCTTAGGTAAAAGAAGCGTTGCTGTAGAGTAAATGGGGGAAGCTAAAAACACAAAAGAGTAAAGTTTAGCAGGGCCGCCCAGAGGGGGGGGCAAGTGGGGCAATTTGCCCCAGGCCCCGGCCCCCGCAGGGGCCCCGCGAGCCCTAGCCGAGAATCCCTTCCCTGGCTACTCACCCGGCGGTGGTCCAGGTCTTTGGTGGCACTTCGGCGGCGGGCCCTTCAGTCGCTCCGGGTCTTCGGCGGCATTTCAGCGGCGGGTCCTTCAGTGCTGCCAAAGACAGAGAGCGAGTGAAGGACCCGCCGCTGCCTCAGACTCGGAGCGCTGCCCGGTGAGTACAAGCGCTGCAGCGGGTGGTGCCTTTTTTTATGTCCGCTCCCCAGCTTTGCCCCAGGCCCCCTGAATCCTCTGGGCGGCCCTGAAGTTTAGCAAGAAAGAGAGAAGCAACCAGCTTAACCATAAAAGTTATTTATTGAATAATAGTGATAACTACACAAGGAGAGCCTAAACCAACATAACATACATTATTAAAGGTTAATACCTAAGGTAGAAAGGAAAACAGAGAGAGAGAAAGAAGGGGATCTCACCCACTCCATGAGGCTTGAACTGGTCGGGGTTCCCAGGTGATGGTGGTAGCTCAGGGTCCTGAGTGCTGGAGACAGGCAGAGTCCCCAGCACGATCAGTCAGGAGAAGATGGAGTCCCAGTGGAACTGATGCATAGTTTGGATCTAAGCATCAGAACACTTACTTGAACATAGGTAGAGGGTTTTGTAGAGAAACAATGGTTCAAGGGAAAACACTAGATTTGTTTATGGGTAAAATGATGACTCAAGGGTTTTCTTTAGGCTAGAAAATAGGAGCTGATCACTCTTGGCTACTCCCCTTCCCCCCAGAACACACTGCCCATCATGCCCTATTCCCCCCAGCTCCCCCCGGGAACGCACTCCCATCATGTCCTATACCCTCCTCCGCTCCTCCCTCCCCCACCCTAACACACTGCCCATCAAGCCCTATACCCTCCCCACCCTGGAACACACTGCCCATTGTGCTCTATATCCCACCACTCCCCCCTCCAACATGGAACACAGTTCCCATTGTGCCCTATACCCCCGGTACCACTCCCCCCCCTGCCCCCAGAACACACTGCCCATCGTGCCCTGTACACCCGGCTCCCTCTCCCCCCTGGGAACATTCTGGCCATCGTGCCCTATACCCCCCCGCTCCCTACTCCCCCCCAGAACACACTGCCCGTCGTGCCTTATTCCCCCCGGCTCCTGCTCCCATGTCAAGGCTGAATCCCAACTCTTTCACCCCGAGTGCACAAGTGAGGCCCGCAAGGATTTTAAAAATTAATACTTGCCACTCTAGGCTTGTATTACACTCCCAAGGTTACAGCTTTTCTCTGAGCTTGGCTTGGTAAATGCTGTCACCACCCAAATGCAACAAAACCCCCTTTGAACCCAGGAAGGAGCACTTGGGAATTCCTCCCTGTGGGGTGCCCTCAAGCCCTTTCACCCCCCCTCTGGGGAAGAGCTGAGAAAGGAAACAAAGGAAATTAGCTGTGGCTACCAGCTAATCAAACAACATTCACAAACCTCTTAGGACACCAAAAATCCAATCCTGTTCTTAAAAAAGGTAAATTTTATTAAAAACAAAAAGAAAGAAAATACATCTGGAACTTAGGCTTTTGCTAGATTTTAAAAGAGCAATTCCAAAAATCAAACTCCCAAAATAGCTTTCTTGGGGGTTCATCTTAAAGGTTACAAGCAAACAAAAGCATCTGGGGTTAGCACAGAGGAGTCCACAAGTCCACAAGCCAATAAGAAATAAAATAAATAACCCCAGCTGCTTATAGTTGCTCTGACCCTTCAGCCCAGAAAGAACAGACAAAGGGAAAGTTTCTTTCCCAATTTTAAAAAGTTCTACCTTCCCATTGGCTCTTTTGGTCAGGTGCCCACTTTTTTTCTTTACCTGAGGGACTTTTTAACCCTTTACAGGTAAAGCAAGTAAAGAACAGCTACCAAGAGGGATTTAACAGCTAACTGGCTGGGTGTACATCAAAGGGAGCTATCCCCCCATTTTATTTATTACAGCACCTGGATGCAGGATGTGCGGTGCTGAAGGAGGCCAGGCCTAAGGCCCTGAGAGTTTCCTGTACTGTGTTCAGACGCCCAATAAATCCTCCTGTTTTACACTGGCTGAGAGTCGCTCCAGTCTAGAGAACAGGGTTGCATTATTCCCTCTGGGCATGGAGGTCCCAGAGGTCCAGAGGGAGTGGACTCCCTGAAGGAGCCCACGGCTAGAGACAGGCATGCTAAGGCTCAGAGAGATGCAGTTCCAGGAAGCGGAGGGGCTTAACCCCCGAGAAGGGCTGTCACACTGAAGGGGGTGTCACGATGCTGCCTTTGGTGGGACACTTTTGAGAGTATCAATTCAGGACACATTGCTTAGAGTAGGGCAGTTACAGCCCAAGGCTGGGGTTCCTTTACTCTAAAGGCATACCAAACCAGCCAAACAGAGAGGACTTCGGTTTTACCCTATCAGCTAACCATAAGTCACACAAGCAATTCCCTTAGACACTCCAGTTTCCCAGTATCACCACCAGTGCCACTCATTATGGGAATGACTGGTTATGAAAACCAATACCCCAGTAAAAGAAAAAAGGGTTCTCCCGATCCCAAAGGACCAAGCCCCAGACCCAGGTCAATATACAAATCAGATTTTACCCACAAATCACGCTGTTGCCAATCCTTTGCAATCTAAAATGTAAAGGTTTATTCATAAAAGGAAAAAGATATAGATGAGAGCTAAAATTGGTTAAATGGAATCAATTACATACAGTAATGGCAAAGTTCTTGGTTCAGGCTTGTAGCAGTGATGGAATAAACTGCAGGCTCAAATCAAGTGTCTGGGATGGGTCATTCAGTCCTTTGTTCACAACTTCAGTTTGTAGCAAAGTCCCTCCAGAGGTCAGAAGCAGGATTGAAGGCAAGATAGAGGGGTTTCCAGGGCCTTTTATATCCTCTGCCCTGTGGAACATCACAGCAGCAAGATCGAGTTTGAAGTCACATGGGTAAGTCACATGTCCATGCCTGACTCAGTTCTTTACAGGCCGACACCATTGTTTACATGTTAATTTGAACGTTCCCAGGAAAGCTCAGATGTGGATTGGGGTCTCCAAAAGTCCATAGTCAGTTAAGTGTTTCTTGATTCGGCACTTACTGAGAATAGTCCTTTCTCAAGAAGCTGACCAAATGCTTCACTGAGGCTACTTAGAATCAAAACACATTGAGATACCAGTACATAGCCAATATTCATAACTTCAACTACAAAAATGATACACACATACAGATCGCATAATCATAACCAGCAAATCATAGCCTTTTCATAGACACCTCACACAACAACCTTTGTACAATATTTGCTGCAAATATATAACAGTGGTTGCAACAATTATCTATACGGTCATAGTTTTTGTCAATAACGTCACAGGGGGCTCCCCCCAGGGGCCATACAGGGCCAAGAGTGGGCACGACCTGTGAGTCCGTGACACTGTGGTAGCAGAGGATGGTTGGAGGATGCACCCTGTAGACGGTTGGCTGTGAGCACAGGCGCTTTGCAGTGAGTGGCTGCCAGCAATAAAACGAGGGAATTGAAAGGAACCAGCACGGAAATGGCCTATAACCAGCTCTGTAAGAGGGACCTGGCATGTCTGTGCATGGAGAGAGGGCTGAGCGTGGGGAGACTCACTAAGGAGCAGCTGATTGCTCAGCTTGTAGAGAATGACCAGTTTGAGCAACAGGCTCCAGATCCCAGGGGGGCTCCCGGGAAGCCCAGATTGCTGGGGAGTAGCCGTGGGGGCAGTCCATGTAGCAGCCGGGAGTCTATCAGAGCCGACTCCTCAGTCAGCATAGGGGGGACCCCAGTCAGGTTTCTCCCTGGAGGAGCTGCAGAGGCTGGAGCTGAAAGCAAAGGAGATGGAGATGGAGGAGCAGAGACTGGTGGACCATGCAGAACAGCGGAAGCAGGAGTTGGAGTTGGAGGAGAGGTGGGCCAAAAGGGCCTGCCGGGGGGTAAGTAGGGAAGGGCCCCGAGCGCCAGTTTTGTGGGGAATCTAGACACCAAACTGCTGCCCCAGTTTAAGGAGGGGGGATATTGAGGCCTACCTCACAGCCTTTGAGAAGCCTTGTGATCTGCACCAGATTGACCCCGCAGACAGGCTCAGCTGTCTGACCCCCCGTGCTGGGTCTGAAGGCCATAGAGGCATTCAGCAAAACAGATGGTATTGAGACTGGGTACTATGACCTGTTCAAACAGGCTTCGCCGCTGAAGTTTGAACTGACCACCGAGGCATACAGGAAACGATTCCAGGGTGACAGGTTTCAGAGTGGTAGCCGTGTTAGTCTGTATCAGCAAAAAGAACGAGGAGTACTTGTGCCACTTTAGAGACTAACAAATTTATTTGAGCATAAGCTTTCATGGGCTAAAACCCACTTCATCGGATGCAAGTGTACACAAGACCTCAGTTGTCACTTACAAGGAGGTCGCCAACCTGCTGGAGGAATATCTCCGCAAGTGGGGGAAGGGCACAGGGGCCACTACCGCAGAGGAAGTGTATAACCTGGTGGGGTTGGAGCAGCTGTATGACATCTGCCCTCCAGATCTTAAGATGTGGTTAGTGGACTGGAAGCCTAAAGATCTGCGCAGTGCGGGTGCACTGGTAGATGAGTTTGTGGACAGCAGATAGGGGGCAGGAGGGAGACCCGCATTGGAGACTCATAAGGGGAGTTACCCAGAGACCTCTCAAACGTGGGACTCCAGGAAGCACAACTCAGGGGTGCCCATGAATGCCGGGGCAGGCCAACCCACCTCGTGGGACTTGAGTGACCTGAAATGTAATTACTGTGGCCAAAAGGACACAAGGTGGTGCAATGCCTGAAGTTGAAGGAAATGGCAGCCAAGCAGATCCCACGGGGTGTCAACTGGGTGGAAGCCCACCGAGAGGGGGCACCGCCGGTCCAGGGCCTGAGGTGGTGGACCCAGACCAGCTAGTGCCCAATGCATAAATGACCCTGAGGGGAGTGTTCGGGCCCCCCGTCAAGGTGCCTGTAGCAAGGATACACCTGAAATGGGGGGATAAGGAGGGAACCCAAAGTTGTTGGGGCGCACAATCACCTGCCTACCAAGGTGCTAATGGGTAATGACTTGGAGAACTGGCCGGATGGCACTCAGAGCGCCCTGGTCCTTTCCCAGAGCCAGAGCCAGCGAGGGACGTGGGACCTCCTGAAGGGGGGGCCGAAGCACCGAAGGTGGGACTCGACAGAGCTGGGCCGGAGCCTCCGTACCAAGGTGGGGAAACCGAGGCACTGCCAACCAGGGCTGTAGCGTCAAACCCAGCAGCTGAATTCCAGAAGGAGCTGCGGGAGGATCCCTCCTTAGAGAAGCTGAGGACTGCCGGGAGACATTCCTGTGGGAGAAGGGGAAGGACCGCCGGGAGACATTCCTGTGGGAGAAGGGATTCCTGTACTGGGAATGGGCTGGTTCGGGGCAAACTGAACCTTGGAAGGCCAGGAGGCAGTTGGTGGTCCCCCAGAGGTACCACCGCAGACTGTTGTACTTGGCCCATAATATTCCCCTTTCAGGACATCAGGGCCTCCGGCGCACCAGGCAGAGGCTGCTGCAGAACTTTTATTGGCCCGGGGTCTTTGACGCTGTCCAACAGTATTGCAGGTCCTGTGACTCCTGCCAGAGAGTGCTTTGAGCAGGAGATTGGACTAGATGACCTCCTGAGGTCTCTTCCAACCCTAATATTCTAATATTCTATGATTCTATAAAGGCCCGGGATAAGTGTAAAGCAGCTCTGAGACCTTTGCCCATCATAGAGGAGCCTTTCATAGAATCATAGAATATCAGGGTTGGAAGGGACCTCAGGAGGTCATCTAGTCCAACCCCCTGCTCAAAGCAGGACCTAATCCCAACTAAGTATCAGAGGGGTAGCCGTGTTAGTCTGGATCTGTAGAAGCAGCAAAGAATCCTGTGGCNCTCAGGAACCAATCCATGCAACAAACCTCGATGCCAACTCTGCCCACATATCTACACCAGCGACACCATCACAGGACCTAACCAGATCAGCCACACCATCACTGGTTCATTCACCTGCACATCCACCAATGTAATATACGCCATCATATGCCAGCAATGCCCCTCTGCTATGTACATCGGCCAAACTGGACAGTCTCTAAGGAAAAGGATAAATGGACACAAATCAGATATTAGGAATGGCAATATACAAAAACCTGTAGGAGAACACTTCAACCTCCCTGGACACACAATAGCAGATCTTAAGGTGGCCATCCTAAAGCAAAAAAACTTCAGGACCAGACTTCAAAGAGAAACTGCTGAGCTTCAGTTCATCTGCAAATTTGACACCATCAGCTCAGGATTAAACAAAGACTGTGAATGGCTTGCCAACTACAGAACCAGTTTCTCCTCCCTTGGTTTTCACACCTCTACTGCTAGAACAGGGCCTCATCCTCCCTGCTCGGTCCAGACCACTTTGTCTGGCTTTCCCTTGTTGCATAGCTCAGGGAAGGGGGCGGCTATGGAGCTAAAGTGTGGCACAAATCTTTGATAATACCTCACCATCCCAATAACGTCCTGGACATGCTTTTTGGTTTGGGGAGCGGGCCAGTCTCGGATCGCCTCCACCTTGGCTGGTTCTGGCTTTAGGCAGCCGCTCCCCACCCAGTGGCCGAGGTAAGATACTTCGCCCATCCCCACCTTGCACTTTTCAGCTTTTATGGTCAGCCCAGCCTCCTGGAGTTGGACCAGCACTTGTTTAACCTGGGACACGTGGTCACAGAATCATAGAATCATAGAATATCAGGGTTGGAAGGGACCTCAGGAGGTCATCTAGTCCAACCCCCTGCTCAAAGCAGGACCTAATCCCAACTAAATCATCACAGCCAGGGCTTTGTCAAGCCTGACCTTAAAAACCTCTAAGGAAGGAGATTCCACCACCTCCCTAGGTAACCCATTCCAGTGCTTCACCACCCTCCTAGTGAAAAAGTTNCAGCCAGGGCTTTGTCAAGCCTGACCTTAAAAACCTCTAAGGAAGGAGATTCCACCACCTCCCTAGGTAACCCATTCCAGTGCTTCACCACCCTCCTAGTGAAAAAGTTTTTCCTAATATCCAATCTAAACCTCCCCCACTGCAACTTGAGACCATTACTCCTTGTTCTGTCATCTGGTACCACTGTGAACAGTCTAGATCCATCCTCTTTGGAACCCCCTTTCAGGGATAATACGGAATCTGTCTGGGTAATGGTCACATTGGGGAAGAAAAATACTAGAGCCTCCCCTGGGATAGTGATTGGGGTGT
>QXTE01000323.1:1037472-1059727 GCA_003942145.1 Platysternon megacephalum | reverse complement strand
GCTAACTTTACTAAATTAAGGCGGCTAGTTAGGGAAGTGGATTGGACAAACATATTTAGTGATCTAAAGGTGGAGGAGGCGTGGGATTTTTTCAGGTTGAAGTTGCAGGAGCTGTCGGAGGCCTGCATCCTGAGAAAGGGAAAAAGGTTCGTTGGTAGCAGTTTTAGACCAGACTGGATGAGCAAGCGTCTCAGAGGGGTGATTAAAAAAAACCAGAAGGCGTACAAGCAGTGGAAGATGGGAGGGATCAGCAAAGAAACCTACCTTATTGAGGTCAGAGGGTGTAGGGATGCGGTGAGAAAGGCCAAAAGCCGGGTGGAGATAGATCTTGCGAAGGGAATTAAAAACAATAGTAAAAGGTTTTTTATCCATATAAATAGGAAGAAATCCAAGAAAGAAGAAGTAGGACCACTTAAGAATGGAGACGGAGTGGAGATTAAGGATAATCTGGGCATAGCACAATATCTAAACGAATATTTTGCCTTGGTCTTTAATGAGGCTAATGAAGGGCTTAGGAATAGTGGCGGCGTGACGGATGGGAATGATGGTGGGGGGGTAGACATTACAGTATCCGAGGTAGAAGCCAAACTTGAACAGCTTAACGGCAGTAAATCGGGCAGCCCAGATAACCTTCATCCTAGAATATTAAAGGAATTGGCGAGTGAAATTGCAAGCCCGTTAGCGATAATTTTTAATGAATCCCTAAACTCGGGGGTTGTACCATTTGACTGGAGATTAGCTAATATAGTTCCTATATTCAAGAAGGGGGAAAAAAGTGACCCGGGTAACTACAGGCCTGTTAGTTTAACATCTGTAGTGTGCAAAGTCATGGAAAAAATATTGAAGGAGAGAGTAGTTATGGACCTTGAGGTCAATGGCAATTGTGACAAATTACAACATGGTTTTACGAAAGGTAGATCGTGCCAAACCAACCTGATCTCCTTCTTTGAGAAAGTAACAGATTTTTTAGACAAGGGAAATGCAGTGGATCTGATATATCTTGATTTCAGTAAGGCGTTCGATATGGTACCGCATGAAGAATTACTGGTTAAATTGGAAAGGATGGGGATCGAAATGAAAATCCGGAGGTGGATAAAGAACTGGTTAAAGGGGAGACTGCAGCGGGTCGTACTGAAAGGGGAACTGTCGGGTTGGAGGGAGGTTACCAGTGGAGTTCCTCAGGGTTCGGTGTTGGGTCCGATTTTATTCAATCTATTTATCACTGACCTCGGAACCAAAAGTAGGAGTGGGCTGATAAAGTTTGCGGATGACACGAAGTTGGGAGGTATTGCCAATTCGGAGAAGGATCGGGATATCCTCCAGGGAGATTTGGATGACCTTGTAAACTGGAGTATTAGTAATAGGATGAAATTTAATAGTGAGAAGTGTAAGGTTATGCATTTAGGGATGACTAACAAGAATTATAGTTATAAGCTGGGGACGCACCAGTTGGAAGTAACGGAAGAGGAGAAGGACCTCGGAGTCCTGGTTGATCGCAGGATGACTATGAGTCGGCAATGTGATGTGGCCGTTAAAAAGGCTAATGCGGTCTTGGGATGCATTAGGCGAGGTATTTCTAGTAGAGATAAGGAGGTGCTAGTCCCGTTATACAAGGCGCTGGTGAGACCTCATTTGGAGTACTGTGTGCAGTTCTGGTCTCCCATGTTTAAGAAGGATGAATTTAAACTGGAACGGGTACAAAGAAGGGCCACTAGGATGATCCGAGGAATGGAAAGCCTGTCGTATGAAAGGAGACTTGAGGAGCTCGGTTTGTTTTCCTTAACCAAAAGAAGGTTGAGGGGAGATATGATTGCTCTCTTTAAATATATCAGAGGGATAAATATCAGGGAGGGAGAGGAATTATTTCAGCTCAGCACTAATGTGGATACGAGAACAAATGGATATAAATTGGCAGTTGGGAAGTTTAGGCTTGAAATTAGGCGAAGGTTTCTAACCGTCAGAGGAGTGAAATACTGGAACAGCCTACCAAAGGAAACAGTGGGGGCGAAAGACCTCTCCGGCTTTAAGATTAAGCTTGATAAGTTTATGGAGGGAATGGTTTGATAGGATAACTTGATTTACACAATAGGTCAATAATGTGCCACCACTGGTAGTTAGTACCGATGGTCAATGTTGGGAAATTGAAAGTCTTTTTCCTGAGTGTCTGGCTGGAGAGTCTTGCCCGCATGCTCGGGGTTCAGCTGATCGCCATATTTGGGGTCGGGAAGAAATTTTCCGCCAGGGCAGATAGGCAGAGGCCCTGGAGGTTTTTCGCCTTCCTCCGCAGCATGGGGCAGGGGTCGCTTGCTGGAGGATTATCTGCTACTTGAAGTCTTTAAATCAAGATTTGGGGACTTCAACAGCTGAGTCAAGGGTGAGAATTATTTCAGGAGTGGGTGGGTCAACTTTTGTGGCCTGCATTATGCGGGAGGTCAGACTAGATAATCATAATGGTCCCTTCTGATCTTAAGTTCTATGATTCTAGTTGAAAGCAGCTATCAAATCCCCCCTCATTCTTCTCTTCTTTCCAGAAGGTGGCTATGGACATAGTGGGGTCCCTCAGCAGGGCGACCTGGTCAGGGAAGAAATACATTCTGGTGGTGGTAGATTTCGCTACGCGCTACCCCGAGGTGGTGGCATTGTCCTCTATCGAGGCAACCACGTGGCAGATGTGTTGCTGACCATTTTCAGCAGAGTGGGGTTCCCCAAGGAGGCCCTTACAGACCATGGTCCAACTTCATGTCAACACTGCTTCAGTGCTTGTGGGAAAAGTGTAGGGTCCGCCACACCTGGGCCTCGTCGTATCACACTCAGTCCAAAGGGCTGGTGGAGAGGTTCAATGGGACTCTAAAGATGATGCCGAAAACCTTTATGGACCAGCACCTGCAGGACTGGGACAAGTATTTACTCCACCTGTGGGAAAAGCTCGCGGAGCTCATGGGTTTGGCCAGGGGAAACCTAGCCAGGGCACAGAGGAAGCAGAAGGTCTGGTACGACCACTCAGCACGTGCCTGCTCCTATGCTACCGGGGACAAGGTGATGATGCTTCTCATCCCCATGAGGAAGAACAAGCTCCAAGCTGCCTGGGGCGGCCCCTTCAAGGTCATTAGACAGGTAAATGAGGTGAACTATGTAGTGGAAATGTCCAACTGGGCACACAGTCACCAGGTGTACCATGTCAACATGATGAAGCCGTACTGGGACAGGGAGAAGTTGGTGCTGGCTGTGTGTGGGCATTGGGAGGAGAAGGGAGAGGATCCCCTGGTGGGACTCCTCCCTGAGGTGGGGGACTGATCCCTTGCTGGAATCAATTCCCCTCTCAGAGCAGCTAATCCCTGCCCAGCAGGCTGAGATCAGAGAGGTGCTGCATTCATACCGACAGCTGTTCTCCAACTGGCCTGGACTCACTAACCTGGCTGTTCACCGGGTGAAGACGGGAGTCAACCTTCCCATCAGGTGTTCCCCATTCAGGTTCACTGGGAAAACAGCCCAGGACCTGGAGAGAGAGGTCGGAGACATGCTGGCTTTAGGGGTGATCCAGCAGTCCTCCAGCCTCTGGGCCTCTCCCGTGGTGCTGGTCTCCAAGAAGGACAGGTAGATCCGGTTCTGTGTGGACAATCGGAAGCTCAATGCCATCACCGTGTCCGATGTCTACCCCATGCCTAGGACCGATGAGAACCTAGAGAAGTTGGAGGGTGCCCGGTACCTCACTACCATGGATCTCACCAAAGGTTACTGGCAGGTGCTTTTGGACCCAGAGGCCAGGGCGAAGTCTGCCTTCACCACCCCAACAGGGCTCTACAAGTTCCTGGTCCTGCCTTTTGGCCTCAAGGGGGCACCTGCCACCTTCCAGCGCCTGGTGGACCAGTTACTAAGGGGGATGGAGGATTTTGCTCTAATGTATATTGACAATATCTGTGTCTTTAGCCAGACCTGGGAAAAACATGTGTCCCAGGTGAAGAGGGTGCTGGGTCGCTCCAGGATGCAGGACTGACCATAAAATCTGGAAAGTGCAAGGTGGGGATGGCAGAGGTGTCATACATAGTCCACAAGGTGGGGGACAGCCACCTGAAGCTGGAGCCGGCCAAACTGAAAGCAATCCAGGATTGGCCCGTTCCCCAGACTAAGAAGCAGGTCCAGGCTTTCATTCGGATGGCAGGGTACTACCGGAGGTTTGTGCCGCACTTTAGCTCCCTGGCAGCTTCCCTCACAGAGCTTTGTAGGAAAGAAAAGCTGGACAAGGTGGTCTGGACCGAGCAGTGCCAGAGGGCTCTCTGTGCTCTGAAGGAGGCACTCATCCAAAGCCTGGTGCTGGTAAACCCGGATTTTAACAAACCCTTTCTGGTTTTCACCGAGGCCTCAGACACCAGGCTGGGTGTGGTGCTGATGCAAACTGATACTAAGAGGGAGAGACACCCCATTGTGTACCTGAGCAAGAAGCTGCTGCCCCGGGAGCAGCACTATGCGGCCATAGAGAAGGAATGCCTGGCCATGGTGTTGGCTCTTAAAAAGCTGCAGCCATATCTATTTGGGCAGTGCTTCACTGTGTACACTGACCATTCGCCAAGATGGGGCTGCACCAAATGAAAGGGGCTAAGGCCAACCTCCTGAGATGGAGCCTGCTCCTCCAGGATTATGACATGGAGGTGGTCCATGTGAGGGGGAGTGCCAATGTTATAGCCGATGCTTTATCACAGGGCAGGGGCCCTGAACTTCCCCAGGTCACTGGCTAAGTGACCCCACTCAGTTCAGACTCAAAGGGGGGAGAGATGTGACGAAGTGGTTTTTTTTTTGTTTTTCCTTGTTTTTTTCAATGCTTTGCATGCAGAGGGGTTGGGACGCTGTTTCCCTGGGTGTTACTGGTTTAACGAGGTGATGAGAGAGGGAGTTTGTTGTTATAGAGGACCAGGATGGAACTTGGGACCCCAGCCAATGGCCTGGAGAATGGATACCCCAGTGACTGGTGACCTGGTGACTGGGAGGCCCAGCTCGGGAGTCACAGCCAGTTCTGGCCAGTGGGAGAACAATGGGCTGCGAAGAGAGGACCAGCCGGTTCCAGCCAGAGGGGTAAAAAGGATGGCTGAGAGGAGAGGAGGCCCAGGCGACCCTGTTTACCTGGATAGAAGACAATGGACAGAGGCGGGGCTTGGAGGAGGTGATATCAGATGCCCAGCTGGAAAGTGGGGGTCGGGGGGCGGGGGAGCTCGGGACTGGCAGGGCCGGCTCTACCATTTTTGCCGCCCCAAGGAAAAAAAAAAAAAAAAGCTGCCTGAACTGCCGAAGCAAAAAAAACCCACCCAGACTGTGCCGCCCCAAGAATGGACGGAATGCCGCCCCTTAGCATGTGCCACCCCAGGCACGTGCTTCCTCCGCTGGTGCCTGGAACTGGCCCTGGGGACTGGAGAGAGAGAGCAGGCAGAGCCCACCTGGATGCAGGAGCAGCTTAGGGGGCAGGGATAGCTCAGTGGTGTGAGCAGTAGCCTGCTAAACTTAGGGTTGTGAGTTCAATTCTTGAGGGATTTGGAGCAAAAATCTGTCTGGGGATTAGTCCTGCTTTGAGTGGGGGGTTGGAGTAGATGACCTCCTGAGATCCCTTCCCACCCTGATATTCTGTGATTCTAGATGTACAGTGCTGAGGGAGGCCAGGCCTGAGACCCTGAGAATTTCCTGTGCTGTGTTCAGATGCTCAATAAACCCTCCTGTTTTACGCTAGCTGAGAGTCGCTCCGGTCTAGAGAACAGGGATGCATTATTCCCTCTGGGTATGAAGGCCCCAGGGGTCCAGAGCAAGTGGACTCCCTGAGGGGGCTCACAGCTAGAGACAGGCGTGCTAAGGCTCAGAGCTGTGCAGTCCCAGGAGGTGGAGGGGCTTAACTCCTGAGAGAAAGTGGACCCCCAAGAAGGGCTGTCACACTGTCCCAGGAACCGTAAGGGGCCAAGAGTGGGCACAACCTGTGAGTCCGTGACACTGCCCTATATCCCCAGCTCCCCCTCGCAACACACTGCCAATCATGCCCTATACCCTCCTCATCTCCTCCCTCCTCCCCCGCAGAACACACTTCCCATCGTGCCCTATACCCTCGGCTCCCCCCTCCCACTCTGAACATGCTGGCCATCCTGCTGTATACTCCCCGCTCCCCCTTTCCCCCCCCCCCAGAACACACTTCCCATCCTGCTTTATATCCCCGGCTTGGCTAGCCCCCCTTCTTCCCCCAGGCTGGGTTACTGGATAACCATAGCTGCTCCAGTCCTGGTCTCTCCCTCTGCACATGGAGGTCCCTGGAGGTCAATGGCTCAGTGCACAGTACTATCCCTGAGGACTAGGGGCACCTGTCACCCCACCCACCTCCAGCAGGCAGGCTTGGCAAGGCCAGGAGGGCCAATTTCGCTACCTAAAATGGGAACTAATTCAGTTTGTTTTTCCCGGTTGCCATGATGATTGCAGCTGCAATTACTGCTGATTGCCTGGTGGTTGCCATGGTTATTTGGAACACCCAGTGATGCCCACATGCCGGATGGTGAGTCACCTCTGGGCTGAACTGGCCCCATCCCCTAGGAGGGGCTTCCCAGCAGGCTCCCAGCTGCTGGGCCGGGGCTGGTGACAAGGCCCATGCTGCAGAGGTGCCGAAGATCCATGTGGCCCCATCCCACCCTGGCGTATGTTGGCACGACTAGACGTGTCCCTGTCCGCTGGGCACATGCTGCTCCCATCCAGCCTGCCGAGTCCAGCAGGCAGAGCCACACTGTCCGGAGAGAGGCATGGATCAGTAGTCAAGCCCATGGGCTGGCAGCAAGGTGATGGAGGGGGACAGGCCTCTTGGCGGGAGCATTCCCCGCTCCACCCTAGGTCAGCGCTTCCACAGCCTCTGGGCACCTCCTGCTGGCTGTTGGAAGGGGGGTGGGCAACTTCTCTGTGAGTGGGGACAGCAGGGGCCCACCAGGGAGCGAGGGGTGGGCATCTCCTGCTGGGTGCTGCCATGCTGCTGATGGTGGGGACAAAGAGGAAAGTCGAGGCCTGCAGCCACAAGATCTCAGGTTTCCACCCAGGGCCCACTGGGGAGAGGGATCCTAGCAGCTCAGAGTGGGGGAGAGCGGGATGCACCCCCACAATCCCACCTCATTGGGGCATAGTTCCCCTCACGATCCTTGAGACCCCTCCCACACCACTCCTTCCAGCCGCCCCACTCACCCACTGCCCCCCACTCCCACTGGCAGTTACTTGTCTGTACAGCTCCGAGCACACAGGGGCCTGATTCCTGACTGGGGACTTGGGGCTACCATCCTAATGGTGAATAATCCATGCCCCTTAGAAAGTGCCTGTGAGTGTGGATGGAGCTCCGGGGGTGAGAATGACCCAACGTCTCCTCGAGAGCCGCCAGTGACTCCATCTCCCTCCAGGCCATAGCTGGCACCAGCCCTGTCCGGCCAGCCTGGCACTTGGAGGTGGGGGTTGCCCCTGGCCATCCTGTTTCAGCTTGGCATGGTCTATGGGAGTGCAGCCTCCAGCTGTCTCCAGTCCGCCCCCCTCCCCATTGTCACCACGGCCCACTTGGGTACGGGGTCCTTCTAGATTCAATGCTCTCGCCGCTG
Source organism: Platysternon megacephalum (assembly GCA_003942145.1). Lineage (NCBI taxonomy): Eukaryota > Metazoa > Chordata > Testudines > Platysternidae > Platysternon > Platysternon megacephalum. Next base: position 1,052,138 of record QXTE01000323.1, on the reverse strand, counting down.
AAATAAGGCAAGGGGTGGAGAGCGAGTGTCCTGGGCTCCATCCAGGGCAGATGGAGGGGATGGGGATGTGCAAAGGACCTTGGCAATGCACTGGTCCTTAGCGGAGGGCATCCGATGCCAAGGCAGCGCAGGGTCATGCTGGCTTCTGCTCACACACACACAGCACCTGTGGGGAGCAGCACCTTCTACCGCCAGGGGCTGGCCTGCAGACTAAGCCCCTCACCCCCAGACAAGGAGCCAGCCACATCTTCATCCCCTCCAGGTTAGTCCATCACAGCACACAGGCCCGGGGGTTGAAGGCAAAGGGCACTGCACGCAGCAGCCCCTGTAACACTCCCCCAGCACCCTGCAGCCTCCTTACCACTTCTAGATGCTGCTCCTGCTTCCCCCGGCCCTCACTAGGTGTCACAGACAGGGCCGGCTCCAGGCACCAGCGCAGCAAGCAGGTGCTTGAGGCGGCCAACGGAAAGGGTCGGCACGTCCGGCTCTTCAGCGCCAATTTGGCGGCGGGTCCCTCAGTCCCTCTCAGAGGGAAGGGCCTGCCACCGAATTGCCGCCGAAGAATAGAAGCGGCAGCGGTAGAACTACCACCGAAGTGCCGCCGATCGCGGCTTTTTTTTTTTGGCTGCTTGGGGCCAAAAAGCTGGAGCCAGCCCCGGTCACAGCGAGCGCCCTGCCATCCACGGGGAGGCTGAGCTCCAAGCCAAGGGGACGGCATGGCCAGGCCGCCCAAGGAGCAGAATCCGGGGGGGCAGGCCCTGGCAGCGGGGTCAGACTGGGCTGAAGCCTGGCTGTGTGCAGAGAAGAGCCCAGGCAGCCGCCCCCCTAGGGAGCTGTGGGGAGGAAGGGAAGGTCACGTGGGGAGGCCCCCTGCAATACAAACACCAGCGTGTTCTAGCCAGGACTCCGTCGCAGGCCTAGAACAGCGGATCTGGGCAGTTGTGTCTCTGCCTCCTCGTGTCTGCTCCAGCAGCTAACAGACACCGGGGAAGTATCCAGCAATGTCAGGCGCCCGCTGATTAATTGGGAATTATGCTTGAGGTTACCAAGTAGTTCAGAGATTAATAACTGTGTATCTTGCCATGCCCAGGGTGTCTGATTAAACCTTTGATTAGAGGCTCCAATTACAGCATGCTGCTAATTCTCCCATGCTTACCCAGCAGTTAATTACACACATAGGTGGTCTGCAGTTAATGTGATCACAGCTCTCACTAGGGGGAAGGATGGCTCCCTTTCAGGACCAGACAGAACATGCCCCGCAATCCTTCCACATTCTGCCTGCCGGGCAGCTCTGCCTTGCTACCCGGCTAGTGTCCACGGGGGGTGAAGCACCACCAGGTGCCTTGGCATGAGGCAGGGCTGAGCAGTTGCTCAGCTCCTGCTCCATGCCCTGGGCCCCGCTGCGGAGATCAGGTCCATGCACAGCCCGCTGTGCTTCCCAGCGGCTGCAGAGGCCTTAGAAGACTTAGGTGCAGCTGGACAATTAGAGTTGGAGCCAGAGAAAGAGGCTCTCCCTCCAGCTTCCCCCCAGAGAGGGACATTGTGAGGAGAGAGCTGGATGCCAGGCGATCGGGTACTGGTTTGCTGCACATCTGCATGGAGTCAGGCTCAGGGGGAGATTGGACTGGCTGGGGTCGGTATCTCTTGGTCCCCCGCAGCCTCCTTCACTCCTACGCCACCTCCCTTTGCATCCTCTGGGGACTCTGGAAGCTCCCAGAGGGGACTTGCCCAGCTGCAGGGACCCTGGGGCAGGTTCTCTGGCCTGCAATACAGTCCCCAGGTTCTTTTCAGCCCCAACTAAAACTCTGAGTCTTCCTGCCTGGGGGCCAACAGCGGAGCCTGCTGAGCTCACTCTCCTTAGAATCATAGAAGCTTAGAGTTGGAAGAGACTCAGGAGGTCATCTAATCCAACACCCTGCTCAAAGCAGGACCAACACCAACTAAATCATCCCAGCCAAGGCTTTGTCAAGGCTGGCCTTAAAAACCTCTAAGGATGGAGATTCCACCACCTCCCTAGGTAACCCATTCCAGTGCTTCACCACCCTCCTAGTGAAATAGTGTTTCCTAATATCCAACCTAGACCTCCCCATTGCTTCTTGTTCTGTCTTGTCCTTCTGCTCTGCTTACAGGTCCCTCTGTCTCCTCCCACACAGGGTCATGTGCCCACCAGATTTTTGCCAGGGTTTGCTGGCTAGGCTCCCTCCCTGTGCAGCAGCTCCTGAAGCTGGTGAGCTGCAAGCTGCAGCCATGGGGAGAGGCAGCAGCAAACAGCTGGGAGCTGCAGGGAAGGGCTGCTGACTGTGAGGGGGGCACGACTCAAGCTGTTCGCGGGGAGGCAAACTTTTAAATTGTGCCCCTCCCCCACTATCAGCAGGTACCAGTTGTCTCTGAATGATGCCATGCAGGATGCTTCTCAGAGGAACATGGACTGGCCAGACTGGATCAGAACTGAGGCCCATCCAGCTCAGTATCCTAGCTCTGATAGTGAGTGGCCAGTGTCAGCCACGGCAGAGGAACGTGTCAGAGCCCCACAGTGTCAGATGGGGGATTATCTGCCCTCACAGCTGCGGGGTGTATTTGATTTAAACCATGATTTAAATCACTAGTCAGGAAGACTCGATTTAATCATGGATTTCTACATAAAAGTGCATTCTTGTTGGTTGTTATAACCTTAATACATATTCTTCACAACTCAGAGATAGATGTAGGTTTCATTTTTAGAAGGTACACACTATACATTTTTTAAGTGATTTATTTTGAAAACTTTTCAGATTAGTTTTACAGCTATATCAGAAAATGAATGATTGTTTGGTTATTTCATTTACCAAAGGTACTTGAAGCAGATATTTATGAAGTCATTGGGAGGTGAACTATCTCCAATTCAACAGGTTAATCATTAATATTTGGAGGATTTTCTTGCCATGCTATATTAGGAGGAGAACATCACCAGACAGACATTTAAATTGTTTTATTTAACTAAAACAACAACGTTATGTATTCTGGATTTTTTTCTTCAACAGCAAACATATAATATTTTAACAAAAGAAGCATGAATTTTTGAATTTAGTTAAACATTCAAGTTTTTTAAAATCAGGTTTGTTTTTGTTAAAAATGTTTTTAACTAAAATAGTTACATGAAATATTTTTAAAAAAAAATTAAATCGACTATGTCAGCCAGGTCAACATGAGAAACTTAAAATATTGGCTTCTGCAGCTAACTCAGTCATCTTCACCTTCATTTTCCTGTTTGTTCATAATCTGGAAAAGAAAAACAAGCTTTCCTGCTTTTTCAGCTCCCAAATGATTTCTCAATTTTGAAAGAATTAGTCCAAAGGAAGAAAATATTCTTTTTGCACCGGCTGAAGAAGCTACTGCTGTTAAAAGTGAGATTATCACTTCTACAGTCTCTGAATCCAACTGCTTAAGTGACTTCCACCAGTTCACTGGTGTGACTTTCTTTAAAACATCATCAGCAAACATATATTTCTTGAATGGTTCACCCTTAGCTCTGAAGTTTATTATAGTTGGCATTATGAAGGGATGATTGCTGAATGTCCATGTTATAGCCAACTCCTCTTCTTCAGCAGTTAAGGTTTGACTCTGGTACTGAGTATTGAGAATATTTGCAAGAAAATGAGCTGGAGATAGTGCTTGTCCCATTCATTTTTTAAATGCTTGTAATTTAACTCTGTCATTGCATATTTCTCTTTTTAAGATCTCACTCTGTTCCTTCCAAATTTCAACAGCATCAGCAATAAAACAGCTATTTCCCTGCGTTTTGTTCAAGGCTACAGAAATAGGCTTCAGGGTACTCAGCATGTGTTCAACATTTCTCTTAAGCCCAATGTTGAGAACTTTGGCTGTGACAGTGCCATCTACTTTTTCATGATTTTGTTCACAAACTGTCATCAGATTAGGCCAGTTCTTGATATAGTGCTCAAAACAGTCCACTACTGAGTTCCATCGCACGTCTCGTGGGAGAGTTAGCTTGGTTCTTCCCACTTTTTTCAGAGCAGCTGCTGCAAAGTGGTTGTTACGGAAGTATTTTGCAATTTCAACAACATTAGCCTTTATTTCTGAAACACTGAAGTCTTTGGCTAGGAGGTGCATCAAATGAGCACTGCAGCCGTATGTTATTAGCTTGGGACTCTCTTCACTCTCTTCTAAATAATTTCTTTTAATCTTGTATACATTTGCAGCATTGTCTGTGACCGAGCTGCGTAGTACACATTTTAATTTTTTTTCACAGTTTGTTATAGCTTTTACTGCTACTTCTTGTAAGTATTCTGCTGTGTGTGCATTTCCTGATGTATCAATTGTTTCTATAAGGAAGACATTCCCTTCTTCTGTTGTCACACAAGCACATACAACAGGATCATTGTGGACATTGCTCCACCCATCAAGACTCAGGTTAACAATTTTACCCTCTAGACCTTTTGCACACTGCTCAATTTCTCTTTCATACACTTTATCCAGCAATTTGCCTGCAACTTCTGCTCTGTTGGGTGGACTGTATCCTGCTCTTAATGACTGAACCATGTAAATGAAGTGTGGGTTCTCAATCATACAGAAAGGAGAGTTTGTTGCATAAACAAACTGGGCAATTTTTTCATCAATTACCTCCTTCTGTTGATTCTTATCACAAACTTATCTATGGTTGTTTCTGGGTGATGGAGATTTTTTTTTCTTTTTGCTACAGGTGATATACTGTGGCTATGTGAAATACATGATGTGACTGAAACAGTATCATTGGCAGATAACTCTGAAACTATAGAAAATGATGGTGATCTTGAAAGTGAATAGTCTTCAGAATCCTGCATGTTGAGGATGGATTCTCCTAAACAAAATAAGTCAATGCAGTTATTTAATTATTATTACCATGCTGCTCATTTAGTATTACTCATTGCATTCACTGACACTCAGTACTACTTTAAAGGTGAAATTGTAAAAGGAAGATCTGCCTATTTCAGCTATTTATTTTTTATCACAAATGCATCTAAAATTATAGTACCATAGAGTAACAACTGTATTTTTTGCTCTAACATGAGAATTCAAGAGTAGTCCAGAAGGAAGACAGGCAGTTCTTAAGAAAGAAGTGTGAAATAAAAAAGTTTACCAACCTGAAGATCCTGCATGTTCAGACATGTTCCTTTCAACATCTTCAACGCAGCTTCCTCCTGAGAAGGAACACTTCTCATGATGTTGTTTCATTCTGGCAAGCAGGCCTTGCATTTCTTTGTTGCATTGTTTGCATTTTGCATGCATGCCTGTTTTACCCACAGGTTGAGGGACTTCATTAAAATATTCCCAAACTGGGTCTCTTTTACAGCCTGCTGCCATTATAGGTTTTCCCTTCTAGTGAGAGAAAGTTATGGTAGATCTCAAATCAATGAAGGCTACACTCAGAAAGACCTCAAGACTTCTGGAATATGCTGCTCAAACAGTTCCACTTTTGTTTCTACTGCCTGTCCCTCCCTTCTCACATTTATCTCCAGACTTCTTCTCCTTATCCAGATCTATTCCGCCCCCAACAATCTTCTACTCATTGAACTTTTTGAAACTTTGCACTTTTAGAGAGAGGTAAGGGATTGACTCTGTGTACACAATTTTGCAGAGGGACAATAGGGTTGAGGTCTGTTATTTCTCACCTCTATAATTTATTTACACCTCTACCTCGATAGAACGCTGTCTTCTGGAGCCAAAAAATCTTACCGCATTATAGGTGAAACCGCGTTATATCGAACTTGCTTTGATCCGCCGGAGTGCGCAGCCCCGTCCCCCCAGAGCACTGCTTTACCGCGTTATATCCGAATTCATGTTATATCGGGTTGCGTTATAGTAGAGGTGTATTTAAAAACATTTTTGCTGTTAACAAGCATGTTATCTCTGGAGACACAAATCCACAGTTTGAGAACTGCAAAACTAAGCATCGCTTTTGGTAACTTCTAGACTGAGCATTGAGTCCCATTGGATTGATAGAAAGATTAACCTAAATAATCTATACAGAAGCCCCTGGAACCGCATAAGATTGGGTCCCTAATCCATGAACTAGTGGAACTCATTTACAAAACTTTTCTTAAACATTACATGAATATATTGTCTCATACTATAGAATTAGAATTCATAATCCCTATTCCATGATGAGATATCTTTGAGCTATAATGTAGTTTTTTTCCTCAAAAAGCATTTTATCAAAAAAATCTGATTTAAATTAAAAAAATCCGATTTTTTTAATTTATTTTTTTAAATCATTGATTTTTATCCACCCTGCACAGCTGTCTCATCCTGGTCTCTAACAGCTAGAGATCGGCTCAGGCCCTGAGGCAGGGACTTCAGTGTCCCAGCCAGGATGTGTTGCCATCGGTTATGTGAAGCTGTGATGTCTGGTCAGAGGAATTTGCATTTATACAGTGTCTTTCATCCCAGTGGATCCCTCAAACCCACCTCTGGATTTCCCCATGGCCAGTCTGCCTCAGACACCCTTTGGGGCAGGCACCACTGAGGCTAAACAACCAACAACAATCCAGGCTCTCCATGCACCCCGCAAACTTAAGAGCTGCCAGACTAGGATCTCTTAGCACTGCCCTTTCTGCAGGAAAAATGGTGGGTTAGAAACAGGTCTATAATTCCCCAGCACATGGCCAGCCCTGGCGTCACCCTCAGCACCCTGATTCAGCTCCCCGACGGTCAGCGCTGACAAGAGGGGGAGAAAGGACTTGAACTGGGGTGCTGAACTCAAGGCCCCTTAAAACATCTGTAACTGGGCTGAAATGGGGGGTGAGAGGCTCCAACGGACATGATGCCCTAGGGCCCCAAATTTCTCTTGACAGGCCTGACACCAGTGATACAGTTTATAGCAATATAGTTCTGTGCAAAGCAGACTCCACCTTCCTGTGTCTGGTGCTGGGATCTCCACAGCCACATCTGCACCCAGGGCCTCTTGGGCCTACTTTAAAATGCCCTCACCCTGCACTTGAGGAGACCATGCTTATAAAAACAGGGTGGCCAATTCTCATGGGTTTACCACGAGCCTTGAGATAGTTGGGGATGTTCATAAAGCCCCAGCTCCTGGAGTCTCGTGAATCTCAGCTTGCACTTTTCTCAAAAGTGTGTTTCTAACTCTCCTGGGGTTGAGGAAAGCCATCACAGGTGAGCGGAGTGCAATCTATGGCTCAACCAGACGGTGAAGGAAAAGAGCGCTGCATCTATTATGTTGTAAAACCCTCCTGATTTTGAAGCCAATCCCCTGATTTTGAGAGCCTGGCTCCTGATTTCTGAATGCAAGGGGTGGGTCAGACTGCCGAAAGCACAGCTCCTTCTGCACCACTCTCCACAGGGTTTCCGCACCCAGCATGCGATGCTGGGAAAGGGAATTTCCTCCCAGCCTCAATTAAAGGCACAGAGACCTTTTCCAGCCTCTGCCTCTCACTCGACAGGGCCCTGCAGTTCTAACAGATTACAAATAAAATGCTCACTAGACAGGCAGATGCTCACTAGACAGACAAACAAGCTGGCAAGGTGGGTATCTTCCCCCTGTGAACTCTGGCCTCTCTCTCACTGGCTTCCATGGCACTTGGTGGTCGGTCCCTCACAGCTGGCTCTCAGGGCCCAAAATGCACTGGGAGCTGCCAGGGCTGAGCGCTTCTCAGGATCAGTCCCTAGAGGCCCAGTCCAGTGAGGTGCCCAGCACCCTCAGCTTTTATTGGCTTTTATTGGCAGGGCTCTCAGCACCAGGCAGGCCAGGACGGTGGCTGGTGAGTGCCTCAGGATAGGGGCATGGAGGCTGCATCCATTGGTAATGCTTCCTATGAGCCTAAACAATCACCAGGAGAGAGGCTGTGATCACTTAGGGACACATGGAAGGCTCCCTCCAGAGCCCCCACCACCACCTCTCTCAAAACCTGTGGTATTAGAGACTGTGCCTTTAAGGGCTGAGCTTCCCAGACTCATCACAGAACACCACAGCCCAGCCTGTACTATTTCAACTGTCAGCACCTTGTCGGGCAGGATCTGAGCCACAGGCCACCAGACACCTGGCTCGCCTGGCCACCAGCCAGCAGTGACTCCGAGCTCAGCTCAGCCCCTCCAGAGTCAGCAGTTATGCTGTCCATCCGCACAGCACCCATCCGGCTGTCCCACGTGTCCAAACCTCATGCCCTCAAGAAACCAGACAAGCAGATCACCTCCCTCTCCTGGCTCCGTTTGCAGTGACTACTGTCAGCCCAGAGGCTGTCAACAACCCGGAGGATGCGCTGAGGGCTCTGTCAGCCCTGCCAAATGAGCCAATTCCTTGGGGGGTAGCACTCCCACCCTATGGAAACGCCACCCCCTGGGGGCAGCTGTGCCCGCCACTGAGATGCGCCCAGCTCTACTCACTACTATCCCAGGCTGTGTGCCCCTAGGGGAATAAAGCTTTGCCTGCCGCACGGAGAGCCAGCATGCTAGCCACTGTGCCCTGGCACACCTGCAAGAGCCCTGTACTTGCTACTGGACAGGGGTCAGGCTAGCCAGCAGGACCTGCACATACATACACAGTGCTGGGCACCCCAGGGAACTCACTCACCACTGTGCCAGGATCAGCTTATGCCAGAGCACTGACATGTGAGCCTCTCCTTTAGCAGCAAGCGTGTCTCAGCAGATCATATGCAGGGGGTCCCATTGTAGTTGAACTCGGGCCTTGGAACATGATGGTCTGTGGTGATGTATTGCCAAGTGCACTCCTTGCTCTGGCAGCAGCCCCCATGATCCACTAAGGACTCGCAGGAAGGTCGCAGAATGAGCACAGAAGGGGCTTCTGCAGCTCCAGTACCGTCTGGTAGCCCAAGTATTCCAGTCCCCTTGTGATTCCTGCCATACTGGCAACCTTGATCCCATGCCCCCACGACACTACACATCACACCCTACGACCACCTGGCAACAGCAACAGATGTGGACTTCCCAGCCCCAGACAGAGCCCAACAGACCAGGCACATCTCGGGTAGCCACGCTGTTTCCATGAGGAGCAGAGCTCTTTTCTCCCAGTCTAGTATTGCGGCCTCATGGCTTCTGCCTCAGGGGAAATGGAACATCTCCTTCCTTACTCTGCTCTGCTCCAAACAGCAGGTACTTCAGAGCGGCCCATGGCCTGTGTTGCATGGGAGGTCAGACAAGGCGATCACAGGGATCCCCTCTGACCTTAGACTCTATCAACCTATAAAATGCAGCCATTGCTCCTTGGGCTAGGCCTCAAGACCCACTCACAGCTCAGCCAGCCCCCTGCCTCAGTCCCCTCCTCAAAGCATGAGATTTAAAAATAACCCTCACTGTTGGAGTTTGGGACTGAGCCAGGGCAATATGGTGTATGCCAACAGGTACGTCCGGAAGGAAACAATACCACAGCTTGGCAAGCTAGCAGCTGCATTCATCATCTTAACCAAGATTTGGTCCTCACAAAGCTGCAGCTTAAAGGTCAAACAACAACTCTGCAACTCCCATGTTATTTCCCCCATCTGTGAAGGCTGGGACTCCACCAGAGATGCCGCTGTCCCAATGCCTTTGCAAGCAAGTGTCTCAGGAGCATGCTAGCTCTTAAATGGAACTACCAGAAAACAAATGCTAAGATTCGTCAGAGTTCAACAATCCCTGAGGTTGACCAGAAACGAAGATGGATAAGAACGAAGCCAGAGCATCTGCCATGGCAGGTGGGAGGAAAGTGCCAAGGGCCAGCCAGGAGAACCCCTCCATCAAACAGTACTCAGAGAGGGACAACTTATGGGAGTTAACACCACAGGAGATGTGCAGGGTGGTGCAGTACAGATGGGGCTGGCAGAGCCTCATTCGTGCCCTAAGCCATATCTGACAGTGTGGGAAGGATTCAGATTTAGTCTTTCTCTGTGAGTGAAATTCACCCCGCGCAGAGGGCCATTAAAATATCTATGAGGCATTGAAATCTTCCTTACCTGCAAAGTGGGGCTTCTGTGGGCCATCTGACAGAGGTGAATTCCAGGCTTAGTGCATAAGGATGCATTTTAAACCCAGGGAAGTCAAAGCATTCAGGTCACCTTTTCCAGCTTTTCTCTGCAGCCAGCAGGGTTGGGAACTTACTGTCCCTTTTAAATGGAAGCTGAGATTCTAGTGTTTTCACATGAGTCTATAAGCTGGGGCTTTATGTAAATAAGCAAAGATCATGGACTATAAGGTGGATAGAAAGCTGGATAGATTGTTNTGCCATGGCAGGTGGGAGGAAAGTGCCAAGGGCCAGCCAGGAGAACCCCTCCATCAAACAGTACTCAGAGAGGGACAACTTATGGGAGTTAACACCACAGGAGATGTGCAGGGTGGTGCAGTACAGATGGGGCTGGCAGAGCCTCATTCGTGCCCTAAGCCATATCTGACAGTGTGGGAAGGATTCAGATTTAGTCTTTCTCTGTGAGTGAAATTCACCCCGCGCAGAGGGCCATTAAAATATCTATGAGGCATTGAAATCTTCCTTACCTGCAAAGTGGGGCTTCTGTGGGCCATCTGACAGAGGTGAATTCCAGGCTTAGTGCATAAGGATGCATTTTAAACCCAGGGAAGTCAAAGCATTCAGGTCACCTTTTCCAGCTTTTCTCTGCAGCCAGCAGGGTTGGGAACTTACTGTCCCTTTTAAATGGAAGCTGAGATTCTAGTGTTTTCACATGAGTCTATAAGCTGGGGCTTTATGTAAATAAGCAAAGATCATGGACTATAAGGTGGATAGAAAGCTGGATAGATTGTTGGGCTCAACGGGTAGTGATCAACAGCTCAATGTCTAGTTGGCAGCCGGTATCAAGCAGAGTGCCCCAGGGGTCGGTCCTGGGGCCGGTTTTGTTCAACATCTTTATTAATGATCTGGATGATGGGATGAATTGCACCCTCAGCAAGTTCGCAGATGACACTAAGCTGGGGGGAGAGGTAGATATGTTGGAGGGTAGGGATATGGTCCAGAGTGACCTAGACAAATTGGAGGATTGAGCCAAAAGAAATCTGATGAGGTTCAACAAGGACAAGTGCAGAGTCCTGCACTTAGGACGGAAGAATCCCATGCACCACTACAGGCTGGGGACTGACTGGCTAAACAGCAGTTCTGCAGAAAAGGACCTGCGGATTACAGTGGACGAGAAGCTGGATATGAGTCAGCAGTGTGCCCTTGTTGCCAAGAAGGCCAATGGTATATTGGGCTATATTGGTAGGAGCATTGCCAGCAGATCGAGGGAAGTGATTATTCCCCTCTATTCAGCACTAGTGAGGCCACACCTGGAGTATTGCGTCCAGTTTTGGCCCCCCTCTACAGAAGGGATGTGGACAAATTGGAGAGAGTCCAGCAGAGGGGAACAAAAATGATTAGGGGGCTGGGGCACCTGACTTACGAGGAGAGGCTGAGGGAACTGAGGTTATTTAGTCTGCAGAAGAGAAGAGTGAGGGGGAATTTGATAGTAGCCTTCAACTACCTGAAGGTGGGTTCCAAAGAGGATGGAGATTGGCTGTTCTCAGTGGTGGCAGATGACAGAACAAGGAGTAATGGTCTCAAGTTGCAGTGGGGGAGGTCTAGGTTGGATATTAGGAAACACTATTACACTAGGAGGGTGGTGAAGCACTGGAATGGGTTACCTGGGGAGGTGGTGGAGTCTCCATACTTGGAGATTTTTAAGGCCCGGCTTGACAAAGCCCTGGCTGGGATGATTTAGTTGGTGTTGGTCCTGCTTTGAGCAGGGGATTGGACTAGATAACCTCCTGAGGTCTCTTCCAACCCTAATATTCTATGTTTCTATGAGACTGGGGATAAAATCATAAGGAGTTGGCAACACATCCCCTCCAGCTGATGGGCCATGCAGTACTCTGTGTTACTGTCTCACAATTTCATCTCGAGTCTCAGAATATTTGGTGATTTCCTTAAAGCCTCAGCTTCTGGAGTGATGTGAATACAAGTCACATCACCCCTTCTCGTGCCTCAGTTTCCCCATCTGTCAAAGGGGGATAATGATACTGACCTCCTGTGTAAAGCACTTTGAGCTCTAGGGAGGAAAAGCACTATGTCTTATTACATTACACAATGAAGTGAGTTACCTTTGGGAAATGATTTTCTGTTGTCAAATGAAAGACACCATACAAGTGTAAACTGTTACAAAGAAGGGGCCAGTGCATCTGTGTGCCACTACTGTCCTCTGCTGGGTGGAATCCAAACTGTTCAGCTGTGACATAGGCCCAATACTGCTAGCAGCTAGTCGAGATTCTCCTATAGTTCCAATAGCTTTTGGTGCAGGAGGATTGGAGTGCTCTCCCCACTGTTACCGTGATGTTCCAAGTGGCTGCGTGTGCAGTGGGGTGACAGCTGCGATCTCTGGAGATCATTTCTCCCAGGACATCCCACACCCACCCCAGACAGGTCAGGGAGTTTTCCTGGAAAATATGAAATCCAGCAGTTTGCCAAACTGAATCCCATGGACTTCAACCTGGAGACAGGAAGGTAAAGTGCTGTGGGTGGTAGCATGGGATGGCACAGGGCTGTTCATCTGTATAATATTTCAACCATTTTTATGGGAGCGTTTCCTTTGCTCCATGCCAACGCCTGGCATTACGGGGGAGCTGGGTGTGCAGCGGGGAAGGCGGGGAGGCAGTGTGATCCAGTAGTCAGGAAACTAGGCTGTGAGAGACCATCTGCACCAGCGGCTAATGCTGAGTGAATCTGGGCCTTGGCCTCCCTCCCTGCCACTTCTCCTCCTTGGCAAGGGATGTTGAGCCCTATGGCTGGAAAGCGCCCCTGAGCCTCCTTGGTATTGCTCAGGCCAGTGCAGGTTGCTTAGCGATTGCAGCTCCTTTCCTTGTTGCCTCCAGCTGGGTCTGCAGAAGACGTTTTGCATCCTGACACTGTCCCAAGCCTCCAGCAAACTCAGGAGCTGCCGGGACGGATTATTTTAATGAGTCAGAAGGTTGCCTCTGTGACGTTGCACTTTATATAATTTTATAAAAGTATGCTGATGAGTATAAACATAATATGCTTTATGCAAAAGTTTTTTTGTAAGGTATTATTACAAAGCTTATAATTTACTAAGTGTGGTTATTCTATTTGTATAAATGTATTACTTTTGTATTTAAAACTAGAAATATAAAATATAACTTTAAGGGCCTATTGTAATTATGCAAAGTGTGGGCCATTAATGGTTGTTTAAAATTTTGATGGCTTTCATTAACCAGAACAATTAACTGTAGATGGCTCTGTTTTACTTGTAAGTCTCCCTGTATACGTGTGGGTAATAAAGTCTTACAGTGACATGTAATCATGTCATCTAAACTGAAATTCATCTTTTACATTGAGGAGGAGGGGTGGGAACCCAGAGAGGGACAAAGAATTTCTGCCTTATGCAAAAAATATATAAATGGGTGGAACAGAACAAAGAAGAGGAGGCATCATAAAAAATCCCCTAGCTATCACGTAAGCTAAAACAAGGGCTGTACCAGGGGAAAGGATTGTGCCCAAACTAAAAAGGCGTCCAGTCTGTAAAAAAACGTATTAAAACATCTCTAAGGGTAAAATTTTATCTGTATTCAGTTTTATTACTGTACTAGGCTTAAACGTGCATGTTTTATTTTATTTTGCCTGGTAATTTACTTTGTTCTATCTGTCACTACTTAAAACCACTTAAATCCTACTTTCTGTATTTAATAAAATCACTTTTTACTTATTAATTAACCCAAAGTATGTATTAATACCTGGGGGGGCAAACAGCTGTGCATATCTCTCTATCAGTGTTATAGAGGGTGAACAATTTATAAGTAAAACAAATTTATTTGGGGTTTAAACCCCATTAAAAGTTAAGCATCTAAGGGTATGTCTACACTACGAAATTAGGTCGATTTTATAGAAGTTGATTTTTAGAAATCGATTTTATACAGTCGATTGCATATGTCCACACTAAGCGCATTAAGTCGGCGGAGTGTGTCCTCACTACCGTGGCTAGCATCGACTTACGAAGCAGTGCACTGTGGGTAGCTATCCCACAATTCCCGCAGTCTCTGCTGCCCATTGGAATTCTGGGTTAAACTCCCAATGCCTGATGGGGAAAAAACATTGTCGCGGGTGGTTTTGGGTACCTGTCATCAGTCGCCCCTCCCTCCATGAAAGCAACGGCAGACAATCGTTTTGCGCCTTTTTTCCTGGGTTACCCGTGCAGATGCCATACCACGGCAAGCATGGAGCCCGCTTAGCTCACCATCACCGCTGCTGTTGTGGGCAAGTCTACTGTGGGGGCTGCTGTGATCCAAGTAGCCAGTGCAATCATTGGTTTCAGAGTAGCAGCCGTGTTAGTCTGTATCAGCAAAAAGAACAGGAGCACTTGTGGCACCTTAGAGACTAACAAATTTATTTGAGCATAAGCTTTCGTGGGCTACAGCCCACTTCTTCGGATGCATAGAATGGAACATACAGTAAGAAGATATTTATACATACAGAGAACATGAGAAGGTGGAAGTAGCCATACCAACTGTAAGAGGCTAATTAATTAAGAGAAGCTATTAACAGCAGGGGAGAAAAACTTTTGAAGTGATAATCAAGATGGCCCATTTCGGACAGTTGACACGAAAGTGTGAGGCTGCTTCAACATGGGGAAATAGATTCAATTAGTGTAATGACCGAGCCATTCCCAGTCTCTGTTCAAACCTAAGTTGAT
>QXTE01000323.1:861554-1032580 GCA_003942145.1 Platysternon megacephalum | reverse complement strand
TGACCTCCTGAGGTCCCTTCCAACCCTGATATTCTATGATTCTATGATTCTATGATTTTTAAATTGACCTAACGCGGCTAAATTCAACCTAACCCCGTAGTGTAGACCAGGCCTAAGTGTTAAAAACAAAAACACTTCTTAAGTTGCTTTCAGTTAAGTCTGCAGCTTTGGGGCACGTGGTTCAATCCCTGGGTCAGTGTTGGAGCAGACTGGCGTGTCTGGCTCAACAAAACAGGGTGCTAAAGTCCCAAGCTGGCAAAAAAAAGCAGGGGCAAAAGTAGTCTTGGCACATCAGTTGGCAGCCCCAAGGGGGTTTCTGTAATCCAACCTGTCACAGCCTCCTCCGCTCCAGCCCAGGCACAGGGGATTTCTGCAGCTATCAACCGGCAGCATATGGGCCACGAATGCCAGCAAGTGCCATGCAGCGATTTGAGCAGCTTTGAGCAAACTGCTGAATTTCATTACAGGAAACGTGTTCGGCACAGGCCAGCCTGCACGGGGCTGGGGGAGGAGTGCTGCTGATGCCAGGGGCAGAGCGATCCACAGGAACCCAATGGGGCTGGTAGCCAAGTTGGCCCCGGGCACGATGCTAGTGCCATGTCTTCAGCAGGGGTAGCTGGGGAAATATACCCCAGCCTGGCACATGGGAGATGTCTGTGTAGAACACAGCCAAGTCCAGATGCCAGGCATGAGGTCCCTATGGTGCGGCTACCCGCCGCCCATAACTGCAGAAGTCTGCCCCCCTCCTGCCCAAAGCCAAAGCAGCTGGGGGACAGGAGGAGTCACTAGCCCCACCCCTGCCCTTCCTTCCCTTCACCCCCCTGGACATAAACATGGATGGAGAGCTCCCCAGGGCAGAGGGAACACAGACCCACCCATGGCCCACCGAACCCTCCAACAAGGAACCACATCAATCCCACTCCTGCTTTCCAGTCCCTATATGCCCACTGAGGGGCCAGGACAAAACTGATCAGCGTCCAGCTGTGTCTGAGCGGGGGGCTACTGCCCAGACCCAGGAGTACCAGAGTTGGTAGGTGTGGTGTGTTTCCAGCCAGTTAAGCGAGGCCACTAGGCCTGTGTCAATCAGTCAGTGTCCCCTGCATCCCACCAGGGCCTCAGCCTTGATCTAACAGGCCTTCTCTCCCCAACGCAGTGGTCAGAGCAGCCTCAGGGGTCGGTCCCTGCTGCATTTTGCCCACCTGGATCAGAGTCTGTAGCTCTGTGTCTCCATCACAAGGGCTGATGCTGATCCCTAGAGCATAGCATGGAGCTGGGTTCCTAACCCTGCCTAGGGAGCACAAGACACTGCCTGCCCAGAGCCCTGGAGCTCACTGTCAATGCTGCTGTGGAAAAGGCAGAGGTGCTCAAACAATATATTTGTTCTGTGTTTCTGACCATGTCAGACGATGCATCAGGATCACAGAACGAGGGTGAAATACTTCCTGCTCCAGCATCAATTAAGGAAGATGTGAAATGGCATCCACTAGAGGGAAATATCTTTAAATCTGCAGCGACTGAGAATTTTCACCCAAGAGTTGTAAAGGAGTTGGCCAAGTAGCAAATTGGCATGTCGTGTTCATTTTTAATAAATCTTGGAAAACTAGAGAAGCTCCAAAGGACAAAGAAAGCCAATCCTGTATCAATACATAAAAAGGATAAATGGGATGACCTGGGTAACTATAAACTGGTTAATCTGGCATCACTCCTGGGCATAATTATGGCATGGCTGGTGTTTGACTCAGTGAATAAAGGATGGTAATTTAATTAGTACCCGTCAACATCATTTCATGGAACCCTTCTCACCAAATGAACCTGACCTTGTTCTCTGATGAAATTTCAGGCTCAGTTAATAAAGGTGACTGCATTGGCACCATATCCTTGGACTTCTGTAAGGTAGTCCCACATGATGTTCTCCTTAAATAATTAGCCCTGTCCAGACTCACTATGAAAGGGCTTAAAAGCTGCTAGACCTCAAAACATGGATGGGGATTCATCCTCTGGTGGGAGAGATTCTAGTGGGGTCCCCCAGGCATCTGTTCTCCTCCCAGTGCCATTCAATACCTTGCTCAATGCTCTGGAAGAACATATAAAACCCTTGCTGGTAAAGTGTGCCAGTGACACATGGACAGGCAGGGGATGTAGAGGGCTGACAGCTCGCCGATACAGACTGATCGGGATTGCTTGGTGAGCCTCAAACATCATACAGCCCAATGCAAGGTCAGACATCTAGAATGTAGGTCACACACAGGCTGGGGTGGTAGCCCAGAAAGCGCTGCCCCTGAAAAGAGCTCAGGGGTTCTGGTGGCCACTGACTGAACACAAGCGCTCAGTGCGGCGCTGTGGCTGAGGGCAGACGTGGTCCTTGGAGGTGGGAATGAGGGATATTGAGAAGCAGGGTGTCACAGACGAGTCTCTGAAAGTGGGTGGCGTTGGATGAGGTCTCTGCCCAGGCTGGAATTTGCAGGGCTGCCTCTGGCAAGTGAGCACTGTGGGGATCATCAGATATGGCAGGAGACGCCTGGAGGAAGGCATCCTTGTCAGATAGCATCCAGCTCACTTGTTTGAGCAGGGGCGAGGCCCAGTCCAATGCATATCCCATCAGAAGGCTAATGATGAGTCCTACTTTTGCTTGGCCAGTGGTGTGGGACTGGGGATGGAGGAGGAACACAGGCAGCATTGGTTAATAACCCCCTGTATTTTTGGCAGTCCCCATCAAAACGTTCCAGGAGGGGGTCTGGGTCTGGGTACTTGGCCACAGTGCATGCCTGTAGTGCAGCGTTCTCGTCCTTCAACTTGGCCGCCTGCTCTCCTAGCAGCTGGTTCTCTGCGGCGTACTGGACCTGCAGTGCCAAATTTTCCTCATGGAGCTGGTTGGGGCCTGCATGGAGCTTGGCTCTCTGCTGTGAGCTGCGTGACTTGGGCTCAAAACGGGGGAGCTCCTCCTGAGAGAAGTCAGCCCATTTAGGCATCTCCAGTGCCCTCTGGGGCATGCTGGGAAGAGAGTGACCCCCCTGCCTCCATGTTCCCCCAGGCAGGCATTCACCGCAGGCCAGGGGGGTCCAGGCAGACTGTCAGGATCCTGACAAGGGCAGTTGGGACCAAGGGTCAGAGCAGGGTCAAACCAGAGGCTAGGAGAAGTATGTAGACAGGTTCCAGGCCAGGGTGAGGACCAAGGATCAGAGTCCAGGTCAGAAGGTGAGGCCCAAATCAAGCCAAGGCCAAAGCCAGGAGTGCAAGAGCAGGGAGCAGGAATTATCATGGTGGCTACAGGAGATCTGCTCTGTTGCCCAGACATTTCCTGGATCACCCCTTAGGTTTGTATAGGACGGGGAGCCACTCAGGAGCTGTGAGGACCCTTTGAGGTGGAGCTTCCCTTGGGCTGTGTCTGCAGCAGGTCACAGGTGGCAGTGCACAAAATGGTTATGGTGGCAGCATGGTGGCATTTGCTGCCTAGCAGCTCTTCACCCCTGTGTTTGAGACCCTCTGGCCCTGACGCTGTTAATGCTCAACCTAGTCCTCTGAGCTGAAGGGGGGGTTAACAAGGACTTTGATTGTCCTTGTGCCCTGCTGTCCTCCATTCCCGCAGACACCTCTGTGTTCTCCCTAGGCATCCCTTTCTGCTCCTCTCACCATATGCTCCTGCCCTGCATGCTACCCTCAGTGCATGCCCCAGACAGCCTGGTACATGCCTGCCCCTGCCTTCCATGGGCACTGCAGCCACTTCCCAGCTCCGGCAGAGCGTGATTTTCACAGCAGGGAGTTGTCACCCAGTTATTTACAGAGTGCAAGACTCCACAGCCAGCTCGGCCTTCCCACCTGGCAGCAGTTGCGAGCTGCAGCTAGCACAGCTATTTATACCTCTGCAGAGCTAGGGGAGAGGGCCAGCACAGACAGGATAAGGGGGAGAGCATCCAAATGGCTGCCTGCCCTGACGAGGGTTTGAGGGAGGGGAGGTCTTCTCATCCCCTTCCAGGGCCCAGATGCTCCATGTCAGGGCTTTCAAGTTCATCTCCCTCCTCCAATAACTACTTAATTCTTTATACAAAGTGAAACCCCTTCAACAGCAGAGACTCAGAAAGACCCACACCAGGCTATCCCATCATCCAGTGGCTAAGGCATAGTCCTCCCACATGGGCGATCCACGTTCTCCACACCAGACTGAGGGAGAACTGAAACAGGGCTTCCCTCACCCCAGACAGACGTTGTAATCTCTGGGCTAAAGGTTTTAAGGAGGGCCCACCCACCGTCTCTAGCCCTTCCATGGTTCCAGCCCAGAAAAATCAAAACATTCTGATTTTTTAGTCTGGTGAAAACAATTCAATGAACTTGACACAAATGTGCAAATAGCTTCAGGTCAATCGAAACTGTATTTTTCAGGGAATAAACTATTCGGTGATAAATTTTTGCCCAGGTCTGTTTGAAACATCGATCTAGTTATGCTGGGGAGAATGTCTCTTACACTTAGTGCAGAAGTGATCAAAAACTTTTTTTTTCCAACAAAAAATCAGGTTTGGGACCAAAATGAAAAATGCTATCGAAAATATGCATTTTGATCAAAATTTCCTGGATTTTTGACCAAAGACACCTAGATCATGGAAACAAAACCCGAAGTGTTTTCTGATGAAAAATGTTTTAGTTTTTGATGAAAATCAGAATTTTTACCAAAAACTATTGCTTAAAACCAAACATTTTTAGGTTTTGGTTCCATTTTTTGGTGGAAAAAAACAAAAGCGACACACCAGAAATTGATAAAACCAAATGTTTTCAAAATTTCCCATCAAATATAATTGGCATTTCTCACACAGTTCTGTTCTGCTACCTTTTGTTTAGTGTGTTCTGCCCCTTTCAGTCACTAGGAATTCTGTGGGCTGCCAAGACGGGCAGTAATTTCATGCTCAGGTCAGTGCAAACTGCTACAAAGGCAATCAGAACAATCAAGGGCCTGGAAAAACTGTGATGAAGCGAGATTGACGTAATTGTGACAGTGCACTGTAGAAAGGAGCTGAGCAGATAAAACGATACACACTAAGGACTGATCTAGGGAGAGTCCCGAAGCAAAGGAATGGCCAGACTGGATCAGACCCGAGGTCCAGCCAGCCCACACACTTCAGAGGAAGGCATAAGAACCCTGCAGCAGCAGATGTGAGATGATCTTAGGGGGAGGGATAGCTCAGTGGTTTGAGCATTGGCCTGCTAAACCCAGGGTTGTGAGTTCAATCCTTGAGGAGGCCACTTAGGGATCTGGGGCAAAATTGGTCCTGCTAGTGAAGGCAGGGGACTGGACTCAATGACCCTTCGGGGGTCCCTTCCAGCTCTATGAGATAGGTATATCTCAATTTATTATCTGTTCCCATGAAGGTCTCATCCTGATCCTTCAGTTAGAGATGGGCTTAAACTGTGACCCATGAGGTTTTAACTCCCTTCTGACAGTGGACAGTGGCAGATGCTTCATGGGGATGAACAGTATAGGGCATTTATCAAATGATTCATCGCTTGTCGTCCACTACCAGCTTCTGGCAGTCAAAGGTTTAGGGACACCCAGAGCATGGGGTTGCATCCCTGACCATCTTGGCTAATAGCCATTGATGGACCTATCCTCCATGAACTTATCTATTTTTTTTTTTAACCCAGTTATACTTTTGGCCTTCACAACATCCCCTGGCAATGAGTTCCACAAGTTGGCTGTGCATTGTGTGAAGAAATACTTCCTTATATTTGTTTTAAACCTGCTGCCTATTAATTTCATTGGGTGACCCCTGGTTCTAATATTATGTGAAGGAGTAAATGACACTTCCTTATTCACTTTCTCCACACCAGTCATGATTTTATAGACCTTTATCATATCCCACTTTAGTCGTCTCTTTTCCAAGCTGAACAGTCCCAGGCTTTTTAATCTCTCCTCATACGGAAGCTGTCCCCTATCCCTACTTATTTTAGTTGCTTTCTCTGTCCTTTTTCCAATTCTATTATAGCTTTTTTGAGATGGCTTGACCACAACTGCACACAATGTTGAAGGTGTGAGCAAACCATGAATTTATATCAGGGGTGGGCAAACTACGGCCCGTGGGCCACATCCGGCCCATGAGCTGTTTTAAGCCGGCCGGCAAGCTCCCGCTGGGGAGCCAGGTCGGGGGGCCCACCACACAGGTTGGCCCCGCTCCAGCGCGGGCGCCGGATCAGGGGCCGCACCATGCGGCTCAGCCCCACTTCGGCACTCTAGCTGGGGTGCCAGGTCGGGGGCCACACCAAGCGGCTCCCAGAAGCCGCTGCATGGCCCCGCTCCGAGGGTCAGGGGCCGCTCCATGCCTAGGAGTCAAATAAGGGACTTGCCACTGCTTCCGGAAGCCGCTTGAGGTAAGCGCCGCTCAGAGCCTGCATCCCTGAGCCTCTCTCCACACCCCAACCCCCTGCCCCAGCCCTGATCCCCCTCCTGCTCTCCAAACCCCTCGATCCCAGCATGGAGCACACTCCTGCACCCCAAACCTCTCATCCCCAGCCCCACCCCAGAGCCCGCACCCCCAGCTGGAACCTGCACCCCTTCCCGCACCCCTGCCCCAGTCCTGATCCCCCTCCGAACCCTTTGGTCCAAGTCCAGAGCACCCTCCCCAGAGCCCGCACCCCCAACCAGAGCCCTCACCCCCTCCTGCACCCCAACCCCAATTTTGTGAGCATTCATGGCCCACCATACAATTTCTATTCCCCGATGTGACCCTCAGGCCAAAAAGTTTGCTCACTCCTGATTTATATAGTGGTACAGTAACTCCTCACTTAAAGTCGTCCTGGTTAACATTCTTTTGTTGTTACATTGCTGATCAATTAGAGAACATGCTCATTTAAAGTTGTGCAATGCTCCCTTATAACATTGTTTGGCAGCTGCCTGCTTTCTCCACTGCTTGCAGAAAGAGCAGCCCATTGGAGCTAGCTGGTGGGGGCTTGGAACCAGGGTGGACCGGCAGCCCCCCTATCAGCTCCCCACTCCCCTAAGTTCCCTGTGTGGCAGCTGCCCACCAAGCTATCAATTACTGGCAGTTCAGCTGTCCCTCCCCCCCACTGCCATGTGCTGCTCCTGCCCTCTGCCTTGGAGCTGCTCCCGGGAGCCTCCTGCTTGCTGTGCCCGCGGGGGAGGGAGCTAATGTCAGGGTGTCCCCCTCCCCCCTGCTCCTGCCCCCCGCTTACCCCATCTCCTTAGAGCGGGGGGGGGGGGGGCATGACAGGGCTCAGGACAGAGGGAGATGCTGGCAGCAGCTGCTGTCTCAAATTGCTGATTTACTTAAAAAGTCAATGTACTTAGAGTGGGGTCAGCGTACTTAAAGGGGCAATGCGTATCTCTCTCACACAGGGTATGTGTCTCTGTCTGCCATGCTGTCTCCCCTCCCTCCATTTGTGCTGCCTTGTAGAGTGTGAGGCTACATTAACAACAATATGTTAACCCTTGAGGGGTCAGGCGAGTACTAGTTCATCATTTAGCATTCCCTGGGAAATATCCCACCCTCTGACTTCACCACCTCAACCAAGCTTCACCATCATCATTGCTATGTACAGTATTAAATTGTTTGTTTAAAACGTATACTGTGTATATATCTATCTATATCTATATCTATATTCTTTTGTCTGGTGAAAAAAAATTCCCTGGAACCTAACCCCCCCATTTACATTAATTCTTATGGGGAAATTGGATTCGCTTAACATCATTTCGCTTAAATTCGCATTTTTCAGGAACATAACTACAACATTAAGCGAGGAGTTACTGTATTATGATATTTACTGTCTTATTATCTATCCCTTTCCTAATGATTTCCAACACTTTTTGACTGCCGCTGCACATTGAGCAGATGTGTTCAGAGAACTATCTACAATGACTCCAAGATCTCTTTCTTGAGTGGTAACAGCTAATTTAGATCCCATCATTTTATATGTACAGTTGGGATGATGTTTTCAGTGTGCATTACTTTGCATTTATCAACATTGAATTTTATGTGCCATTTTGTTGCCCAGTTGTTCAGTTCCAATACTCTTTTTTAGCATTACCTGTTATAACTCTGGATGTTCTTGTTATCCATATCAATGTCCCCTCCCACTTTGTATCTTGCCTGGCCTCACCTTCCTGTGGCAGTGAGTTCCAAGGACTAATCACACATTTTGTGAAAAAAGTATTTCCCTTTATTAGTCTTGAATTGGGTCTCAGGAAACAGGTTCAATTCCTGGATCATCCATTGACTTCCTGGGTGACCTGGGGTAAGTTACTTCATCTATCGTGTTCCTCAGTTCCCCGCCTGTAATAAAATGGGGACTGCTGCCCCTTTTCAACCCTAACAGCGAGTCAAAGTGCAGGGCCCTGGGGATGTTTCAGTCGGAAGTAGAAATGGATAGAGTCTGGTATTTTCTTTGATGCAGTTTTTGTTTGTTTACTAAGAATGTATAAAGTCCCATGTCTTGCAATGCAGAAGGAATCAACTAGCAGGAAACAGCTTCTTTTGCTCACAGCACCAAGAGTACTCTTTTCAGCCTGCACCCTGTCCCAAAAACCTCTTCTCAGGTTTCTTCCAGGGTCAGCCACCATGCTTCCATCTGTTCCTTCAGGCTGTCTCTCTCTCTCAGTCCATTCTTGTCTGTTCTCCTTCCCACACTACCACCTCCCGAAAACAATGCCCAGCAAAAGCTCCTGGGTGGGTTCTCACACATCTATTGACTGAGGTGGGGGCTTTTGTTTACAGTTATCTAATTGAAGGGTGAGTTCACACCTACCAATCTCAATGGGGTTTGAACTCAGACCATAACAAGGTTCCACCCAGCTCCTAACAGGACAATGCCTCCCGAATTCACAGGGGTGCTGGGAGGATGGACTCCTTTACTGCCTGTGACGTGCTCAGAAGCTAAGATGATGAGATGAGAACCATATAAGTATCCAGAAGGACAGACAAATATAAGTGCTGCTACCCCATGGGGATGTCACATCTAGGTTTCTACATGCAAGAGCAGGTTCAGCTTTGAATGCAAGTCAAGAGTTTCAGCTGGTTCAATTCAATGCACATAGTACCCAACACTGCACTGTGAACTCCCTTTTTGGTAGGCATAGACATAGATGGCTTCCATTTGGGGTTGCCTCAGCACCTGAGAGCCACTATCACATCACATCCCAGATAGCTGGGGAGCCGGTTGGGGGGGAAGGAACTGCTGTCCAGCTGCTGATTTGGGATGAAGATGCCCAACCCCTCAAGGAGGGGCTCTGAGATGTTGTACAAGGTGACACAGGACAGAGCCATAAATTAACAGGAGCAAATGCCAGATCAGGTGGAGCAGGATTGGTCATATGGGTTACACACTCAGTGACAAAGAAGCTTGGCTGGAGCGGGGAGAGGGAATGGTACAGATGGAAAGATCCCAGCCCATGGAGGCCACACACAGTTTCATGGGCATGTTAACATAGCGAAGCAACTTCACACCTCATTGCTCACAGTGAGATGTTCCTCCCAGACTGCTGCCTGGGGACAGATCGGGTCAGAGCAGCAGTGGGGTGGACGACAGGGGGACAGCTTTGGGAATTAAAAAAGGATTAGTGACATGGTGCTGAAATATTTAGAGATTAACAAAGATCCTAAATCTCAGTCCATGCAGGTTCCTTGGGGCCAGGCTGCCTTCTGCAAGGTGATCCACCAATGGCACCCGCTTCCCAAGCACTGACTGGAACATGCAGTGCTGGGCTCAGATCAGAGAGGACTGCAGATGATTCCTTCTGGCAGTGAGCAGTCCCATGAATACATTTGTGGGTAGGAATCAGTTGATCCCAAATTGCTGGGAGCCAGAATACAGACACCGCTGGGTGATGCACAGTCTAAATGTCAGAAGGCAATCCTGAAAATTGCAAAGGGACTTGGCACAAAGATACAAGGCTCAGTCAGGGGTGTCTTATAGCAGACGTGCATCAAGGAGTGCCCATCAAAGGCATGAACAGGAGCTGCAGGAAGCGGAGTTTGAAGTAAATATACTACAGCCCATTCCTGAACTAAAATTTGACAAGATCAATTAAGAAACAGGAAATGACTCAATCTTACAGGTGCTTGAGTAAGTCATTCTACATGGGTGGGCAACTGAAAAGGCCCTGCCCCCTCCGAGCATATTGAAGGGATGGAGATGAAATTGCTAGATTCTGCACAAAGGACGCCATGTCTCAGCAGCAGCCAGCACGAGGTTTGCTAAGCAGCGTCCACGCTGGGCACTGAGAAGTGTCAGAGCAGAGCTTGAGGTGTGTGGCACTGACCAGGTACAAATGCATCTATCGAAGATAAGGGGCCACATCCTCAGCTGGTGTGAACCGGCACGGCTCCATTAAAGTCCATGGACTGACAACAATGGACCCAGCCGAGGATCTGGACAAGGCACCCAAGTGTGAAGTCTGCAATCAGTCCAGGAAACAGGATGCAAAAGAGCCCCAGAACCTGCGTGAGATTCCTGCTCGCCCTTGGCCCAGGGCTGGTGGAGGTCAGTGTGAGTTGGAAAGGGAGCATCATCTCTCCATAGGGGAGAATGCTGCACATCTCACATGTCAAACCACTACCCCACTGCCAGTGGGAGAGCATGTTCGAGTGCAAAGAGAAACTGCCTTAGTTCCCCTCCCCCCCCCCGAGGAAGAGTCCTGTGTGACGAGACGTCAAACTGAAACCAAGGAGCACATTGGCCCTCTGTTGCCTGGGGACACCCAGAATCTGCTGACAGATGTCACCAATCCCAACCCAGCCCCTGAGAATGGAAATGACTGGGATCAGCAAACAGGCCCAGCCACACTAAGGAGCAAGGAGGCTACAGACTCAGTTACCCAGCCCCAATCAGCTGAGATTATGAGTGTCATCAACTGAGTAGCTCTGCTCCAAAGAGGTGAAAGTTCCCAGTGGCACAGTCAGCTAAACAGGGGTTCAAGGTGGTGACTGGAGCATTGACTGTGAGTGGAACATTCCTCATGTTTTACTGAATAATGTGAATTGTCGTCATTCCGCAGCTTTAACTACAACAAAGTCCATCGGCTCCCTCTGAAGAAGGGATCACTACTGACAGATAGGGCTCAGATTTCAAAGTTTTAAAATATTTCTCTAAAACACCTAAGGGAATTCCCTGAGGAACAAACTGTGTTACAATTCAGTTAAGGTTGTAACTTGATCTCAGTTAAATTAAAATAATGAACCATCTCTTCAGTTGGTGTAAATCAGCGTAACACCAGTCAATGGAGCTACACCAGTTTACCCCAGCTGAGGATTTGGGTCAGGAAGGGGGATGGATCACTTGATGACTGCCTGTTCTGTTCATTCCCTCTGGGGCACCTGGCTGGTATCACTGTTGGAAGACAGGATACTGGGCTAGATGGACCTTTGGTCTGACCCAGTATGGCCACACTTATGTTCTTAAGGCTGTGATTTCATGTATATATACATACCTAAAAATCATCCCAAATGTCTGAAATCCTGGGAATTCAAAGTTAAGGTTAAAATTACAAAATAACTGTTTGAACACCAAGAAATTCATCATTACATTACTTCTCCTTAACTCCTTCCTCAGTCTACATACACATCTATCACTCACTTTCCTGATGGGCCATTGACCAGGGAACAGATTCTGCTCCCCCATTTACTCCAAGAATCTTGTTTCTGTGTACAGTCCAGTGGTGACCTCTGTAGCCCCTCCCCTGAAGTGTGACTTTAAGTCCCCCATCTCTCTCCCTAGTGCTTTTCTGGCACCTGGTGCCTCCACTCAAGGTGACTCCTCACTGTGCGCACAGGAGTGGGGCAGGGTCCTCTCCAGGCTCCCACCAGGCTTGCTGGTCTGGGATCCCCTGTGGGGGTCTCAGGAGCCAGCACCCACCTGGATCCAGTCACTGCAGGGCCGCAACTGCCTGATCCAGGGACTAGATCTCACAGCCGTGAAAGAATGCCCTCCGGGGGAGTGGAAGTGTAGCAGGGAC
Source organism: Platysternon megacephalum (assembly GCA_003942145.1). Taxonomy (NCBI): domain Eukaryota; kingdom Metazoa; phylum Chordata; order Testudines; family Platysternidae; genus Platysternon; species Platysternon megacephalum. Next base: position 1,020,630 of record QXTE01000323.1, on the reverse strand, counting down.
GCCTGGAGCTGGGCTGTCTTTCCCCCAGCTTCCAAACCAAAACTGAAACTAAACTGCTTCTCCATGTCAGGTTCTCCCCTCGCTGGGGCTGAGCAGCCCTGGCTCCATGGCCTGGGTAATACAGGGGGTCATGCTACATGATCGCAATGATCCCTTCCTGCCTTGGAATCTATGAACCTGCCTACCAGCCTCAGAAGGGGTTTCTAGTTCCTTTTGTCTCCAACCCTGACTCCACGCATGCTGAGAGATGGTATCAGAGGCCTCTGGCAGCCATCTTGTTGTAGTCCTTTCGGTAGGCCCCTCCAAAGGTTGATGTCTGGAGCTCCAAGAACTGGCAAATTCCAAGCACAGGTTACACTGTATCACAGTCAAACCAACACCTCTGCCTTAGCCACTTTTCAAAACACACACTGATTGGATGTATCACTTTCTTGCAATCTCCTGATGCTATTAAAATAGCAGATCATTGAACAGGGGGATGGGGTCAGAGTTAAGGTCGTTTGCAGACACTCAACAAACATTTCCTGACTTCCAGAAATTCTTTCTACACAATTAGTTTTCATAACAGTCCATTGCGGGTTTTCCTGTCCTTTCCTCCCAAGCAGCCTGTTGGTTCCTATATTCCTCATCCCTAGATCTCAAAGCACTTTACAAAGGAATGTGAGTATCATCATCTACTTTTTACAGCTGGGGAAACAGAGACTCAGAAAGGTGAAATGACTTTCCTGAGGTCCCACAGCAGATCACTGATCAGAACATAGGTCTCCTGAATCCTAGACCCATGCTCTATCCACTGGACCACACTGCCCCAGAGTGAGAGTTGCCACGGTCGGACAGAACACAGGGCTAGAAGGTCCATGGCTCTGCTCCTGTACGTTTTTAAATGTTAACATTAACTTTGGGGTGTTCAGGGTTACAGAAGTTTGCTTGACAGTACTCTAATAATGTTGGGATAATTTAACTGGTACCTATTTACAGGCTGTATCTTAACAGTTTATTTTATTTTTGCCAGGGAATAAATACCCTTGGCTCTATGTAAAGCTGAGCACACTATCATAACCAATGATCTNCTACACAATTAGTTTTCATAACAGTCCATTGCGGGTTTTCCTGTCCTTTCCTCCCAAGCAGCCTGTTGGTTCCTATATTCCTCATCCCTAGATCTCAAAGCACTTTACAAAGGAATGTGAGTATCATCATCTACTTTTTACAGCTGGGGAAACAGAGACTCAGAAAGGTGAAATGACTTTCCTGAGGTCCCACAGCAGATCACTGATCAGAACATAGGTCTCCTGAATCCTAGACCCATGCTCTATCCACTGGACCACACTGCCCCAGAGTGAGAGTTGCCACGGTCGGACAGAACACAGGGCTAGAAGGTCCATGGCTCTGCTCCTGTACGTTTTTAAATGTTAACATTAACTTTGGGGTGTTCAGGGTTACAGAAGTTTGCTTGACAGTACTCTAATAATGTTGGGATAATTTAACTGGTACCTATTTACAGGCTGTATCTTAACAGTTTATTTTATTTTTGCCAGGGAATAAATACCCTTGGCTCTATGTAAAGCTGAGCACACTATCATAACCAATGATCTTGTTGCCGGCACAGGGTGCCCGAGGGGGCAACAGGGGGTTCGTTGCCCGGTGTGCTTCGCACCAATGAAGACACCGAGGTGGAGAAACAAAGCAAATTTATTCAAGAGCTCTGAATAGGCACTAGGAGACCAGCATGTCTCAAATCAAGCGCAGCAAATACAAACAAGTTTCCCATTTTATACTCCAAGCTGTTTTGAGTAAGCCTTTGTTTCATTTCACTCTTACCCCTCCCTTCCTGACAGCAGTTACAGTGTACACTGTTACATGTGAGAAGACTTTTAGTTCTCACTAGTTCTCATGCTTATCTGCGACCTTGCTGGCTTAGACGCAGGCAAATTGCCCCTCCTTCTTCCCCCATTCTTATCTCTACTACCTTAGCTAGAAAAGTGCAACACTGCAGCTGTGCTAGAAAAGAGCTGACCCGCACACTCTGCTTCAGCATCAAGGCTATTAGCATGGAAGTAGGTGAAAGTTCACAAGATGGAGTTACTGTGGCTTCACATAGATCCAGAGCAAGAGAGCTTCATTGGCCCTTATGGCCTTCCTCTCTTCCCGAGTAACCTAGGGTGATGCCTGGTGACACCAACAATCTGTTTGACAAATGTCAACAGATTGCTCACCTTGCAATTCTTGCTGTGTTGGCAGGTTGCATAAACCACGTGGTAAAGTTTCCATTCCCTGACTGGACAATTTTTGTGGTGACAATGTGAACAGTAAATTTTCCAATCCTCTGTTGAAGTTGAAATTGGTTCGGGTGATTCTGGCTGTGACGGGTTGGATCACAGAAACCCCCTTGGGAGCTGCCGCCCGATGTGCAAAGGCTACCTCTGTTCCTGTTCTCCCTGCCAGCTCAGTGCCTTCAGCTCCCTGTCTTGGTGAAGCCAGACACACCCGTCTGCTCCAGCACAGACTCAGGGTCTGAATGACCTGCCCCAAAGCTGCAGGTTTACCTGAAAACAGCTCACAGAAGTGTGCTTGCCTTTAGCACTCAGATGCCCAATTCTCAATGGGGTCTAAACCCAGATAAATCCGTTTTACCCTGTATAAAGCTTATACAGGGTAAACTCATAAATTGTTCGCCCTCTATAACACTGATAGACAGATATGCACAGTTGTTTGCTCCCCCAGGTATTAATACATACTCTGAGTTAATTAATAAGTAGAAAGTGATTTTATTAAATACAGAAAGTAAGATTTAAGTGATTCCAAGTAGTAACAGACAGAACAAAGCAAGTTACCCAGCAAAATAAAATAAAATGCGCAAATCTATGTCTAATCAAACTGAATACAGATAATCTCACCCTCAGAGATGCTTCAGTAATTTTTTTCTCAGACTGGACACCTTCCAGGCCTGGGCACAATTCTTTCCCCTGGTACAGCTCTTGTTCCAGCTCAGGTGATAGCTAGGGGATTCTTCATGATGGCTCCTCTCCCCTCTCTGTTCTCTTCCACCCCTTTATATATCTTTTGCATAAGGCGGGAATCCTTTGTCCCTCTGGGTTCCCCCACCCCTCACTGGAAAAGCACCAGGTTAAAGATGGATTCCAGTTCAGGTGACATGATCACATGTCACTGCAAGACCCCAAGCCTTCATTCCTCCCAGCCTGACTCACAGGAAGGCTTGCTTGTAAACAGAGCCCCAGTCAATTGTTTTGGTTGATGGGAGCCATTAAGATTCCAAACCACCATTAATGGCCCACACTTTGCATAATTACAATAGGCCCTCAGAGTTATATTTCATATTTCTAGTTTTAGATACAAGAGTGGTACATTTATGCAAATAGGATGATCACACTCAGTAGATTATAAGCTTTATAATACCTTACAAGAGTCCTTTATAAAACTATTCCAGTTACGTTATATTTACTTATTATCATGTTTTTATAAAACCATATAGACTGCATAACATCACACTGGCTCTAATCCAGCAAAGCATTATACACATGCTTAACTTTGCACACTGTAAGCTGTCCCATTTAAGCCAATATTCACAGTAAAGAAAGCTAAGAATGTGAGTAAAAGTCTTTGCAGCATCAGGGCCTATTGGAGCACATGGGGCTGAGAGCTGATGAAAGTCGGAGAGAGAAGAAAATTAGGAAAAAAGTAACAAGCCATGACAGCTATTATTTATTTAACAGGTTTTACCGAACAGACAGCACTGACTATGTTAGTCACAGCTTCGCCCCTGCCAAATTATTGGGAAAGATACACACCAAAGTTGGGTTTTAAGTATTGTTTATTAGGTGGCCATCTTGGTCTGGGATAAGAACAAGGTGACCTCCATGTTGTGACAGGTTCTTGTTCCCCTACGCTGAGCAAAAGGCGTGAAAATAAAAAGAGCGGGAATCTGTTGTTGCTAAGCAACAGGTTCCTATAAAGACAGATAAGGGGAGGGGCCAAGGGCTCTTGAGCTCTTGAGTCTTTGGGGGCTCAGGTGTCCAATGCTCTCTCTCTCTGTGTGTGGTGTGGCACACCCTTTCACACTGGTTACTGGCCTGCAGTAGCCACTCACTAAATGTTTTGGGGTTTGTGTGTTATTTTCTTTTGGGAAGCAGACCTGCATGTGCAGACTTGGTCCAGTTAGTTAGCTCAGACTTACAACCTTAGATGATGCAGCGAGGGATAGGGAGGGGTCTGAGATAGGGTTACATACCTGTCTTCTACGCCTGTGATCCACCGTTGGTGTTCATCGTTGATCTCGTTGATCCAGATTCTGCAGCCTCTCCATCATCAGCACCTGGAAAAGGTAGAAGAACACCTTTGCTTCATCGAGTGTATGTGCATGTGTGTGTTTTCTATACCAAATCTCCAGAGTCTGTCATCCATCCCCCCCTTCCTTCCTTCTCCTTTAGTAAATAAAGTGTTGTTGTGAGTTTATATTCGAGTGGTGGGTCCTTTTGTTCCAGCTCTGATAGATGGGCTTAAGGGGAACCCAGTGGGAGGGGGTATACTGTAAGGCTCCCCGAAGTCTTCTGGTCAGGAAAAAAAATCCTTACAACTATAACAAGGTTATATGGTACGTAACATTTTCCAAAACATTAATAGTGATGATACAAACCCAAGGGACTCAGAGCTATGCTCTGATTTGGGGGCTGAAAGCGTTTTCTTAGCAAGCCCAGTTCATATTTGTATGTACTGCAGAGCACCATTTAAAGGGAGGGGACCAGAGATTTGCCCCCTTTGCCTGACCATCCTCTTCCTTTCTCAGGCACCCCCCCCCCCCCACCAGCATCCTGACCCCCATAGTCGATGAGACCCAACTTGCATCCCCACACAGGCCCCTCAACCCTCAAGGGAGCCTCCTTACCATCCTCTGCCAGGACCCCCTGCCTCCCCCAGCCCCAGTCCCCACTCCTTACCCCTCTGGGCCTCACCTTCAGATGATGGGTGTGTCCCGTTTGCCAGCCAGTCCACGGCGCAGAGAGGAGCTGCTGCAGTTTTGGCATGCATGCCCAGCATGCAGCGTCCTGCACACACAGAGCGGGACCAGAAGGCCAGCTGCAGCACACTCCCACCCATGACATGTATTGCCACTAGTTACAAGATGGCTGCACATGCACATGTGTGCGTGTCAAAAATCCCAGCAAATTACAGCTCTTGACCGACAACCGGCCGGAGAGTGGAAAAACCAGCCAGGCCAGTCAAAACAGCCAGGTGACAAGCCTATTTTGTATGTCCTTGCTTAAACGTGGCTGGACCATGGGCCGGGGGGCTCCCCCAGCTCCCTGGTCTATGTACTTTGGTCACTGATTTATTTGATGCTGTTTCTTTCCCTGTTCCTTGATGACTCTATTTGTTCTATGGAAGGGGGAACTGTCACATTTGGTCTGAAATTTAAATGCTGGAAAATCCCCCATCTTTTCAAAAAACCCTGAGACCCACAGAAATGTGTTCATGGCATTTTTACTTCCAATGAAAACATCTTTTTTTAAATAAAGAAATCTTCCCCTGCAGTGTCTGAAACCCAAACGCTGCAGATCTAACCATTTGTATGAGAAAGTGATTATAATCAAAAGTGAAACTGACTATAAATGAAAATGAAAGAGACTTCCTTGATTTGCCTTGTTCAAAATGAGGGAAATGCAAAACTGAAGCACTTAGCATAAGCAGGCACAAATAATTGAACAATGAGTAATGGTCTCAAGTTGCAGTGGGGGAGGTTTAGGTTGGATATTAGGAAAAACTTTTTCACTAGGAGGGTGGGGAAGCACTGGAATGGGTTACCTAGGGAGGTGGTGGAATCTCCTTCCTTAGAGGTTTTTAAGGTCAGGCTTGACAAAGCCCTGGCTGGGATGATTTAGTTGGGAATTGGTCCTGCTTTGAGCAGGGGGTTGGACTAGATGACCTCCTGAGGTCCCTTCCAACCCTGATATTCTATGATTCTATGAATTTGGATTTGTCAAATTATTTCACTTTTAATAATCTACAGGGCCATTTAGTAACATCAATGATGAAATGTCTTTCTTTACAACATATGGGGCTAGCTACATCTTAGCTACATCCAGCAGCAATTTGGGAGTGGGGTGGCAGGCATGAAGGGAGTCTGGTTGTATATTTGTGATTGTGGGGCCAGTTGTACACTAGCCCTTGTCTAGGTGTAGTTTAGTGCCAGGTGTATTTCACTGTTGAAGCCAGTTCACAAGGCTGTCAATCAATATTACTGACAGTCAATCACACCATTCCACACCGGACATCATAACTCGCAAGTCCACCCCCTTCTGGCATGTTTAACCTTCTATCTGTGGACAACTTTCTTTTTTTTCCCTTCAGAAACTTGAATTGCTTTGAAAACGACATCGTCTGACAGCGAAATGCACAAATGGCTCTGCTCCCTTCTAGCTGACCCGGCGCCAAGTGGCAGAACAAACTGAAGTAAACCCTCGGTCTGACAGCCCGGCACCGACACAAAACAGAGATGCTAATGCAGAGACAGGCCCAACAGCTACACAGCACACATCAGTGGGCTGCCGAGAGGCCCTGTCACAGCAGTATGTGTCCTTGTCTCTAGTTTAAATGTTCCCATGGCATGAACGATGCAGGTAACAGTGGGCAGAGGGGTCCCAGCTTTACCCGAACAGCAGAGTGGTGGTGAAGGGTGGAGAATGGAGGAACGGACAGAGGGGAACAGACCAGGGATCTACGTGACCCCAGAATCTGTGTCTGAGCGGAGAGGACCCTCTGCTAGGACAGTGCGTTATGTCTGTCTCCGGTAGATGTAAATAGTTGGTTAGTAGATAAGGTGCCAGCGGATGGCACTCAGTGTAGATCATGGGTTTTGCAGGAGCATTAACTCTTGTCATTGTGCACTGTAAATGGGTTCTTGTGTGCAGCTCTTTACATCAGCTCTCACACCAGTCGCTGCCAGACGAAGGTGCAAGACCCCCCACAGTATCCCATGGTGGATAAACTTTCTTTCCAGCCTTTCTTTCAGCGGCACTGCTATGGATACCCACATGGCCGCACAGTATGCCAACATTTTTATGGCTGACTTAGAACAATGCTTCCTCAGCTCTCGTCCCTAACGCCCCTACTCTACTTGCACTACATTGATGACATCTTCACCATCTGGACCCATGGAAAAGAAGCCCTTGAGGAATTCCACCATGATTTCAACAATTTCCATCCCACCATCAACCTCAGCCTGGACCAGTCCACACAAGAGATCCACTTCCTGGACACTACAGTGCTAATAAGTGATGGTCACATAAACACCACCCTATACTGGAAACCTACTGACCACTATACTTCCCTACATGCCTCCAGCTTCCATCCAGACCACACCACACGATCCATGGTCTACAGCCAAGCTCTAAGATACAACCGCATTTGCTCCAACCCCTCAGACAGAGACAAACACCTACAAGATCTCTATCAAGCATTCTTACAACTACAATACCCACCTGCTGAAGTGAAGAAACAGATTGACAGAGCCAGAAGAGTAACCAGAAGTCACCTACTACAGGACAGGCCCAACAAAGAAAGTAACAGAACACCACTAGCCATCACCTTCGGCCCCCAACTAAAACCTCTCCAGCGCATCATCAAGGATCTACAACCTATCCTGAAGGATGATCCCTCACTCTCACAGATCTTGGGAGACAGGCCAGTCCTCGCTTACAGACAGCCCCCCAACCTGAAGCAAATACTCACCAGAAACCACACACCACACAAGAAAAACACTAACCCAGGAACCTATCCTTGCAACAAAGCCCGTTGCCAACTCTGTCCACATATCTATTCAGGGGACACCATCATAGGACCTAATCACATCAGCCACACTATCAGAGGCTCATTCACCTGCACATCTACCAATGTGATATATGCCATCATGTGCCAGCAATGCCCCTCTGCCATGTACATTGGCCAAACCGGACAGTCTCTACGCAAAAGAATAAATGGACACAAATCAGACGTCAAGAATTATAACATTCAAAAACCCATCGGAGAACACTTCAACCACCCTGGTCACTCAATTACAGACCTCAAAATCGCAATACTCTAACAAAAAAACTTAAAAAACAGACTCCAACGAGAAACTGCAGAATTGGAATTAATTTGCAAACTGGACACCATTAAATTAGGCTTGAATAAAGAGTGGGAGTGGATGGGTCATTACACAAAGTAAAAACTATTTTCCCATGCTAATTTCTTTTCCCCTACTGTTACTCACACCTTCTTGTCAACTGTTGGAAATGGGCCATCCTGATTATCACTATAAACGTTTTTTTTCTCCTGCTGATATTAGCCCACCTTAATTGATTACTCTCGTTACAGTTGGTATGGCAACACCCATTTTTTCATGTTCTCTGTGTATATATATCTTCCTACTGTATTTTCCACTACATGCATCCGATGAAGTGGGTTTTAGCCCACGAAAGCTTATGCTAAAATAAATTTGTTAGTCTCTAAGGTGCCACAAGTACTCCTCATTCTTTTTGCTGATACTGACTAACACGGCTACCACTCTGAAACCTGTTTCCAGCCTTTGTGAGTCCAAGGTTGGTTTGCNTGTATTACTGGCACGCGAAACCTTAAATTAGAGTGAATAAATGAAGACTCGGCACACCACTTCTGAAAGGCTGCCGACCCCTGCTCTAGATGTTCTCATTATCCATTGAAATGGCCAGGCCTTTTTAAGCATCCTGCTAAGCTCTTGGCCTCAGAGACATCTTGTGGCAGTGAGTTGCACAGGTTAATTGTGTGTTGTGTGGAAAAACTGTCCTTTTCCCCTTTTTAAATGTGCTGACTTTCCTTGGAACACAACAGCAGTCAGTTAGGAGGCAGGCAGAAGAGGAGTGCCTTTTCAGTTCCACTTGTCAGTGTGTAGCTCTTTGTCATGTCTGCTCTCACTCCTCTCTTCTAAACAGAGCCATCCCAGTCTTTCCTGCCTCTCTTAACATGGGCATGGTTCCAACCTCGGAGCATTTTCACTGCCCATCTCGGAACCTCCTGTATTCCTGTTACACCAAGGCTCCACCCCTTGTGAATTATGACCCCCTCCTCCCTTAGTGAATGCAATGAGGCTACAACTAGGATTTCACTTTTCACCATTACATATGTACTGTAGGGTGGGTGTGTATGTGTATATATAGGCTTGGAAGGATAAGATTTGTATCTGTAAATGTCAGTAAAGGTCAATTTCACACTGCACTCATAAACTGATGAAAAATATTTCCATCTATAATAACTGAAATTTACAGATAGGCAAAGTAAGAAACAGGCTGCTCCAGAACTTGTTACAGTTTGATTTAGGGAGATTTATTTTGTTTATTTTGGCCTGTGATGTCGACAGTTTGTATTTTGCGGGTTGTAAAAGCTTTAACTTTGGGGATCTCAATATCTACTGTCATTAGATAATTATTGTCTGACCTCCGCTCCTTGGCTGACCACCGCCACATAATTTCCCGCAACTGTAAAAATGCTTAAAACCCATAATTGTGCACAACTGTGAAAATGTAAATCAATTAAAACCTGAAAAAGCTTAAAAATAAACATTGATATTACCTGGTGAAATTATATTAAAAAAACCCACAAATTCTGCCAAGTCTATGTGTGTATATATATATGAGGCAAACCCTGTGTCTGAGATTTTCAAAGCTAGCTATCGAAACTGGATGTTTAAATTCACAGCACACAATGCGCACACGCACACACACACACATTGCTGGCCCTGATTTTTTCTCTCACTGCAGTTTCACACCAATGTCTCTCCACTGACTTTACAGGATTTACTCCTGGTTTAAGCGAGAGGAGAATCCAGCCCTCTGTGTTTCCAATGATAAGGCTGTAGAAGAAAATGTAGGCTACTGTGTTATTTAAGGAATAGCATGTGCTGTCCTATCCTATAAAATCAGAACATATAGTTTCACACATATATTGCATTGCCACTCGGGGAGTAATGCAGCCACCTCAAAATCCCTTACACTTCCCCATCCATCTGCCCTTATAAGCATATTCACAATCGCTGTGCAAAACAAATCAAGCCTGGCTCTGAAGGCAGGAGTGAGTTAATGTTATCTGATAGTCCCTGGGATTATTACTAATCATATTTAGTGCTTGTCTTCTCTCGCTCCGTGCACATTCTGCTCAGTGGATAAGCACTGCTTGAGGGGTGGGCTGCCACACAGAAAGAGGAAGTGGCATGCTCAAGGTCCCATTGCAAGACATGATCAGAGCCAAGAATAGAAGCCGGTTCCCTGACTCCCAGCCTGGTGCCCTATCCCCTGGCTGTCTTTGCCTCCATACTAGCACTGCTTGTTTGCTTACCCTCTTCTTTCCTTAGCCCTGTTGAAATCTCTGCTCCCAAGGCAGGATCAGACTTTGCACAAGGCGCTAGCTCTGAGGCATAGCAGAGCAGTCTGCATGGGGGGAAGTTAGTGTGACATGACTGGGGCCAAAGAGGCCTCCTGTCTGTTCTCTCATCTCTCCCTGTTAGAAGTACATACTTGGGGACAGGGAGCATAGAACAAGTGGGACAGGCCCTTCAGGCACTCGTGGTGATGGCATCCAATACAAAGGAAGGCTACATCTGTATGGACAACGGGAAGCTAGAACAAAGGAATTCACTGTGCATAGACTGCCCAGATGAGGAAACACTCAAATCCCCACTTCTTAAGGTATGTCTACATTACAAGCACTACAGTAGCACAGCTACAGTATTACAGGTACACCAGGGTAGCATATGCACCTGCTAGAGCAACAGAAGGGGGTTTTCTAGCACTATAATAAACTCACCTCTAGGGAAAGATATTGACAGAAGAATTCTCCCATCAGCCTAGCAGCATCTATACCAGGACCCAGATCAGCTTGACTGCACCTCTCTAGAGTGTATTTGTAGCTAAATTAACCTAAAATGTGGACAATACCTTAAACTCTAAGCCCCACAACTAAACCATAGTAACTGTTGAGCTTGCATTTCATCACCGTTCACTACTTGTTACATCAGCGTGACCTACTCACACCAGGGCATGCCCAGCACAACCCCTAGGCCTTGCATGACTACAGTAATGATAATAATCTGTTCTGATGTACAGGCAAGTCGCATCATACGCGCATTTAACTTACGCAAATTCAACTATACGCGCTCGGCAAAAAAAAGAAAAACAACAAGATACCTGTAAATAGTGGGCGATTCCACACAATGAGCGTATGTCCCAGAGTGAGCGTGAGATGGGAGACGTGAATCTGCTGTTCCCTCAGTCGGTCTCAGTTCCCGCGTGCCTCTCATAGTGTGAGCATCTCGCCGCCCTGAGTGTGATTCTAGTGTTTAAAGATACGTATTTTTCGTACAACATGTCCCCTAAACGCAAGCCAACTACTTCATCTGGTGCTCAACCGAAGAAACAGCGATCCGTTCCAACGCTGGAGGAAAAACTGGCTGTGTTGGACTTATTGAGAGATGGTACGTCGGTCTCCAACGTGGCGCGTAAATATGGCCGCAACTAATCTAGCATCCGTGCCATCAAGATTCGAGAGAGAGAAATTCGTCAAGCCGTGGCATCAAGTGCTCCAATAACTGCTAAGGTGACGAGCCAGGTGCGTGATAAGACTTTAGTGAAGACTGAAAAGGCATTAAACTTATGGATGGAAGCAGGGTCGGCTCCAGGCACCAGCCGAGCAAGCTCGTGCTTGGGGCGGCAGATTCTAAGGGGCAGCATTCCGTCCAATCCTAGGTTGGCACGGCTGCCCTTTTTTTTCCTTTTTTTTTTTTTGGGTTCGCCGCTCCGGCCGCCCTGTAGGGGGCAGCGGCGCGGAGGAGGGGAGTGCCCTGCTGGGAGTGGGCTGCGTGCTCCGTCTGCCCCAGCCAGTGCCAGGTCTGCAGCAAGCCCGGCAGCCTGCGTCCTTCCCTCCCCACCGACCTTCAATTCACCTGCAGGCGGGAGCAGCGTGGAGCCCTCCCGGCAGGCGGCACGGCGGGAGGGGCCGAGTGGCGAGCGCCCTGACTGAAGGAAGCCCTGGCCGCCCCCCTTCTCTCTCTCCCCCCCGCTCCCTCCCCCACACTAGCCGGGGCGCGCACTCCGCTGCCCGGGGCACGTCTTCAGCGCAGGGAGTCCCGCTAGCCAGCGTGGCTGGGGGGAGGCAGCCGCGAGCCGCCAAGTAAGTGGCACCGAAAGTTTGCATGCTGGCTCCAACCTCCGTCAACGTTTTTTTGTTTTTTCTTTTGCTTCGCCGCTCCGGCCGCCCTGCACAGTTTGTTTGCTTTTTGTGCTTGGGGTGGCAAAAAAGCCAGAGCCGGCCCTGGCTGGAAGACATGAATCGTAAACGTGTGCCTATCGATGGCAACACCTTGCGAGAAAAGGCTCTTAGCCTCTATGCCAGGGGTCTCAAACTCAAATGACCTCGAGGGCCACATGAGGACTAGTACATTGGGCCGAGGGCCGCATTTACTGACACCCCCCCTCCCGCCGCCCTCGGCCCCGCCCCCACTCCACCCCTTCCATGAGGCCCCGCCCCTGCCCCGCCTCTTCCCACCCCTTCCCTGCCCCCATTCCAACCCCTTCCCCGAAATCCCCACCCCAACTCTGCCCCCTCCCTGCCCCCAGGGGGCACAGGAGGGGTGTGGGGTGCGGTGGGGGCTCAGAGCAGGGGGTCGGGGTGCAGCAGGGGGCTCAGGGTAAGGGGTTGGGGTGCAGGGTGCAGCAGGGGGCTCAGGGCAGGGTGTCGGGATGTGGGGTGTGGCGGGGGCTCAGGGCAGGGTGTCGGGATGTGGGGTGTGGCTGGGGCTCAGCGCAGGGGGTCGGGGTGCAGGAGGAGTGAGGGGGGCGGGCTCCGGCCCGACCCGCACCGGGGGCAGGGCAGGCTCCCTGCTTGCCTGCCTGCCTTGCCTGCCGCCGCGCGTCGCACCAGGAAGCAGCTGGAACCCGGAGGAGGAGGGGCGCAGGGGTGTGTGTGGCTGTTGCTTCAGGCACCGCCCCCAGCAGTTCCCATTGGCCGGGAATGGGGAACTGTGGCCAATGGGAGCTGCTGGGGGCGGTGCCTGAAGCAACAGTCACACCCCCCCCTGCGCCCCTCCTCCCCCGGGTTCCAGCTGCTTCCTGGTGCGGCGCCGCGGCAGGGCAAGCAAGCAGGGAGCCTGCCCTGCCCCCGGTGCTGGTCGGCCAGGTAAACGGGGGGGGCGCGGGGGCCGGGAGGAGCTCGCGGGCCGCATGCGATAGCCCTGCGGGCCGCATGCGGCTCGCGGGCCGCGTGTTTGAGACCCCTGCTCCATGCGCTGTTCAAACCTCCTGCCGAAGAGGGACAGCCTTCTGATGAGAAGGAATTCAAAGCCAGCCAAGGTTGGCTTAACAGTTTTAGGAACCGCTTCAACCTCAAAAATGTGCAGACTACTGCTGAAGCTGCATCTGCCAATGAAGAGGCAGCAAAAGCCTACCCTGAACAATTAAAATCATAGAAGAAAAGGGCTATCTTCCGGAACAAGTTTTTAATGCTGACGAGACTGGGTTCTTCTGGAAAAAAATGCCCAACCGCACTTACATTTTGAAATCAGAAAGACAAACCCCTGGCTTCAAAGCAGCTAAAGACCGTGTGACTGTGTTGTTTTGTGGCAATGCGGCTGGGCATTTAATAAAGCTGGGCTTGCTCTACAGGGCTGCAAATCCCCGTGCCCTAAAAGGCAAGAACAAAAATCTCCTGCCTGTGTTCTGGCAATCAAATAAAAAGGTTTGGGCGATGGCAGCATTATTTCTGGATTGGTTCCACAAGTGTTTCATTCCGGAGGTCAAGCGGTACCTTGAAGAGAAAAGACTTGACTTTAAAGGGTTGCTGATTGTAGACAATGCTCCTGGCCACCCTGCGGCACTCCGGTTTGCACATAACGACATTGAAGTCGTCTTTCTCCCCCACAATACCACCTCCATCCTCCAACCTCTCGACCAAGGCGTGATTCGCTGTTTCAAGGCCAGGTACACGAGGCTTACGTTCTCACGGATATGTAGCACTATGGATGCTGATCCCAATCTTAATGTGATGGAGTGTTGGAAGTCCTTCAACATTGCCAATTGCATCACTTATATTAAACAGGCAATGGATGCAATCAAGCCTGAAACAGTCAATGCATGTTGGCAAAACCTATGGAAAGAATATGTGAATGATTTTAAGGATTTCCCGACCATTGACAAAGAAGTGAAACGCACTGTTCAGGTGGCCAGGCAAGTGGGTGGCTTCGTCGACATCCTTGAGGAAGAAATTGAAGAATTAATTGAGAGCCATAGAGCAACATTGACTAACGAAGAGTTAGAGGACCTGATAAAATCGTCTACAGAAGACGAAGATGATGACAACCAACAGGAAGAGCCAGCAAGTTGGAATATTCATAAATTTGCTGAAGTGTTCCAAGCAGCGAAACACTTGAATGATTTAATTTCTGAATACGATCCCTCTATGGAACGAAGCCTCAAAATCACACGTAGTATTATGGACGATTTGAGACCGTATCAAGAAACGTTTGAGCAGCTCAAGAGACAACAGCGACAGATGCCGATCACCATGTTTTTCAAGGAAAAACAGCCAGCAGCAGATGAGCCTATGCAATCAACTTCTCGAGCTGAACCAGAACTGACCACTTCGTCTACAACTCGCTCTCCATCACCCAAGCTCTCCGTCACCTCCGTTTCCTGGATCGACATCAAGCCCTGACGACCCCCTGTAATTAAAAATACAGTACTGTAAAATTATATTTTGCATATGTACTCTTTATTTTGTACTGTACATTACTGTATACATTATACATTTATACATATTACTGTACAGGGTTGTATCCACAAAACCATGTACAGTATACTGTACTTTATGGGCGATTTAAGTGATTTTCAAGGGTAATTTTGACTATACGTGATTTTCGCCTTACGCGCTGACTTTAGAACCTAACCTCAGCGTAAGATGCGACTCCACTGTATACAATCCAAACATAAACAAAGGCCAGCTAAAGCAACAAAATTCAGAAGGTGGAATTCTGGGGAAATAATATTCTAATTTATGTCAATGAGTCTAGCCAGAGCTAGGTTTTCCCCATCTCACCTACAGGAGGAGCAGAGAGTTCCATTCCTCTAAATCTTCTAGCCTTGGGGCTGACATGGAAGATGGTGGGAAGCTAGAACCCAGGGGAGTTCCCTCTGAAGCACCAGGGTAGGCTGCAGGCCAGCTGGGCCCAATTTGCTTTGGGTTTTGGTGGTTTTTGAGGAGCTAGGGCAGAGCTGTTTGAGACAAGGGCTTTGGAACGGGGCGTTTCCAGGCAGAAGGCAAGGCAAGTGCGAGGGTGGTTTCTCTAGGCTGTGAGACAGTAAGGCAACCACCTATGGACACAGGGGCAGCATCCATGGGCTGACAGGTAACACAGCCTTCCTCCCTGAGAGCTCATGGGAACCCTAGCCCCAGGCTGCTATTGTAGGTGTCCATGAGCCACCACTAGCCTACACTATTCCACGTCTCGCAGTACAAATGAGAGCAGGTTTGCTGCCCAGAAAATGCCGTGTGAAGATGGATTTCCCCTCCTCATAACTAGTACCTCAGTTTAAAGCAGGCTTGGTACCGCTGTGTGGATTTCAGTCTGCTGCAGAGCCCAGAGTCTGTTATTCACACAACTTTATTCCCTGCAACAGGCATCCATTTGGGGGAACCTTGGCTCTTTCCACATAACATAACAAGCACAATGGGGCTGTAGTCCTGACTGGGATTCTGGGACACTACTGACATAAATAACAAACAAGGCCTAAGGAAGATTAAATACAGGCCCTAATTTAACAACAGGGAGTTATTCAGCATAAACTAGTGATTAGACCCCAGGGATGACTTCCAGATTCCAATCCCAGCTCTGGCAGTGAGGTAAGGTGCAGCCTTCACTGCTCAGTGCCTCAGTTTCCCTTTCTGTAAAACTAATCTGCCTCCTGGGGGTGTGAGTCAGATCACATTTGTAAGGCACTTTGCCGCTATGAAGGGCTGGTGAATGTTTCAACACCAGAACTAGTGCCCTAGTGACACTGAAGGCAGGCTGGCGCTGCAGGTGTAGGCTGCCCCCAAAGCTCACCTGCTACAGGTCAGACTGGATGATCAGGGTAGTCCTTTCTGACCCTATGGAGCACCCTGGGTAACCTGCAGTGTCTGTGGGCCCCCCAGTGGAGTTCTGCACCCTGGGAGGGCTCCTCTCCATGGTCCGCACCGCGCTGGCAGCCAGTGACGCCCTCACACTGCCCTCCCCAGCCAGCCGACCCGTGGCTGCCCAGAGGGAGCTGGGGGCCCCCTGTCCAGGCAGCACCCGCTCCCCCATCAGTGGGAGGAGCCTAAAGTTTGACGGTGACGTCAGCGGGTCCTGGCCCCGCCCCGGGGCGGGCCCCTATCAGTCCAGTCCCTGTAACTTCCCCACGCCGAACTCTAGGGAGATGCTCCAGGTGCCCGGAGCCGGGAGCGCGCTTGGCTCCGTCTGCCCCGCCCGGTCCCCCCAGGAGCCCGCCGCCAAGTGACGCCCGGCTCCCCCAGCCCAGGCACGGCGGGGCGGGCGGCACAGGAGCCCTGAGCTTCTGGGGCAGGGCTGAGGGACCCGGCACCTTCCCGCGGCTGGAGCAGGCTTGCAGGTGAGCCCGAGCGGCGAACTCGCCCGATTTGGAGTGAGGGGGCGCGCCGTGCATGCTGTGTGCCCCCCTCCCCGCAGTCAGCGCTGTGTGAAGCCGGGGGCTGTAATTCGGACAGGTGCTCGGCTGCCGGTCCTTCGCGCTGAGACAGTGACTCCGGTATGAGTCTTTCCCTCCCCCCGGCAAGGGGACAGCAGCGCCCACGGCGCGGGAGGCAGGAAGGCTGCAAGAGGCTCGCTGCGCCTCCCGGGGGACGGCAGAGGGGCAGAGACGAGGAGCGGGAGGCGGCTGGAGCCGAGCACTGGGGGTGCCCGGACAAAGTTACCCGGGGAAGGAGCCTGCGGCGGTGCCTGGGCACTTTGCACAGAGAGCNCCCCCCCCCCCCCCCCCCCCCCCCCCAGTCGCTAGCGGCTCCTTCCCATGCAGCTCGCTGCAGGCGCCCGGTGCAGCATGTGCAGGAGAGGGGGAATGCTGTGCTCTGGCCGGGAGCTGGCACCGGGCGGGAGCCATCGGGGAATGGTGCCCACGGGCCGGCGCCCCGGGCTGTCAGGCGGGGCTACCGCGCAACCGGAGCGGGGGCGGCGGGGTTCCCCTGGCCAGGATCCGGGGGGTTGAGGACTGATCTGCGCCCAGCTCGGGCTGTTTTGCCTTCCATCCCCTCCCCCCAGCTCACCCCCTTGCGAGAGACGTGGCGCTAATTTCCATGACAACCGCTAATGTCACAAATAAAGGGAAGGCGCGGGGGGGGCTGGGCTTCAGCGGGTGTTCAAGTTTTGCCAGGCAGCATGGGGGGGGGCACGCCCTGGGCGAGGGGGTCTGTGTGCGTGGGCCGCGTGCTGTGCCAGCGCCGGTGTGGGGGTGGGTGCAGCATTCCTGCATCTGGGACCTTGCCCGCCTGCGCGTGCAGGGGTGCGTCTGCCTTGCTCAGCCTGCGCGGGCAGGGGGCTCGCAGGCAGCCCTCCTGGGGCGGGCAGGGGGCACCTGTGGGATCGTGCTGCTGGCAGAGCATGGGGGGCTGTGGAGCCATTGCTGGGCAGGAGGGGAGTATGTTATGTTATAAGTATAACAAGTAGATTCTCTTCCCCCCGCCCTCCGAGGGATGCTGACCTGCAGCAGGTGCAGCGACAGGGGGTGAGGGCTGAGCCAGGCCCCCCAGCGCTGGCTGCCCAGAGGTGGTTTCCATCCACTCCAGCAGAGCCTTGCACATGCTCACGGTTGTGACGCTAGCCACGTGTGCTGTGTTTGGCTCCTGGGTGGGGATGCACATGTGATGGCCATGTATGTGAGAAGTGGGAGGGGTTGGAGTTCTGCGTCCCCCTTTCTCCCCGTGACTCCCTAGCTGGAGCCGTCTCACAAAGCCAGATGCCCCCACCCCTTCCTTGACCTTCGTTCGTAGGGTGTCAGGCCCTGGCTCCTGCCCCAGACCCTCAGTGGGGTTGGGGTGAGATTGTTCCATCCTGCCCTCTGCATGTGGCTCTGGCTGGGCTCTGGCCTTCTGCAGGGTCATCTGGGCAAAGGCTGGAGGGTAGGGCCGGGGCAACCCCTGTGGTCCTCCTCCTCAGCCTTAACACAGTCTGTCTGACCTCTCTACCTCTGATGGGCTCTGGCCTCCCTGACCCCCCCCCCGCCTCAGATCCCTCCTGCATCCTGATGCCTTCCCTCAGCCTGAGCTCCCTGCTGTAGCCCCTGGGGGCCGCGCTGGCTGTGGGGCAGGACCTGCACTTGAAATGCAGTGGCTCAGCCTTAGTGTGCGCCCTCAGGGTCGGTGGCACCCTGCCACTGCTGGAGGTGCTGGAAAATTGGTCTCAACCTGCCCACTCCTCTGAACTTAAAGCCCGTTTCGTGGTGTTGGGATCCAGACAGACCCCATTGGTTCACGCTGCCTGGTGCCTGCACATTGCACTTCAGGGCACTGAGGAGAAATATTGACCTGAGCACATCAGGCTGTAGCCAGGAATCAGAAGTCGTCCAGCAAGCTGCGGTATGGGGAGTCAGCTCGCTGGGGGGGAGGAGGGGGCACAGAGCCCTGGAAATCACTGCTACACCTGGGGAGGAGAGACACAGCACAGGGTAGGGTAGATCTTTAGCAGTGCCCCTGGTATCCCCAGACCTAGTCTGTGTGAAGGGGGCGGACTTCACCTTACTGCTTTCCATGCCGGCCCCCCAGGACTGCCTGGGCTCAGTTTGGACCTGGTGTACGTGCGTGCAACTTCTCTGCCTGCAATGGAGCGGTGCCAGCTTATGCCAACTCTGAATCTGTCCCGCTGGGGTCTCAGCGTTTCAAAGGTGTGTTGCTGTTTTCTCCTTAAATCTCCAATGAAGCAGGTGTTGGTGGACCCTGACCCAGTCATGCTGCCCTCCCCAGCCTGGCCATTGTAGGATCCTTCCCTACTTAGTTTTGTGCAGTTGTGGGACTCCCCCAGCAATGGGAGGTTATTTCTTGGCCTGATTCCCCCTCTCTGTATGTTTTCCATTCCTTAATTCCAGCCTCAGGTGATGGTGAGTTCTGGCCTCGAGACAGACCCCACTTCAGTGCAAGCCCCGGTGCTCAGGAACTGGTGCTGGGGTCAGGTGCATCTGTATCTCCTGCAGAGTGAAAGTCGGGCTTGGCTCCTGGAGGACCTAATG
The DNA here is from genome assembly GCA_003942145.1 of Platysternon megacephalum. NCBI lineage: Eukaryota > Metazoa > Chordata > Testudines > Platysternidae > Platysternon > Platysternon megacephalum. The sequence goes on along the minus strand of QXTE01000323.1, from coordinate 1,001,344 downwards.
CTACCTGGGACTTTGGGGAGCATGTCCGAGCTGCCCGGGATGCTGCAGAGCCAGTGCTAGGCTGCAGGACACTTGGCAGGAAGCAGCATGTGGACTCAGTCTCCCCTCTTGCTTCCTGGGGCACTGTGTCCCAGCTCGTGTCTCACAGGGAGCATTGGTGGGTGGGGCTGGTGAATTCTCTTAGAGTATTGTGAGTGGTTGTTATTGGGAGCCAGCGACGGTTTGGATGTATTGTTCCTGTCAGAGTTCATGGGCTGGGTTTTCCCTCCCAGTAGCCCCAGCACCGTGCTAGACTGCAGGGGGTGGGAGTGCTCACTGAAGTCAGAGGCTGGCTGGTTGGGGCTAGTCTGTTGCTCAGCACAGGCCTTGCCCTGGTTTGGGACAGCTGCTGGAGGGGTTTGCAGAGCTCCATGTGCAAAGGCAGTTGGTTTCAGGTGTGAGAGCAGGAGTCAGACTCCCTGCTACCTTGCTGAAGAGCCATCAGTGCCTACAGGCTGGGCCCCAATCTCTGTGCTTCAGCCAATCACAGACCCATGGGGTTAGAAGGGACCGCAAGGATCAGCTAGTCTACCCCCTGCCAAGATGCAGGATTTGTTGTGATTAAAAGCATCCTTGGCCCCCTTAAAAATGCCTCCTAATGCACCTAGGAGGCTCTGCAGTGTTACTCAGACTCCCAAAATGTCTCTGTCCCTTTTAACTCCCTTTCCAGCATGTGACTCATGAGTGTCATGTGGCAGTGAGTTCCACAGGCTATCAGCTAAGACTCCCCCCTATTCTCCTGTTATGGGATAGGGAGGAACCATGTCATTTCCACTAGATCCTTCGGGATCCTTGCAAACCTCAGCCAAGTCCACTCGGAATAATTTGCAGTTCCAGATGCACTGACCCCAGCAACCCCCAACTCTCATATGTAATCTCTCCCCTCTATCACCCTGATTTCCCCCACACCCCCCCACACCCATCCCCACTGCCTTTTCCTGATCTGTTCTGAACGTTCACCTCTACAAGGACAGGATGCGAGTGCAGGGTTTGAAGTGTGAACAAACCACTGATTTATAAAACAGCATTTCCCCTTCCCCATTCTTTTAATAGAGCCCAGCAGCCAACTTTCCTTTTTTCTGCTGCTGTGATTGATGTTGAGGCTATTAGATTCAATAAAGGCTCTTTCCTGGGGTTTCTTTATGATCTGCAGCCGTCTCACTTGAGCGCTGTTCTCCTCAGATCTCACAAGCTAAGTAGGGTTGGTCCCTGCTTGATACTTGGTTGGGAGAGCTCTGATGGGTTCCCTGCATGGAGCTATGCCAGTGCCCCTTAGTCCCAACCTGCAGCCCCCTGCTATGCCAGCCCTGTGCTTCTATCCCATTCCAGCTCTGCCAGTGCCACTCAATCCTGACTTAGTGCCCCTGTGGTCTCCGTCTGTTACTCCTTGCACCACCATGAACAATCCCTTTTAGGCTGTTTTGGGGGCTGATATCACAGCCCCATTATTTAGGTCCATCTTGGGGGCCTGATCAGTGGCTGTTGCTCTTCCCTCTGGGTTCAGTCCCTCTCTAGTCAGACAGTGTCAGAAGAGAAGCCACTATTTCTGGAGAGGTAGCCCAAGTGCCGCCCGGAGCGGGCTGTCGCCTCCCGGATACATGACGCCAGTGCCCCCTGAGTGAGCAAAATTGCCCTGCTCGCTGCTCCATTCTCTGGCAGCCACTTGCCTAGTTGGAAATGGAAGCAGAGCTCCAGAAAGCTCTAGGCAGAGGCGGCTGCTTGTTAACCCCCAAGGTTGGGCTCAGGCTGCGACGGCGGGCTGGAAGGTGCAAAACGAGTCGGGCAGGGGTGAGAGTCTAACAGGCCGGGGCTATGTGTATGGGCTGAGGACAGGTGAGGGCTGGGAAGCTAATTTAAAGCCGCAGTATAGCAGCAGGGATGTTTACGTTGAATCGGGCTCCTTGGCTTGTGAGAGCTGCGTCATCTCCTCATGCCATCCACGCCCTGCCTCCCACTTCCCCAGCTATTGTGTCTTACGCTGTTGCGTCTTGTCTTAAATTAGATGCTAAGTGATTGGGAGCAGGGGCTGTGTGCGCGTGTGTGTGCATAGCAGCCCTTCCCCAGTCTGGTTGGGGGTCTGCTGTAACAGAGAGAAGAACATCAACAAACTCCTAACTTGCCTGCTCCCCTTGCCACCCCCAGGTCTCTGCTGGCATCACCAGGGTGCAGATCTCTGCCACTAAGTGCCCGTGACCAGAATTATGCTCCCGCTGTGTCGGCTGCAGCTGCCCCACGGCGAATCCCCTGGCATTCCCTCCAGCTCCTTTGAATTAGCTCTGCCTCCCCTGCTCTCCGTGACACTGCCCTGTGTGGTCTTGTCTGTGCGTTCACACAGTGAGCTTCCCACAGAGCCTTAACGAGGATGTTAGCAAGACTGGACCTGCGCCCAATCCCCACATGGCCCCTTTTCCCCAGCTGGGTACATGGATGTGGGTTGCTGCCCCAGGCCATCCATGGGACCTGGTCATGCTCACTGAATTCAATGGGAGTGGAGGGCATGTGACCCCTTTTAGGGGGTACTCAGGATGTGCAGAATCGGGCCCAGCCAAGCCACGTGAGGTGTCGCTGGATGCTCTGGAATGCTGCTGTAAAATCCAAGTTACCCTGCCCTGAGCCACCGGGCCCGTGATTATAGAAACCCAAAAGCTGTCACGTTTCCTTGGCACGGCCTCTTCCTTTAGAACGCCAAGTGCTGCCTATTGTTCCTGGTTCCATTCTCCTCGAACAGCTGCCAGGTTCTTTCCTGGTTAGTGCCCGTTCTGCCTGACTGAGACAGTCAGACCTAGCTGGCGACGCTCTCCTTTGCTGTGTGAGGGCCTGGCTCTACATTCACTCTTCTGCTGGCTTCTGCCTCTCTTCCTCCCCCTCCCGTCCCTAAAGCTGCCATTGGTGGGACAGTGACTCTGCCAATTCCCTCCATATCCAAGTGCATGGGAATGCCACCTGATCTGTGGCTGTGCAAGCCCAACCTAATGTGCATGACACTTCCCCCTGGTGGAGCAGACTGGAAATGCAGCATCCACTTAGGTAATATTAAAAACTTGAGGTCTTTGCTTTATTGCTTTTGAATTCTAGTAGTACAATGACAGATACAGCCAGGAAATACCCCTGGTGTGTCTCACTATTCTCGGAGTGGTAGCCGTGTTAGTCTGTATCAGCAAAAACAACGAGGCACCTTAGAGACTAACAATTTTATTTGGGCATAAGCTTTCGTGGGCTAGAACCCACTTCATCAAATGCAGATGTTGTTTTCACTATTCTCTGAATTTTACACGGCCCCCCACCTTTTTAATATGGTGCAGATTGTGTTGACAATATCCACCTGCAGCGACAAAATTGTTAGGGTGTGCGCATGGGGAGAACAGTGGTGGTGTGAAGGTGGAGGGGAATTTGAGATTTTGGGATAAGCACATTAGTTGGCCGTTTCTGCTGAACGTGTGAACTAGTAGACATTGTTTCAGAGTTAATATCTGGTGAGCCAAAGGGGCATATGCAAACAGCTATCGCTTGGGGCTCTCTTCAAACTCAGGTAGACACCATAAAGCTGGGTCGTGTTTTAAGGGTTTTCTTTGACTATAAGGATGAGGATTTTTTTAAAAGCAAAATTAATCAATTCTGGAGCATGATTCAGTTGCAAACCTAGGTGCTGATTCCGTAGGTGCTGTGGGACTGGAGCACCCACAGGGAAAAATTAGCGGGTGCTCTGCACCCACCGTCAGACAAGCTCCCCCTGCCCCCACCCCCTTCTCGCCACCTCCTTCCCCGAGCGTGCCACATCCCTGCTCCTCCCCCTCCCATCACTTCCCGCCTGCTGTCTAACAGCTGTTTGGCAGTGCTTAGGATTTTCTGGGAGGGAGGGGGAGGAGTGGGGATGCGGCGTGCTCGGGGGAGGAGGCGGGGTAGGGGCAGGGCTGTGGGTGGGGTTGAGCACCCACAGGGCAGAGGTGAAGTCGGTCCCTATGGTTGCAAAGGGTGGATTCCGGAGCAAATTCTGTGGCCTGGGGATGCACAGGGCCCTGAAAACTAGGTTCAGATTTCCCAGTGATCTCCCCTCCTTCATTTTCGTTGTCAATGACAGTTTTAAAAGGAGGTCAGATTACTCAGAAGTCAAAAATATTTCAGTCACCAGTTCTTGTGATTTTTATTGTATGTCCCTTGTTATTTGTTTTCCTTATAGCCCCAGCTCCCAGAGTCATGTTATCTCTCTGGAAAAAGTTCCTTTCATTCCCTGGCCCCCCTTGGGGTTTTTTTGTCCTTGTCTCTTCGCTATGCCACCTCAGCTGATTCTGGGTTCCATCTCAGCTCCTGGCCTGGTTCTAGCATCTAGCCCCGGCTCTGAGCAGCCCCTGCTGGACCACCTGATCTGTGGCTCCAGAGGAATGGTGGGGGCTTGCACTCATGGGGAAGGATAGCCCAGTGATTAGGGTGCTCACTGGGACTTAAGACCTGGGTTTAGTTCCTGTGTCCACTGCAGACTCTCTGTGTGAGCTTGGGCCAGTCGTGCCATCTCTCTCCCATGGGGACAACAGCCCTGCCTGCCTGCCCAGGGGGCTGTGGCAATACAGATGAGACGGACAGTGAGGTGCCCACGTACTAGAGTGATGGAGGCCAGAGAAGTCCCTAAACCAGATGAGGATTACCAGGCTGCATTGTCTTGCTCCCGCTGCTGTCCCCCTCTCACTAGACTTGTGTCTTTCAGCATTCAGCACCCTGGCCCAGCTCAGTTCTGTCCTGTCCTGCTCTTGTACAGTCCAGATACTCCCACACACACCTGTTCTCTTCTGGCTCATGGCCTGCGTCCTCCCGTGCCTGGGTGGGGCTCGCTTGGTGTTGCCCTGGAAGGTCGCTCCCCCAGTTCTGCCACTGCCTGGCTCCTGCAGCTTGGGCCCTGGCAAGCAGATGGTTGCCGAATCTGGGCCACTGCTGGCGCTGCCCGTGTGACTAACCAGAGAAGGCAGGCTCTGTGCCGGCTCAGCCCACCAGAGTGCCTTGGAAGTGGACTGGTGCTGCACTCCCCTGCCAGGGCATGAGGCTGAGTCGCTAATTCTGGCTTCCCTACTCCTTATTAGACCCATAAAGTAGCAAAGCATTTCATTACGGGCCTGCGAGCAGCAGGCAATGTGAGCAAGCGCTACCATGCACGGCTCCCTCCGGTGCCATTCCAACACGCTGCATCTCGCGCACACACCCTGCCATGTGTGCCACTGTGCCCAAGCCCCTGGGCCCCACCTCAGAATGGGGGGTAAAGAAAAGCAATTGGCCCAGGCTGAGGGTCCAGCTTTTGCTGGTGCGTAGGCTGCCAACATGGCCAACACCAGGGAATTTGAGGGCTGGACATCTGAGTCTTTATGGCTTGTGCTAGAATCAGACTCTGTAACAGCCCCACTTCCTGCATGACGTGTAACCTCCCCTCTCCATTCATCGTCCAGTGAAACCCGCTGTCCCTTCCTGGGGAAGCCAGCTGAGGGTATAGGCAGGGGCTGGGCAGTCTGGGCAGATCGCAAGGTGCCAGGCTGGCAGGCTTCCAGAGGACCCAGCCCCCCATCCTGGGCAGGGTGCAGGGTGAGTGCCTCCTGCTTCTGGCGTGGGGCAGGGCCCCTGCATACCACAGCTTCCCCCAGTGCTGGGCACAGCCTGCCCCATGGCAGCTCCCTTCAGCAGGGGAGGGCAGGGCAGGATGCATGTGAATTTCAGGCCTTGCAGCTGTGCTGGGGCTCGTCCCACTGCTTCTGAGCCTGTCTGAGGTGCAGCTCCCTGCCAGCCTGGCACCATGTGTCCTTTCCCCTCCTGCCCACAAGCTGTCAGCGCCCCTCCCCCAACCAGTCAACCCCTGGCCTCCCTGCTTTTCCATTGCATGCTGTCTGTACCCCACCTCCCCCAGCACCCGCTAAGAACGGGGCACCGAGATGGAGTTTAAACTGTTGTTTAATGGGCGCGAATCTGGTACTTGTTAGTCACTGACAAAGCAAAGGAAAAGAAAAGCTCCTCCTGCACAGTTCTGCCAGTGCCCGTCACTCCTGCCCTGCAGCCACCTGCTGGCCCAGCCCTGGGCTCGTCCCTGAGCTCTGCTGATGCCCTTCATTCCTGATTAGCAGCTTCCCTGTTATCTCAGGCCTGGGCTCCCTGGTGTACACCCTGCCAACTGTACCTTGGTTTGGGATGTGCTGAGATGGAACAGCGAGATCTCCCTGAGCCTCCTTTGCTCCCCAGGACAGGAGTGAGTGAGGTCGTGGCCCCTGCTCCCCCAGCACCGCATTCCTCCCTGTGGCCTGTCATGGACTCGTGCTCTCTCTTGGCCCCGTGCGGTCCCTGGGAGGAACCCCCTTCAGTGTGACAGCTCTTCTCGGGGGACCACTCTCTCGGGGGTTAAGCTGTAGGCTCCTCTGCCTCCTGGAAATGCACTTTTCTGAGCCCTCAGCATGCCTGTTTCTTGTCGTGGGTCCCCTCAGGGAGTCCACTTGCTCTGGACCCCCGGGGCCTCAGCGCCCAGAGGGAATAATGCAACCCTGTTCTCTAGACTGGAGCAACTCTCAGCCAGTGTAAAACAGGAGCGTTTATTGAGCATCTGAACCCAGCACAGGAAACTCTCAGGGCTAGCATCCCTCAGCACAGTACATCTAGGTCTGTCCCACATCCAGGTGGGCTCTGCCCGCTCTCTCTCTCTCCAGTCCCGAGCCCTGTGCTTTCCAGCTGGGCATCTGATATCACTTCCCCCAAGCCCTGCCTCTGTCCACTGTCTTCTATCCAGGTAAACAGTCGCCTGGGCCTCCTCTCCCCTCAGCCATCCTTTGTACCCCTCTGACCAGCTGGTTCCAGCCAGGTCACTGGGGTCCTCTCTTTGCGGCCCATTGTCCTCCCACTGGCAGAACCAGCTGTGACTCCCGAGCTGGGCCTCCTGGTCACCAGGTCAACAGTCACTGGGGTATCCATTCTCCCAGCCTTTGGCTGGGGTCCCAAGTTCCGTTGCCGGTTCTCTGTAACAACAAACTCCCTCTCCCATCCCCTCGTTAAAGCAGTAACACCCAGGGAAACTGCGTCCCACCCCCTCTGCATGCAAACCATTGAAAAAGCCAAGAAAACCCCCCACTTTGTCACAGCAGGAACAGAGAGGAACCGAAGGGACTCAGCTACCCAGAGAGGAACCTGTGGCTGGTTCACGTGGTCGCACCTTCCATTCAGTCCCAGCCTCCTCGCTCCACATTGGTCAGATCTTCCTCTGGATTCCCCACCTGCCCCAGAGAGTGTGAGCCTCACTGGGGAGCTTGGATCGTGCCCTAGCTGGATCCTGCCCTGGACCCTTCCAGGCGCTGGAATCGCTGTTGGATTCCCACAAGTTGGGGAGCCCCAGCAGAGCGGGTTATGCCCTGTGAGTCTGGGTGAGCCAGGCTAGCTACCCCAGTGCCCTTTGGGGTGCCCCCCGAGGGCTGAGAGGGGGCCACGGCACATGCCCTCCCAGCCAGCTGCCCGTGGGGTGGCGATGTGGGCACCTGCAAACCCAGACAAGCTCCTGGTGCCCCTGACTTCCCCAAATCTGTGCTGGGGTTGGGATGGGTGAGGAGGCTTGGCCTAGCCCTGAGCCCTGCAAACCCCACCCCATTCCTGCTGGGCCTGCTGCAGACCAGCTCGGCCCTCTGAGTGGGAGTGGGGGACTCTGGCCTCTCTCTGCTGCTGCTCTCCCTCAGTGCGAGGAGCCGGGGTGCAGGCCCAAAACCCTGTCCCGTGGGAGAGGGGGCTGCCTGGCGCTGCCTGGATACTGCAGAGAGCTCCACCTGGGGAATTGGAGCCTCCCTGCCCGCCCTTCTCTCTGCCCTCCCTTTTCAACCCCTCACCTTCCCTCTCCTGTACCGCTGGGGGGGAGTCGTAGCTCCTTGGGCCAGTCATGCATGTGCCCAACCCCCTTCCCTGCAGTCTTGCTGGCTTCCCCCCCTTTGAGTCTCTGGGGGCCTGGTGGCCCACAACGCTGCTCCCCCAACAGCGTCTAGGGGTGAGACCCAGCTGCACGGCCTCTACAGCAGGCCAGCTGGCCAGGCCCCTTGTGTCTGAGTCAGCCCCTGGCTCTCGGCATAGATGGGGACCAGTGCCCCACCCTGTCCCCCCTCATTCCCTGTGGCGCCTGGCTCTGGCTGGAGGAAGTTGGTGGGAATCTGTCTTGCAGCGCCCTCTGGTGCCCTTGGTGCCACTCCCTGCGCCACCCAGATGCCCCGTCTGGGCACTGAGATGCTCGCACTGCCCCGCTCAGCCCAGGACTCTGCGCAGCGGCAGCCAAGGGGCGTAAGGCTTCCAGGCAGCAGGGATCTGTGTCTGGGGCCCTCCATGGGCAGGGTGGGGCGCAATGGACTTGGAGACTCTCTTGCACATTATGACCAGGGCTCTCTGCCACCCAGCTCATCCTGCTGCAGAGAAAGGCCCCGGGGCCTCTCCTGGAGCCCTGACAAAGGCACCTCTCTGCCTGGCCACTTCTCCATGCCCTGTCTTCCCAGGGCAGCAAGGAGGCTGCTTTAACCATGCCACCCTACTCCCTTGCCCCAGCACCAGGCAGCCCAGGTGCCCTGCCACAGCACGGGGCAACAACTGGCTTGGCCTCGGGGGGCGGAGGGGTGCTGATCTGGGTCGACTGCAATAGCAGTGCCTGGGGCCGTGCCTCTACCCCCTGCAGCCCAGCTGGGCGGTGGGGAGCCTCCTAGCCATGACACGGGGCAACACAGGCTGGGAACCAGAGCCCTTGAGAGAACCACAGGATCTGTCTGTGTTCAGCAGCCTCTAGTGAATCCTGCAGCCCAGAGACCACCCCCCACCCTCTCCCCTACTAATGCGGTGTCTCAGACCCTCCTCCTGCCCCTCTCCTGCCAACAGAGCATCTCAGACCCCACCACCCCTGTTAACAGGGTGTTTCAGACTGGCCTCACCCCTTCCTCACAGACTTGCCTTTATCCTGCTTGTACAACTCCCATTTCCATAGCAACAGGCTCAGCGCCTGGTACCCAGAGCAGCGAGCTCTGCACTCCCTGCACGCCTCCAGCTAATAGGTGTAGAGACCCCAGCCCAGCTCCTCTGCTTCTCTCAGGTCTTGGGCCTGCTGTGTGCAGGAGAGGGGGAAGCGAGAGCACAAGGGACCCCACCTCCTTGATTAGGGGCTGTTCCCAGTGAGAGTCCCTGCCTCCAGGGGCACTCAGATTGTGCAGGGTGTGGGGCGGGTGCTGCCCCTGGACTTCGTGCATGCAGACCTCTGGGGCTCCACATGGCCATCCCCATTGCAGGGCAGGGTTTGGGCACGCTGCCCCTGGGGCTCACATTGGGCATGGCCATTCCAAGACCAGGGCAGGGATTGAGCACATTGCCCTTGGGGTTCATACTGGGTATGGCCGTCCACAGGGCAGGGCTCAGGCATGCTGCCAGGGCTGGCTCTAGGTTTTTTGCTGCCCGAAGCAAAAAAATTTTTGGCTGCCCCCCACCCCAGCCCTGGGCTCTCACCGCCCCCCCACCAGTGCCCTCCCCCACCCACACCCCCTGCTGCCCCAGCCCTGAGCTCTGCCCCCCACCCCACCCGCACCCCCTGCTGCCCCAGCCCTGGGCTCCCCCCCACCAGTGCTGACTCCACCCGCTCCCCCCTCGCCTCCAGCCGGTCCAGCGCTGGCAGGGTTGGGGTAAGAAGCGGGGCTCCCGGGCCGCGCCTCAGCCCAGGGTCCATCCAGCCAGGGCTCCCGCCTCCAGGACCAGCCGGACCCGGGAGGGCAGAGCCGGGGGACTGCCCTGGCAGGGGGCTGAGGAGCCGAGGCAGGGTAGCCCCAGAGGGAGTGGAGCCCCAGAGAGTGGGATGCGGGCCCCGCCTGGCAGCGCCCCACCCTCTGTGGCCCCACTGCTGCTTCTGGCCACCCTGCCGCAGTCCTTGGGTGGCTCGGGCCGCTTCGCCCAGCCCCGGCTGCGGCGCTGGGGGGTGGCTGCCCTGTGGCACCTTCAGGCAGCTCCATGTGCCCCGTGGGGCGGCCCCCAGCCCAAGTGTCCCCCGCTCGGAGCCTGCCCGGCCCAGGGACAAGGTGTGGGCGCTGCTCCCCCACGGCGCGAACCGCAGCGGCCCCAGGGTGCCCCCCGCCCACGACGCGCTGTTGCTGCCAGGGCCAGCTCTAGGATGGCTGGAATGCCGCCCCTGAAAATGTGCTGCCTCAAGCACGTGCTTGGTTTGCTGATGCCTAGAGCCGGCCCTGCATGCTGCCCCTGGGGCTCGTACTGGGCAGGGCTGTCAGCAGGGCTGGGCTCGGGTACGCCACCCATCCCAGCAACTGGGGCAGTGCAGCTCTGCAGGGCAAAATCCCCACCTAACCCTGGGCATATGCTCCTGCCACACTGTGGGCTGTTGCAACGGCTCTGCATGTAGGTGTCGGCTGGCAGCCCTCTCGCGGTGCGGGGAGCAGGGTGGAACCACAGTGTGTTGCGGGGCAGCAGAGAACTGGGGGGCTCATGTTGGCACTGATCCCATTGCACCGCATTGGGGGGAGCAGTGCTGCAGGGAGGGGGCAGGTGGCTCTGCTGGGTGGCGTTCTCCCCTCAGGTGGGGCTGATCCCATTGCTGAGCAGCAGGGGGTTGCTGTTTTCCAAAGCTGTGGTGTCCAGGCCACATTCAATCTGGGTGATGGAGTGAATCCTGAATTCCCCCTGCCCATTGGATGTGGGCTCCTCTGCCCTTCCTGGCCTGAGCTGCTGTGCTGTGTGGCTGCTGACAGTGGCATGTCCTGCCCCAGCAGTGGCTGCATTTCTGCAGCAGGCGAAGTGGTTCTTGTACAGAGAGGCGCAGTCCAGGGCCCCCTGCCACCACTGCATCCAGGGCTCTGGGCCCCCAGGTGAGCAGTGCCCCCTCCTGGGGCTCTGGGCTGGGAATCACTGTGCCAGGAGCCTTAGGACCAGTCAGCCTGCAGGGATGTCCCTGCCCTCCCCCTCCCCCAGCGCCTCCAGAGACCCATGGTGCCTGAAATCCCATTGTGTCTGTGCTGCACTGTTGGTCACTTCCCTGGAGTGCAGTCCCCGTCCAATGTGCCAGCTCCAGGGTCCCGGCACAGCTAATGGAACAGCCGCCTCACCCAGTGCAGGCCACTCTGCCCATCCTTGAGCCAGTGTTCACTGTACAGCACCCAGCGCCCATTCCAGGGGCTCAGGAATCTAGGCCTGTCCTTCCCCCTGGGGCTGCCCCCCTGTGCCCAATCCAGAGGCTCATGAATCCAGGTCCAGTTTGTATTATCCATATTTTAAATGACTAGTTGCTGGAGCTGGACAGTCAGGGGGAAACCATGGCCTGGATTTCAGAGTCCCTCTGGACTGCAGCCCCGCTCCTGAGTTCTTTATGTAGCTCTCTGTCCCTCGCCCTGCCTGCCCCATGGTGGGGCTGGGGGCTGGTCCCTGTCCCTGCATTCTTAGCATGTCACTTGGATTGGGAGCACTGCAGGGCCAGGCTGGGTCTCCTGGTGTCTGTGCAGCACCTGGCACCGTGGGGCCCAGATCCTGGCAGGGCTCTGGTCACTCCTGCAATGTGCATGTGTCAGGGTCCCCCCCCCCCCATTCTGAACTCTGGGGTACAGATGTGGGGACCCACATGAAAGACCCCCCTAAGCTGATATCTTACCAGCTTAGGTTAAAACTTTTCCAAGGCACAAATCCCTTTCCTTGTCCTTGGACTGGTATTGCTGCCACCACCAAGTGATTTACACAAAATAGTCACAGAAGGGTCACTTGGAATCCCTATTCCCCCCCTAAATATACCCCCAAGCCCCTTCACCCCCTTTCCTGGGGAAGCTTGAGAATAATATACCAACCAGTTGCCTTGGCAATGTGAGCACAGACCAGACCCTTTGTCTTCAGGACACTGAAATCAATCAGGTTCTTAAAAGAAGAACTTTATTATAAAGAAAAAAGTAAAAGAATCACACCTGCAAAATCAGGATGGAAGGTAAATTTACAGGGTAATAAAAAGATTAAAACACAGAAGATTCCCCTCTGGGTTCAGCTTCGCAGTTACAAAAACAGGAATAAAACTACCTCTGTAGCATAGGAAAATTCATACAAGCCAAAACAAAAGATAACCTAAAGCATTTCCTTGCCCTACTCAGTTTCTGTGGTTTTAGATGGATTATTTCAGGTATATTTTCAGGAGATGTTGTACCTGCTTGGCTTCTCCCTCCGTCCGGAGAGAGAACAACACAAACACTTTCAACTCTGTGGCGGAAAGATATCTTCTTTCCTCATTGGTCCTTCTGGTTGGGTGCCAACTAGGTTATTTGAACTCCTTAACCCCTTACAGGTAAGGCAATCCAGTACAGTGGCCAAGGAGGTATTTTATGCTACTGCATACATAAAGGTTGCTACCCTTCCCTCTATATTCATGACAGCATGTGACACAGCAAGAGCTGTAGCCAGTGCCTGCGTCCCAATCCCCCTGCAGCTCTGATCCCAGCCCAGCAGCAGCTCCTGGGCCCTTTGCGACATAGCCCAGCCTTGCCCTACCGTGGGGCACAGTGACACAGCCTAGCAGCGGGGCACTGTGCTGTGGTTTCACCCTAGGGACCAGAGGGAGTGGCCTGGAGATCCAGAGGCTGTGGAGCTCCTGGGGAGAAGAACTGATTTGGATACGTTTCAGTCCTGCCCCTTCTGGGCCTTCCCGCCTCATCTGTCCCTCGTTAGCCAGGGTGTTGCTGGTTTTAATCCCACATTCTCCCCAGGGCGCTCAGGGAACAGCATTGTGTGAGGGTGCTCGCTGTATGCTGAGTTACCTACACAGACTCCTATGTGGGGCTGTTGGCGCACGGTGAGCAAGGACACACGGCCAGCTGCTCCTTCAGCTGCAATCCCAGAGGGGCTGCAGTCACCATAGGCTTTATAATAGAGCCTGGGGTGCATCGGCCCCCTGAGGGTCTGTGTGGGTGATGCATCCCCCTCTGCACCTCAGCCTCAGAGGATGTGAGTCAGGTACAGCCCCCGGCTTTTCAGCTCTGGTTGGGAGCTCCAGAGAACCCTTGTTCAATCCCCCAAGGTGGAGCCCATCACGTAAGTGGGGACTTGGCCCGGGTTTGAACCACAGCCCCTGAGATGGTGCCAGGCCCCCAGGTGGCAAGGCCCATCACAGCCAGAGCCGTGGGTGGTGCCCTGGCCCATTGATGCCCCCAGCCCCTGCTGATAGGCCATCCGTCATCTGGGCAACACAGGTGATTGAACCGGGGCCCTCCAGAGAAGGGAGCTGGGGCCTGACAGAGTCCTGGCTTCATGGACCAGGCCCAGAGGGGGACCCCATAACACTGATTGGGGGGAGGAGGGGGTGCACAGCTGTGACCATGCACCTAGACACAGCGCATAGCTTCCCTTTTGGTTTCCCTGGTGGCTGTTCCCTGTGAGAACTCGATAGTCTGGAGGGGAGGGGGGATCTCACTGTGTGTCTGCGGAGGGGGATCTTGCTGGTGCATGGGGGCTGGGAGGATCTCACTGTGGGTCTGCGGGGGGGATCTCGCTAGTGTCTGGGGGCTGAAGGATCTCGCTGTGGGTCTGCGGGGGGGATCTCGCTGTGGGTCTGCTGGGAGCTGGGGGATCTCGCTGTGGGTCTGTGGAGGGATCTTGCTGGTGCCTGGGGGCTGGAGGGTCTCGCTATGGGTCTGCGGGGGGAGGAGGCTCTCGCTGTGGGTCGGGGGGGTGATCTTGCTGTGGGTCTGCGGGGGCGTGCTGCTCATCCCAATGGGAGGATATAAAGCTTGTTCAAATGACTGCATGGCATCACCTGCTGGGATCTGGCAGGGCCCGGTGGGGTTCACGCGGCACAGCCTCCATCTATAGCTGCTCTCCCTGCCCAGCACCCCTCTCTGCTGCAGGATTTGGGGGGGATCTGGGACTCGACTAGAGAAATGCCGTGTGTGTGTGGGGGGGTGGCCAGCAGCAGTTGGAGTGGCACAAATGCTGCCCAGTTGCTTCAGTGGGATTCCTGCAGGCCCTGTCTGTGTAGTGCCAGCCAGGATCAGTGATGGGAGGGCAGGCAGGGCCAAAAAATGAGGTTAGGGGGTGCTGAATCCACTGGGCTGGGGCCCCTTGACAGCACTGGTAGTGGGGCCTGGCATGCTCGGGAGGCCAAAATTCTAATCCAGGGCAGCTGGGGGATGGAGGGTGAGGGCAGCAGAGGGCAGCGAAGCCAGAGAGCATGGGACAGGGGGTACTTCGCGGGTGTGGTATGGGTGGGAAGCTGAAAGGCCGGAGTGTGGGGGAGCAGCGCTGTGCCTAAAGGGTGCCATAGAAGCTCGCGTGACCAACATTCAGAGAGCAGAGGCTCATGTTGCTGGATCTGCCTGGGACACGAGTCCCAGGGCTGAGACTGGAACTACAGCCACTGCCCCAAAGCTGCATTAATGCCCACTCACGGGGGGTGGCAGTGTACGGTGCCCTTCCAGATCGCTGAGTGCAGCCAGCCTCAAAACCGGCTCCAGGCCAGGCCAGGCCAGCCCAGCCCTCACTTGGCAGCACTTGCTCCACCTCCGGCCCTGAGGAGGCAGCTTTCAGAACAATCTGACTGTGCGTGTGGATTTTAGAGCACTGGGAAAGATCAGTCCTTAATGAAAAAGCTTTGCTCCTGAGCGAAAGAAGCCCTGTGACACCCCTCCCCCTCCCGCCCCCATACACACACAGATGGAACTGGCACATCTGACAAGCTCAGAAATCCGCAGAGGGCAGGACTTGAACTTCCTGCCAACATGTAGGGGCTGAGCATGGCTGTCGCCTGTTGCTGTGAGCTGCTCTGTGACTCTAGGGCAGCTGTGTCCTTTGCCCCCTGCCGACCAGCAGTCCTCCGGCCCGCACTCCAACCACTCTCCTTGGTTCGTTCCCCAGGCGTGAGCTGCCGGTGGGAATCTAACTCTCACCCCACAGCACATTGGAAATGTTGCTTTCCCAAGGGGCAGGAGGTGCCAGACGCCAGCTGTGATCAATATGAGGCAGGATCAGGGCAATAGTTTGAGCCCCAGGTGGGTGCAAAAAGTGTTATGAAAACCATAAACACTTTGCTGTAATGTGATAATTTCAGGCGTGTCTTAGGAACCCCGGGCTCAACTTTAGCCCGGATTTGGACTACCTGCCACGAGCACTGCTGAGGCACAGCACATTTCTAGGCAATCGGAGTTTGGATATGGATTTTTGAGCATTCAAAAAAATCAATTGTTACGCAGTAAGTTGGTGCTAGCACCAAAAACAGGAAGTTGAGTGCACAGTGCTGAGAGAGATCAACAAGGCAGTGAAGTCTGACAAAATGGGAACAAAGAGGAGCTCAGCTACCCACTTAGCAACTGGGAAATGGAGCCAAGATTAGGAAAACCATTTCTCAACGTGTTAAGTAGTCGCTTCATGGACTAGCTAAAGCACACACCACAGCTGATCTCGCTAACATAGAGGAGTTAATTCAAGAAGTGACAGTAGCAGAGCCACTAAGTTACAGTGACCACACAACAGAATTAGGTTTGACACCCTAAGGGGTGGGGAGGACACCAAAAGGTGACCTTGACGCTGAGCTTCAGAAAGGGAAATGTCAGTGAAATAAGGAGGCTAATGCAAAGGGAGTAAATCCTTAGCAGTGGCATGAATGCTACTTAAAAAACCTGAGACTCCATCCCTGCAGCCATGTGTGTCCCTGAGCATGCCTAGAACCAGGAAGGCAAGGAGTAAAGCAACAGGGCCAAGTGGCAGGTTCACACAAAACTCCCTCAAAATACAGAAATCTAACTCTCTGCTTCTTTGCCTTCCAGCACCGGACCCGGCAATGCCGTTTGGCTGCGTCACCCTGGGAGACAAGAAAGATTACAACCAGCCATCTGAGGTGACTGACAGATATGACCTGGGACAGGTCATAAAAACGTGAGTCTGGACCGGATGCTACCCACCCTCTCCCCCGCAGCTCCTGCTGTGCTCTCTCTGTCGTTTACACTCTCCCATCCCTTCTGCAATGTGTGGGAAGTGGGTGGTATTCCTTTATGGCTTACCTAGATTGAGAGACTGGAATAGTAGATCATCTATAACAGTATCACTGGGGAGACAGAGGTGGCAGATTTACTAAGTGTAAAAGGGGCTAAAATGTAGGACCGGCTGTGCAGCTTACCAGTCCCTACTAACCCCATAGAGAAAGTCCAGGCAAAGAACGCACGTTACAACAAAGCTTAAACTTGTTCTTCACAATTTTAAAAACAATACTAGCTGCCTATTTAATTTTAAAAACAGCAACAACAACAAAATCCACCTCCCTTTCCATTTCTTATAAGGAGTCTTGAAGTTTAAATCTCCTCAGTGTAACAGATATGCTTGCTTTGATTTGTTTAGCTCTTGGAAGTCCAGGGGCTCCGGGCTGCTGGCCTCGTGCTCCCTAGGGACAGCTCTGTCTGCCATTAGGGAATTTTTTCCTGAGAACCCCCTGTAACATTTCGCAAACCCCCCGGGGTTCACGAACCGCAGTTTGGGAACCGCTGCTCTAAGGGCCATCCCCAAGGAGTTCAGCATTGCAGATGACAACAGGAACACCGTGGAGAATGCTGTATTAAACTTCATTGCACCACGATCCCCTTCTGAGAACAAAAATTACTGCATGACCCTGGGTGGGGGCCGGAGCCCAAGCCCCACCACTCGGGCCGGAGCCCCAGTCTGAGCCCCGCCACCCCAGCATTAAAATGGGGTCAGGACCCACTTTGGGGTCCCGACCCACAATATGACAACCACTGCAGCATCTCTACAGTTACTTACATTTAGAAGACAATAAATGAAGGGTTATTTGGATTTCTTTCCAATGGGAAGGGTAAAATATAAAATGGAGCTGGATCGAGGCTCTGCTGTGACTGCTGTGACTGGGATTTCACAGTGTGGTTATCAGAGAGCACAAGGTCTCCGTGTTACTAGAAAATATAAGGAGAAACCCTCTCTCCCCTGGGCATTATTACAGGGAAGGTAACATCTAACTGTAACCAGCAGCTGCTAAATCTCTATGTTGTGAAGTGTGAGGGTCCTGCATTGTTTGAGAGATTCAGCTGGCCTGCCATGGCAATACACACACCCCTGCAGCGTTAAAGAACTGCGGAGCTCCGGACTGACACGCAAATGAGCGGAACTTTGGGACAAGGAAGCTGATGGCATCAGGAAACAAACGAGGATGCTGGAAGAGAGCGAGTGATTTGGAAGTTGTGCAAAGCTCACCCGGTATCTTTGGCGACACGGCCAAAGGGAGAGGCAGAATTTGCACTCTTTGAGGGCGCTGGAGTTCCAGCCAAGGAGCCCCCAAGAGAGCCAGCAGTGAAATGAATGGGGTGTCTAGAACCGGTGTGATTTCAAGATTATCCTTCGCCATCGCTGCATGCAGATCAGTGTCCTTGGCCTCGAATGGAGGCAGTCTTTGCCTCGTTAGCCGATGAGAAGCATTTCTTCAGGACCAACCTCGTTCAAGCCTGCCTACAAATGGAGGCTGGAGGCAGTGCCGAGAAGAACCTCACAATTAATTATCACACACAAGGGCTTATTTCAGTCTAACCGGCTGGTGTTTGCAATAATGGCCGCACCTGCTGTTTGGCAGGGAGCCCTGGAGCAGGTGCCACAGGGCACGGCTGGCACTCCGTCTCATGAGGACAAGAGTGTGGGGCCCCCCCAAAGCCCTGTGTGATGCTGGCTGAGCAGAGACTGAGAGCAAACAGGGAGAAATGGAACCTTTCCAAGATTCAGCTGCATGGCGTGGACACATCTGACAGGGAGCCAGCTGCAGCAGAGTCAGTCAAGACACTGGACACAGCAGACCCTAGCAGGGGCTGACCAGTTGACGGCCCTTCCCGACTGGTGGTGGGGTGGAGCTAGCTACTGCTTGACCCCGCCGCAGCCTGTGCTCGTGGTTGCTCAGCACCTTCCCTGCCTGCAACTGCATTGGGTCCTGCCCTGTCCGGCCCAGTTCCTGCCCCAGGGCCGGCCCACAACATTTTGGCATCTGAGGTGGGGAGCTCAAATGACGCCCCCTCACTTGGGCCAAAACTTTGAAAGTTCTGCCTTCTTCCTGTTCTACTCCTCTCATGGTACTGCTCTGCTACCTACCCCAACAAAGGAGAACTAACAACTTAAAATGCCATGTTCAAAAATGTTAAGTAACACCTACATTTGCTGTTCAGGCATTTGAAAGTTAATTTTTCTTGTCTGCATAGTAAACACTGGCATTTTTATCTGTTTGAATAATCAAAGTGGTGCTTTCCGTGCCTTCTTGGTTGCAAAGATTTGAACTGCTTCCTGAAGGTCCACAGTCTGGGCCAGCTCATGCTCTATTGAGATGGTTGCAAGGCCGACCAGCCTCTCCTGTGTCATTGTGGAGCGTAGATGTGTTTTTATTAACTTCAGCTTGGAGAAGCTGCATTCTCCACTGGCAACTGTTACAGGAAGTGTTAGAAGTATGCGCAGAGCAACAAAAGCATTTGGAAAGAGGGTGGTCATCTTATTTGTGCACATATATTCCAGAACAGCCTTTGGAGTTGATCCTGCTGAAATGTATTTTGAAAGGGCTTTCAGTTCATCACCTAAATCACTTGCATCAATACCGCACATGTCATCATGTGTCAACAGTCTCTAGTGCCCTGCATTGCCGGTGTAGGTCTTCTTCAGGTATAGTGAGGCGTTTTGGAATATCATATAACATCCCAAATATACTGCTGTGTTCCTTGAGCTGCATGAAACGTTCTTCAACTGACTGTATTGCACAATCTAGCACCTGGTTAAAGAATTCAACTTTGAATTGTTGTTTGGGGTCTCTTATGGGATTATCCCGTGCCTCGTAATCAAAATGTCTTCTTCTTCGGTGACTCTTGTATTCTTGAATGGGTGGGAAAATAGCTTCAGTGTGAAGTTCCTCTGCCAACTTCTGTGCACTCTTCAGAACGTTTTGAAATCCCTCATCTGACCGGTAAGACTGTAGGTATGACTTTGCTTTGTCCAGTTGTTCCATTGCTCCAGATATATCAAGGTCAACACCTTGGAGTCTCTTGCTTACAACATTTATTTCAAACAGTATGTCATGCCACAACACTAAGCGACACAGAAATTTGAAGTTATGTATGTTTCTGGTGATTCCATTTCCCTCTGCCACTGTTCTCCCACGAACAGTTCCTGTCATAGCATTATCCTCCATAATGGCAACTATGGCATCATCTATCTTACCAATTTGGTGTTTGACAGGCTTTATCGCCTCCACTCGACTTTCCCATTGTGTGGCACTCAGTGGTTTCAGTGTCAGAGAGGATGTTCCCAGATGTTGCTTCAAAATTTGCCATCAATGAGTTGATGCAGAGAAAAATACATAGATGCTTTGAATTACATTAAAAAATTCAGCAGCCTCACTAGAAGCTGATGCTGCATCACTGACCACCAAGTTCAATTAATGAGAACTGCATGGGATAAAAAAAGCTCGAGGGTTTAACTCTCGGATCCGTGTCTGTACTCCTCTGTTCTTTCCTCTCATGTTGGACCATTATCGTAGCCCCGACCTCTCATGTCAGCTATCGCAATTCCCGTATCTTCCAGCTTTTTAAGAAGCACATTTGTCATACCAGTTCCTGTAGTATCATCAATGTCAATAAATTCTAGAAAATGCTCTCTGACAGTCACCATTGCAGGGACATTTTCACTAGGTTCTGTTGTTGTTACAAAATGCACCATTAAAGTCATTTGTTCCGTATGGCTGATGTCAGGTGTGCAGTCCAGAATAACAGAGTAATATCTTGCTGACTTCAGATCTGCCACAATCTTCTGTTTGACTTTTGTTGCCATTAACTGTATGATCTCAGTTTGAATTGTTTTTCCAAGGTAGTGGTGTGTGTACCTTTCTTGGGTGGTGACTCTTCTTAGATGCTCCTGGAGTACAGCATCAAACTCCGCCATCAGCTCCACAATTTTAAGGAAGTTTCCATTGTTTGGCACATACAGCTGGTCTGAAGTGCCATGCAGTGCTAGGTTTTGGGTAGCAAGCATTCTCACAATGGCAATGAGCCTTTTCAGAACATTTTGCCAGTAAAGAGACTCTGATGCAATCTTCTCTTGATGCTGATCATCTATGGTGGCCTTTAACCTTAGTCTCATCTCAAGCTCTTTCCACCTATGGAATGTTCTCTGGTGATTTGCTGCCTTCTCATGGCATGCCAGATTTCTAGCCAGATTTTTCCAGTCCTTTGTTCCTGTAGAACCCAATGTGGCTGAAACATTAGACTGGAAGAGTTTGCAACAAAAAGAGTATGCAGCATTCTGGGTTTTTGAGTACTGTGATAAACTCAGGACAGACAGCTGCAAGGGGGGAGGGGGGTAGAAAACCATCTCAGAGGGTTAAAAGGCCCTCCTTCCTATCAACTGAGGAGGGGTAACTACAGGTCAATCAGATTCAGCTGAGAAGGGGCTACCAGAGAATCAATTAGGATCAGCTGAGAGGGAGTTACCTGAGGTAAATTAGGATCAGCTGATTCCAACTAAGGGCTGCCTGAGTCCTTTTTAAACCCTGTTGGGAGGAAAGGGGAAAGAGAAGGAGTCCTGCTGCCAATAGGTCAGGAGCAGCAAGACAGCAAGCCTCTCCAGGAGGGGAGGCTGCATTCCCTCCCATAAGGGAGAAAAACAAGATAAAAAGCCTGGTGGAGAGAAGGAACGGACTTCCCCTGTGCCACCAAGAGGGACTATTTTACCCAAGCCTGTCTCGCCAAGGCAAAAAGCAGACGAGGCTAGTGAGCCCGAGAAGGTGCCTTGTTACACGTGGTGTCGGGTGGGATGTGTGAGTGAGACTTTGTGGAAAACCATCTCAGGGCAGGGTAAATCATCCCCCATTAAAAAAGAAAAATAAATGGAGGATGTAGTGAAGGCGTTGGTGCAGGTCACTGCGGCCCAACAAGAGGCTACCCGGGTGCAGAGAGCTACCCAGCAGGAGTCAGTGCGAATATAGCAGGAGACAAATCAACTACTGATGAGCCAGGCGGCTCAGGATCAAGCCACCCTGCATGAGGTTGTGAACCAGCTAAAGGCCCCGACCACTCTGACGCACGGCCCCCATGGGACCCGGCCCCTGCGGGCGAGCAGCTACTTACAGAAGATGACGATGTAGAGGCATATCTCCTTGCGTTCAAGAGAACGGCCCAGCGGGAGGCCTGGCCCCAAGACCAGTGGGCCAGTATCCTGGCTCCTTTTCTGAGTGGGGAGGTACAGAAAGCGTATTTTGACATGACAGCAGAAAGTTGGTCGGGCAAGACTAGCTATCCCGGGCCAAGCGCACAGGAATATCCTGTGTACATGGGGATGTCAATTATTACCTGACCATCCCGGTAAAAATAGTAGTCCTGGTAAACCCCACTAAGGTGACGGTGGGGGTGGTCCCGAAACTCCCCTATCCAGTTCTCATAGGACGAGACTTCCCAGGGTTTGGCGGTCTACTTCCCGGAGAGGAGTCAGACGAAAGTAATAACCCCGAGAGCAGGTAGCACCCCCCCCCCCCAGTCTTCCATGAATTTGCCCAGGATTTATTCTCTCCCCCTGGGAAGACCAGGAAGACTTGAAGAGAAAGGAGGGCAGATAAGAGGAGGGGAACGAGAATCTTGGCCCAGAACCAGAAGCCTATACCAGTAGGGGAAAGAGTTGGCCCAGCTGACAAGGGGACTATACAGGGGGTCAACGAACCAGCAGCTGGACCCAGTTCCCCGGGACCTCCCTCGAGAGGGAGAGGGAAATAGAACCCCCTGAGTTTGGGCAAATTGGACCTTCACTGGAGAATTTTGGACAGAATCAGGCCAATGATCCAATATACAACAATATTCGCAAAGAAGTAGTTGAGGTGAATGGGCTCCCTGTGGAAGGGAGAGCCCAGGGCCATATTATATGATAAAGAAGGATCAGTAGTCCGGGTCCAAGAACAAGTCGTGGAACAGCTCTTAGTACCGCAGAAGCATCAGAGGGGCGTAATGGAGCTAGCCCCCAGCCATCTGTTTGGGGTGCATCTAGGGGTAGATAAAACCCTTGATCGAATTCTGAAGAGGTTTTTTTGGACCAGAATTTATGTGGCGGTCCGACGATATTGTGCCTCCTGTCCGGAATGCCAATTACATGGCCCCCGACCACACTTAAGGGCACCTTTGGTACCTCTGCCGATTATTGAAGTCCCATTTGAGCAAATAGCTATGGACCTAGTAGGGCCACTAGAGAAATCAGCCTGAGGCCATCAGCACATACTGGTTGTGCTAGATTATGCTACCCGATACCCCGAGGCCATTCCCCTACGGAACACTATGTCCAAGACCATAGCTAAGGAATTAATCCAAATTTTTGCTAGAGTNGATTCTTGAAGGAAAGGACTGTAACTACAGGGGGTGTGAGTGATTGCTGGACCCAGGCTAAAAGAAGATTAGCCTGTAAAAGGGAACATTTTGGAACTGGTGAGGATCTTATCTATATTTAGTGTAATTAGACATAGATTTGCGTATTTTATTTTATTTTGCTTGGTAACTTACTTTGTTCTGTCACTACTTGAAATCACTTAAATCCTACTATCTGTATTTAATAAAATCACTTTCTACTTATTAATTAACTCAGAGTACGTATTAATACCTGGGGGAGCAAACAGCTGTGCATATCTCTCTATCAGTGTTATAGAGGGCGAACAATTTATGAGTTTACCCTGTATAAAGCTTATACAGGGTAAAACAGATTTATTTCGGTTTAGACCCCATTGGGAATTGGGCATCTGAGTGCTAAGGGCAAGCAGACTTCTGTGAGCTGTTCTCAGGTAAACCTGCAGCTTTGAGACAGGTGATTCAGACTCTGGGTCTGTGCTGGAGCAGATGGGTGTGTCAGGCTTCACCAAGACAGAGTGCTGAAACCACTGAGCTAGCAAGGAGAATAGAAACAGAAGTAGTCTTTGCACATCAGCTGGCAGCTCCCAAGTGGGGTTCTGTGATCCAACCCGTCACACGGGAATACCCAGAGATACTGACGGCTCAAGGAACCCTCTTTGTATCTAAATTAATGAAGGATTTATGTGCAATGCTCCACATACGGACCATAAGGACATCAGTCTATCATCCGCAGACCGATGGCCTTGTCGAACGTTTTAATAGAACATTAAAGAACATGATTCGAAAGGTGGTGAGCCGGGACGGGAAGAACTGGGACGCCCTGCTGCCATACCTAATGTTCGCTATAAGGGAGGTTCCTCAGACTTCAACTGGATTTTCCCCATTCGAGCTGTTATATGGTCGCCACCCCGGTGGCATACTGGACATTGCCAAAGAGGGTTGGGAAGAACAGCCAAACCCAGGGAGAAACATCATCGATCATGTGTTGCAGATGAAAGACAGGATAGCCCAAGTCGCCCCCATAGTGCGGGAACACATGGAGAGGGCGCAAGGGGCCCAACAGACATACATTCACCAAGCGACGATCCGAAAATTCCAGGTGGGAGATCGGGTAATGGTGCTCGTCCCCACAGCGAAGAGCAAGCTCCTGGCCAGATGGCAGGGGCCATACGAGATAATAGAAGCCATTGGAGAGGTCGACTATAAGGTCTGACAGCCTGGTCGCCAGACGCTGGAACAAATCTATCATATAAACCTGTTGAAACCTTGGCAAGACAGAGAAGCTCATGTGGTCAGTCTAGGATCACCTCCCCCCGAAAGCAACCGGCCTGGCCAAGTGGTAATATCCCTAGATTTGACCCCTGACCAACGAATTGAAGTGATCAACATGATCAAACGCAACCAGGATGTATTCTCAGAAAAGCCAGGCAGGACTACCGAGGTTCACCATCACATCCTCACAGAGCCTGGAGTGAAGGTGAATGTCAAGCCATACCAGATCCCGGAGGCGAAAAGAAAAGAGATCAAAACAGAAGTCAGGAAAATGCTGAACTTAGGAGTCATTGAAGAGTCTCATAGCCAATGGTCAAGCCCAGTGGTCCTAGTACCTAAGCCGGATGGCAGTATGAGATTCTGCAATGACTTCCGGAAACTGAATGAAGTGTGCCAATTTGATGCGTACCCTATACCCCGGATAGATGAGCTAATTGACCGATTGGGAAAAGCACGATTTTTGTCCACCCTTGACCTGACCAAGGGTTATTGGCAAATTCCCTTGGCCAAGGCCGACAAAGAGAAGACAGCCTTTTCAACACCAGAGGGACTGTATCAGTACACTGTCCTCCCTTTTGGTTTACATGGGGCGCCTGCAACTTTCCAACGACTCATGGACAAACTGTTGCGTCCACATGGCAAGTATGCGGCCGCCTATCTCGACGACATCATTATACATAGCCCAGACTGGGAGACGCACTTGGGGAAGGTGGAAGCAGTCCTGGACACCCTGAGGAAGGCGGGGCTGACTGCAAATCCCTCCAAATGCGCAATTGGGCTAGCAGAAGCCAAATACCTTGGGTATATAGTGGGGAGAGGCATGGTGAAGCCCCAACTCAACAAGTTAGAGGCAATACAGAATTGGCCCCGACCAGTCCGGAAGAAACAGGTCAGCGCATTCCTGGGACTGGTTGGATACTACAGGCAGTTCATCCCCCACTTTGCCACTAGGGTATGCCCCTTAACAGACCTAACAAAAGCCCGTGGCCCAGACATAGTAAGATGGTCTAGCGTGGCTGAGGAGGCTTTTGCAGATCTACAGACCGCCCTCTGCACCGACCCAGTGCTGGTAGCTCCAGACTGGGAGAAAGAGTTTCTTACAAACTGATGCCTCTGAGGTTGGGTTGGGAGCAGTTCTTTCACAAATGGTCGGAGAAGAACAACACCTAGTCCTGTTCCTCAGTAGGAAACTCCTGCTCAGGGAACGTAAATATGCCGTAGTAGAAAAGGAATGCCTGGCAGTAAAGTGGGCCGTAGAAAGCCTTCGCTACTACCTACTCGGGCGGATGTTTATCCTCGTCACGGACCATGCCCCTCTGAAGTGGATGCACCAAAACAAAGAGAGAAATGCAAGAGTAACAAGGTGGTTCCTGTCGCTACAACCCTTCCACTTCAGAGTACAACATAGGTCGGGAATCAAGCATGGCAACGTGGATGGCCTTTCAAGGGTACACTATTTGTTTGCCGACCCAAGTAGCCCAACCCCATAGTGTTGAGCGGGGGGTGGGGGGATATGTGATAAACTCAGGACAGACAGCTGCAAGGGGGGGTAGAAAACAGTCTCAGAGGGTTAAAAGGCCTTCCTCCCTATCAACTGAGGAGGGGTAACTACAGGTCAATCAGATTCAGCTGAGAGGGAGTTATCTGAGGTAAATTAGGATCAGCTGATTCCAACTAAGGGCTGCCTGAGACCTTTTTAAGCCCTCCCCTGTTGGGAGGAGAGGGGAGAGAGAAGGAGTCCTGCTGCCAGTAGGTCAGGAGCAGCAAGACAGCGTGCCTCTCCAGGAGGGGAGGCTGCATTCCCTTCCATAAGGGAGAAAAACAGGCTAAAAAGACTGGTGGAGAGAAGGAACGGACTTCCCCTGTGCCACCAAGAGGGACTATTTTACCCAAGCCTGTCTCACCAAGGCAAAAAGCAGACGAGGCTGGTGAGCCCGAGAAGGTGCCTTGTCACAGTACATGGCCTCTCCACTTTGTCACCATTGGAGATTTCATGCCAATAATGTGTTGGATGGAAACTTCTATTTTCATTGTCTTTGGGGAACATGAAGTTTTTCACTTGCTGTGGCCCATGCAATACAAGGAAGTCCCTCAGGCCACTGCTCAAGTGGGTCCACAGTCCTGGATCAGCTAGACGTAAGGAACTAAACTCAGCAGCAGCTGTTTCTTGTTTAATGATCCCGCGTCCACCCAGATCTACACTTTTCTTCAGGAATGTGCATGGTTACATCCATTTGAGATGGAGATATGGATGCTGCAGTAGCTGCCAGGTCACCTGCACTCTGACTAACTGGAAGATCAGGCAACTCCTCACCACTCACATCCTCACTGGGGCCGGAAGGCTCACCGTGAACTTTTGTGTCTATGAATCTCAGGAGAGCTCCTTCCTGCTTAGATAGAAAAGCTTCGTTTGCTTTCTTTCTTTTTCTGAATTCTGCCCCGGAGGGGTGTTTTCTTCTTTCATTCATGGCTGCTGTTCTGTGCCAGCTATAGTGGCTCTCAACACTCAGTTGAAGGGGACAAATAAGCAGGCTGGTAGCAGGGCCTGAGTGAGGGAAGATATCAGCGTCTTAAGGGCCTAACTGGCTCCTACTACTTCAGTTGACTGCCTGTTCTCCTCAAGTGGGTTCAGGGAAGCAGCAGGAAACAGGAAGCTCCCTGAGAAGCTGGTGTTCATCAGTCCAGGCTCCTGGGGGTGCTAGAGAGGTACATAAGAGGCTCCTCCTCCTCTCTCTCTCTCCCTGCAGCTCCTGCTGCTTTCTGTTATTCCCTCTCACCTTTTCTCCTGCCTGCCTGTTATGTCTCTTGTGCCCTCCTTCCTCCAGCAAAGCACTCCACCATCTCTGTGCATCTAGAGCAGAGAGAATACATATGCACCAGCAGCAGACACAATTTTCTACACTCTGGGTTCTAGGGGCACCCCCCACAGTCTGGCACCTGAGGCGGCCGCCTCAGTTCGCCTCATGGTAAGGCCAGCCCTGTCCTGCCCTTCCCTGTATTTGACACCCCTGGCTCTGGCCTCCAGCTCCTCTCCCTGGCCACGTCTCCAGCTCGCCCTTCAGCTTTGTTTTTTGGCTTCTGGACCCTGGCTCTGACCTATGTCTACTTTCAACTATGTCCCCGAGCATCCAGTGGTCCTAATTCTTCACGCCAGCCCATCTCCACTCTAACCTCCAGGCCTGGCCACCCCTATGGCTCTGACCATAAGGCCCAATCACCCACGTCCTGGGCATGATCCTTACAGGGACATGTACAAAGCTGGTTTGCATAAATTACAAGACAAGTCTTAAGTAGGGCTGTTGATTAATTGCAGTTAACTCACGCGATAAACTCAAAAAAATTAACCGTGATTAAAAAAAGAATCGTGATTAATCATAGTTTTAATCGCACTGTTAAACAGTAGAATACCAATTAAAATTTATTAAATATTTTGGATGTTTTTCTACATTTTCATATATATTGTATTCTGTGTTGTAATTGAAATCAAAGTGTATATTTTTTATTATAAATATTTGCACTGTAAAAATGATAAAATAAATACACCTCTACCCCAAATAAAGCGACCCGATATAACATGAATTCGGATATAACGTGGTAAAGCAGTGCTCCGGGGGGGCGGGGCTGCGCACTCCGGCGGATCAAAGCAAGTTCGATATAACACGATTTCACCTATAACGCAGTAAGATTTTTTGGCTCCTGAGGACAGCGTTATATGGGGGTAGAGGTGTAGTATTTTTCAATTCACCTCATTCAAGTACTATAGTGCAATCTTTGTCGTGAAAGTGCAACTTACAAATATAGATTTATTTATTTTTTGTTACATAACTGCACTCAAAAACAAAACAATGTAAACCTTCAGAGCCTACAAATCCACTCCACTCTACTTCTCTTTCAGCCAATCGCTAAGACAAGCAAGTTTGTTTACATTTACGGGGGATAATGCTGCTCTCTTCTTATTTACAGTGTCACCAGAAAGTGAGAATAGGCATTTGCATGGCACTTTTGTAGCCGGCATTTACGTGTCAGATATGCTAAACATTTGTATGCCCCTTTATGCTTCAGCCACCATTCCAGAGGACATGTTCCATGCTGATGATGATTTAAAAAATAATGCGTTAATTAAATTTGTGACTGAAGTCCTTGGGGAAGAATTGTATGTCCCCTGCTCTGTTTTACCTGCATTCTGCCATATATTTCATGTTATAGCAGTCTCGGATGATGACCCAGCTTGTTGTCAAGGCTGGGAGATTGTGAGTGAGAACAGAACTCCGTTCACATCCAAAGAGTTTGTTGTTTGTCAAAAGAACAAACATGCCACATTAGCTCCTTCCCAGCCTGCCACAGATGGATTAGTGGAAAGGTTTGTCTAGACCAGGGGTCGGCAACATACGGCACGCGTGCCAAACATGGCACGCGAGCCGATTTTCGGTGGCACGCTGCTGCCTGCCAGTCCCAGCCCCACTCGGCCCCCCCCGCCCACCGCTCTCCCCTGCGGGGGCAGGGGGCAGAAGCTTGGTCCTGCGGCAGCCAAGCGTCCGCCTCCCCCGCTTCTTCCCCCAGCGTGGTGCTTTCTGATCGCCGGGGGGAAGGGGGCGGAGCCGGGCCGCAGCGTGCTCCCTGCTCCGTAGAGGAGACAGAGAAGAGGTAGGGACGGGGCCTTGGGGAAGCGGGTGGAACAGGGCATAGCCCTTCCAGCCCCCTGCCATGAGCCGCTCAGGGCCGGGGGCTGGGAGCACCCCCACAAGCCGAGCACCCCAGCCCTCTGCCCTCACCCCTGAACGTCCCCCCACACCCAGCCTTCTACCCTGCACCTCCACACACACCCAGCCCTCTGTCCTGAACCCCCCCGCACACCCCCAGCCTTCTGCCCTGCACCTCCACACCCCCCCAGCCTTCTGCCCTGACCTCCCCACACATCCAGCCTTCTGCCCTGCACCCCCACAGCCCTCATTCCTCCCCCCCTCCCCCCCCAGGTCTGGGGTCCCAGCTGCCAGCCCCATGCCAGCTGGCGTCCCGGCCGCAGGCCACGCTCCACCCGCTGCAGGCCTAGGTGAACAGAACCCCAGGCTGGCAGCTTAAGATCAGCATTTTGTTGTTTGTCACAAAACACAAAAAAACAGCTTTAAACACAAAAAAACAGCTTACAAGAAGTGGAAGGTTGAACAAATAACCAGGGAGGAGTATAAAAGTATTGCTCAGGCATGCAGGTGTGAAATTAGGAAGGCCAAATCACACTTGGAGTTGCAGCTAGCCGGAGATGTTAGGAGTAACAAGAAGGGTTTCTTTAGGTATGTTAGCAACAAGAAGAAAGTCAAGGAAAGTGTGGGCCCCTTGCTGAATGAGGGAGGGAACCTAGTGACAGAGGATGTGGAGAAAGCTAGTGTACTAAATGCTTTTTTTGCCTCTGTCTTCACAGACAAGGTCAGCTCCCAGACAGCTGCACTCTGCAGCACGGTATGGGGAGGAGGTGACCAGCTCTCTGTGGAGAAAGTAGTAGTTCGGGACTATTTAGGAAAGCTGGACGAGCACAAGTCCATGGGGCCGGATGCGCTGCATCCGAGGGTGCTAAAGGAGTTGGCCGATGAGATTGCGGAGCCATTGGCCATTATCTTTGAAAAATCATGGCGATCGGGGGAGGTCCCGGACGACTGGAAAAAAGCTAATGTAGTGCCCATCTTTAAGAAAGGGAAGAAGGAAGATCCAGGGAACTACAGGCCAGTTAGTCTCACCTCAGTCCCTGGAAAAATCATGGAACAGGTCCTCAAGGAATCAATCCTGAACCACTTAAAGGAGGGGAAAGTGATCAGGAACAGTCAGCATGGATTCACCAAGGGCAAGTCATGCCTGACTAACCTAATTGCCTTCTATGATAAGATAACCGGCTCTGTGGATGAGGGGAAAGCAGTGGATGTGCTATTTCTGGACTTTAGCAAAGCTTTTGATACAGTCTCCCACAGTATTCTTGCCAGCAAGTTAAAGAAGTATGGGCTGGATGAATGGACGGTAAGGTGGATAGAAAACTGGCTAGATGGTCGGGCTCAACGGGTAGTGATCAATGGTTCCTTGTCTAGTTGGCAGCCGGTATCAAGTGGAGTGCCCCAAGGGTCGGTGCTGGGGCCGGTTTTATTCAATATCTTCATTAACGATCTGGAAGATGGTGTGGACTGCACCCTTAGCAAGTTTGCAGATGACACTAAACTGGGAGGAGTGGTTGATACGCTGGAGGGTAGGGATAGGATACAGAGGGACCTAGACAAATTAGAGGATTGGGCCAAAAGAAATATGATGAGGTTCAACAAGGACAAGTGCAGAGTCCTGCATTTAGGACGAAAGAATCCCATGCACTGCTATAGACTAGGGACCGAATGGCTGGGCAGCAGTTCTGCAGAAAAGGACCTAGGGGTTACGGTGGACGAAAAGCTGAATATGAGTCAACAGTGTGCCCTTGTTGCCAAGAAGGCTAATGGCATTTTGGGTTGTATAAGTAGGGGCATTTCCAGCAGATCGAGGGATGTGATCATTCCCCTCTACTCAGCACTGGTGAGGCCTCATTTGGAGTACTGTGTCCAGTTTTGGGCCCCACACTACAAGAAGGATGTGGATAAATTGGAGAGAGTCCAGCGGAGGGCAACAAAAATGATTAGGGGGCTGGAGCACATGACTTACGAGGAGAGGCTGAGGGAACTGGGATTGTTTAGTCTGCAGAAGAGAAGAATGAGGGGCGATTTGATAGCTGCTTTCAACTACCTGAAAGGGGGTTCCAAAGAGGATGGATCTAGACTGTTCTCAGTGATAGAAGATGACAGAACAAGGAGTAATGGTCTCAAGTTGCAGAGGGGGAGGTTTAGGTTGGACATTAGGAAAAACTTTTTCACTAGTAGGGTGGTGAAGAACTGGAATGGGTTACCTAGGGAGGTAGTGGAATCTCCTTCCTTAGAGGTTTTTAAGGTCAGGCTTGACAAAGCCCTGGCTGGGCTGATTTAGTTGGGTTTGGTCCTGCTTTGAGCAGGGGGTTGGACTAGATGACCTCCTGAGGTCCCTTCCAACCCTGAGATTCTATGATTCTATGATTCTATGATTTTAATTTAATTTTAAATTAAGCTTCTTAAACATTTTGAAAACCTTGTTTACTTTACATACAACAATAGTTTAGTTATATAATAGACTTATAGAGAGAGACCTTCTAAAAAACGTTAAAATGTATTACCGGCACGCGAAACCTTAAATTAAAGTGAATAAATGAAGACTCGGCACACCACTTCTGAAAGGTTGCTGACCCCTGGTCTAGACATTCTAGCAAGTGACCCCTGCTATGACCGGGGTGAAAGTAAGTCAGGGCACTTACCGGTAAGGGGCCAGGGGGGCCTCTGGCCCCCGGAAGGGGCAGGGCCTCGGGCAGAAGGGGTGGGGCTGGGGGGGTCAGCATCCCCCAACCAGCCCTTCCAGGCCACCTGGCCTGCGCCACCCGGGGCTCCCGTGTTGATTTAAAGGGCCCAGGGCTCCGGACGCTGCTGCTGCTCTAGCGGCAGCAGCGTCCGGAGCCCCGGGCCCTTTTAAATCACTGGCCCCAGGGCAACTGCTCCCTTTGTCCCCGCCGCCTGTCGGCGGCTGTGTGGGGGGCAAAAGGGGCAGGGACCTTAAAGCGCTGCAGGGTCCTTTGCCACGGCAGCGCTTTACTGTTGCTGGCCCCTGCCCCTCCCTCCCCCGCAGGAACATTAAAGCATTGCCGTGGCATAGGATAGTCCTTAAAGCGCTGCCCCTTTTGCCTCCCCTGTCGGCGGACCTGCCGGTACGGACCCTACCAGCAGGGCCGCCGACAGGGGGAAGGGGCAGTGACGTTAAAGTGCAGCTACGGCAGCGCTTTAAGGATGGTCCTTTGCCACGGCAGCAGTTTGAGGATCTTTAAAGCGCTGCCACAGCAAAGGGCAGCGCTTTAAGNGCCCCTCCCCCCCCCCCCCCCCCAGCAGGGCCACCGACAGGGGAAGCAAAAGGGACAGGGACTGCCACTGCAGTGCTTTAATGTGGGCTGGGTATGGGCCGGTGCGGGTTCTTACTGGTACGCCGTACTGGCTCACTTTCACCCCTGGCTATGATCCGTAAGGGTAGCTTACAACACAAGACTGCAAATTTTCTATTTGCCTATAGAAATGCACCTCATGCTGCTACAAATCAGACACCAATGAGGATGTTTTGGGGACATAATTTAAGATAACACCTGGACTTCTTAAAGCCTGATCTATAGAGTGAGTTCACAAGAAACAGTGTGATCAGATGGTCACACCTGACTGCACAGCTTTCACGTGGGAGAAAAAGTAGTAGTAAGAGACGATCAAGATAATTGGTGGAAAACTGGAGTGATTGTGTCACAGACTGGTCCCCTGCCTTAACGGGTAGAAGTGACACCAAACGTGTCCTGGAGAAGACACAGAAATGCTTTTGAGCACAGGTTCAGCAGGATGTTTTACACCCGTGACACCTGTTGAAAATACTGAGCCTACAATACAACCACAGACGGTGACTTGTGATAGCACCAGTGAGCCTGCAGGTGACCCTGGCTCTACAGAGCAGGGAGATGTTGCTGAGAGCTGCACAAGAAATACAGTTGCTGTTCCAGATCCTGCTGTGCTGCCTGTGAGCTGCTAGCTAGAGAGAAGTCATCATCCTCTGCTCAGACTGGATGTACA
Organism: Platysternon megacephalum; assembly: GCA_003942145.1. Classification (NCBI taxonomy): domain Eukaryota; kingdom Metazoa; phylum Chordata; order Testudines; family Platysternidae; genus Platysternon; species Platysternon megacephalum. The sequence goes on along the minus strand of QXTE01000323.1, from coordinate 969,012 downwards.
GCATGCTGTCTATGGAATGAGAGTAGCTTTGATAGTCCTGCATTAGTAACTACGTTATGTCCTTTTTCAGACTGAAGGGGGAGAGATGTATAGAGCACGGGTTGGCAACCTTTCAGAAGTGGTGTGCCGAGTCTTCATTTATTCACTCCAATTTAAGGTTTCGCGTGCCGTTAATACATTTTAACGTTTTTAGAAGGTCTCTTTCTATAAGTCGATAATATATAACTAAACTATTGTTGTATGTAAAGTAAATAAGGTTTTTTAAATGTTTAAGAAGCTTCATTTAAAATTAAATTAAAATGCAGAGCCCCCTGGACCGGTGGCCAGGACCTGGGCAGTGTGAGTGCCACTGAAAATCAGCTCGCGTGCCGCCTTCGGCACGCGTGCCATAGGTTGCCTACCCTTGATATAGAGCATATTGGGCAGTAATACTGTGGTATCATAGGCACCGACGCCATGGATGGAAAAAATAGGGGGTGATCAGCACCTGCAGGGCTGGATTAATCCCCACCTGCTGCTCCACCCTGAGGCCCTGCCCCCGCTTGGCCTCTTTGTTCCCGAGGCCCCACCTGAGCTCTGCCCTGAGGCCCTGCCCCACTCAGCCTCTTCCCTCTAAGGCCCCACTGCTCTTACGGAGCGGGTGGGGTCAGAGAGGAGCAAGCACCCACTGACAAAAACAAAACTCAGCGCCTGTGCACAGTATCCCTTTAAATAGCTGGCAAGCCCTGTAGTGGCCCTCGCTGTCTTCTGTGTTTGAGCCCACATGCCCCCTGCCAGAGCTGTAGTGTGAATGTGTGGCTAGGCCTGTATTGTGTGTGGTTGGTAGCCATGGTTATTTGGACCCCACTGTGCCCATGCGGTTCCTGCATGTTAGTCATTGTGTGACATGTAAAAGACGCAACACTCTCCTCTTTCTGTGTGCCCCGCCCGCCAGTCGGTGTGATCCAGAGCATGGGGCGGGAGCAGGGACACCGAAGCAGTGGAGCCTGCCCAGGGGGCAAAGGAATGATAGCGTGGACCTGGCCGCAGTGCTGGGAGCAGGAGCAGAGCTGTAGTAATGTTGTTGCTAGTGCAGGGGTTGACTGGGTGATGGTGCCAGTGCAGGGGCGAGATTGGTAACAATGTGGCAGTGATGTTAATGGTAGTGGTGTGATTGCCACTGGTGCTGACTGACACCAGGGATGGCTGCTGGTGGAAGCTGGGCAGAATATCCCAGGAGTCTCTCTAAGGACCCCTGCTCCAGCTTGGCACCCCTGTGGGAGTCACCAGGCTTTGAGTTCCCTTAGCTGGTTGCTCTCAGCTGGCTGGTGTACGTGACTGTATCACAGAGAGATGACTCCCAAATGACATCTGTTGCCACTGTGGAAAGTCTCTGTCCATTGTGCAGTGTCAGGGGAGACTGCTTCTGCTCCCTGACTGGAGATTTTTCAAGCCTGCACGGCTCTCCCATGATGTCCGCTAGCACCTCCCAGCAGAAGCTCTTGGGAATGTGTTAGCACGAGGATCCGGAACACTGTCAGTGAACGCCCTTGGCACACGCCTCCCCAGAAGGCGGAGGAGGCTGAGCAGCGGCCCACCGGAGCCATCCTTCCACTGGCAGGAACCCTGCCCTGGAGCACCTTCCTGGCTCCATGAGTGATGGTGCAATTGGCAATAGTTTTGCACAGCCTGTGTTGGTGACCCAGTGGGACTGGCAACAGCGCTATCCAATCACAGGGAGCAGAGCCATGGGAACAGAAACAGAGACTGTAACAGAACGAACGTAGAGACAGCGTCAGCTGAGGCACCCCATGGTGAGCGACAGTGATGATCAGCAGGCTCATCACAACTGCAGTGCCTGCGGCCACAGTTTCATTCCACACAAGAGCTTGGCCTGTCTATTGTATTCAGCTTCTGATATTTCTAAACCAGGTAACGGCATCTTTAATGTAGAGTGCCACCCCCTCACCTCTTTTACCCACACTATCCTTCCGGAACAGGTTAGAACCAGGGATTTGAACATGCCACTCATCCCGCCCAGTTTCAGCAATGCCAATTATATCAAATTTCTTCTCATCAATGAGAATTTCCCATTTTTCTTGCTTGTTACTCAGACTGCCAGCTTTGGTACAGAAGCAATGGAAAAATTTCTTCTCTGCACATTCTTCGTCCCATTGGTTCAGTTTGTTTGTGATACACTGAGTTTGAGCAGGTACTGTATTTGCCCCTGAAGCACTCTCCCCTGGTATTGCTAGTGTAACGCTTTCCTGGCTGCTCCAGCTAGCCTCCAGCTGAGAAGATTAGCATCTCTCCCACTTATGAGATGCAGGCTGTCCAATTTGGGCCACATTCCATGGAGAGAGGGTGCTATGCAATGTTCCACAAAACTAAACCCTTCTGCTTCACAGTCATGCAGCCAGTGGTTCACCTCCAGTATTTTCTGCCTTCTCTCACTTATGGGACCGGAAGAACTTCTGAGATCACTGGGACTTTCCTCTTTATCAGCTCCTTTCAAAGGTTCCTGACATCTTCTGTGGCCTGTGTAGTTCCATGTGATGCTGTGTTATTAGTCAAATAACCTGCCCAATCTTGCAGTAGCATCTTGCATTTTCATTCTCGGGGCACACTGCACTGTTATCTGTGTGTCCTTTGCTGAATTCTCTGCCCACTGGTCTTACTAGGGAGTCACCAATGACAATTATTTACCTTCTTAGCACGGAGTCCACAGCTAAGCCCTCTGAAACTCTTCTCTTTGCCCCATGGTGCATCCCTCCAGGATGGACTTAAGCCATTCTAGCACTCCTGCTACCTCCTTTAGGGAGGTCAGCATTCTCTCGTGGTTGGCAGTGTCCAGTGCTGCAGAGAGGTCTCATAGGATTAGAATGGATATGTGCCCTCCATTTGTAGACACCAGGAGTCATTCATCTGTGCCATTACTATCATTTCTGTCCCATGTTCTGGCCTGGATCCTGACTCTGCTGGGTCTAGGATATTAAATTTGGTGAGTCTGTAGTTGGCCGTTGTCTGCTTTTCTGTGAGCTTGCTTAGGAGCAGACGGTTTGATGCGAGGTGGCAGTGGGCTAGAACTGAAGCATTCTGGGCAGGTTTCTTCAGTGTTGGTAGCACTATTGCAGGTCGGAAGGAGGGAGGGAAGATTCCTCCTCTGACGGGAGATGTTGGCTAGTCCTGGCAGGAGCAGCACCCATTGCTCCATGCTATCTGCCACCAGCCAGGAAAGGGGTGAGTCAGAGTCTCGGGTCTTGGGCCCAGACTCCTTTAGGGTGTCCAGTACTTCGTGAGGAGCGACTGGACTGAGCTCCGGGAATGCAGGTAGGCTCTTCGTTGTCTGGTACAGACAGAGCAGATCTAGGCTGTGTGAGAAACCTCCCTGAATGCACGCAATCTTTTCAGCACCGTAGGATGATAGTTCATCCCAGCACTTGGGGCTTGGCTCAGATGTAGGGTGTGGGCTCAGGACTGATGAAGCGATCTACCACCCAGGTAACTCCTTGGGACAGGATCTAGCTGGCCATTTCAGTGCAGGCTGATAGGAAGGTTCTCCTGGTGATTACTAAAGCCTTAGCATAGGCATGGAGGAATTTATTCTGTTTCATCCTGCCTGTATCAGCCTTCGTTTTTTGCTATCGGCGCACAAGTTTCTGACACTCTCTCTCTCTCTCTCTCTTCATCCAGTTCAGGGTGTCAAAACCACGGAGACCTGTTTGGGTGATCGGGAGCAAGGGCCCACTTGGGGCCAATGGCCGAGGCAAGTGTAGAATGACGATGAGTCACTGGGTCCTGGACTCCTTGTCCTGTGGAGTCCTGCTGAACTTGGCAGAGTCCATGAGTCTTTCTGATGCTGGATCCTGGAAGAGTGCTGTTCACTGCCTTAATGAGCTGATGATCTGCCCAAAGCAGTGGCTGGGTTGTCATGTCCTTAATATTGACATCTAGACAAAAGAGCAGGTACAGGCTGTGCCCAGCTGGGTGGGCTCACCAGAGATGAGGACAGGCGTTTGTGGGGGGTTTGTCTTTGCAGCCTTTTCGACATGAATGTTGAAATCTCCCAGAATGACCACCATTGTCAGTGAGTTCCTTCATGAACCCTTTCGTCTTTGGTCTGTAAATGAGCATAACATCTGTGTTAGCTTTGGCTCTTGTTTCTATTGTTAGATTAATGAATTTGAATGACCTTGTCTTATCCGAGGCACCTTTCTTGGATTTGATGTTTGCAGAGGAGATGGATGCAGTGCTGTTTGCCTTCTTGTCCGGTATGGGTCTGTGATGTACCAAGTCTTCTGAGGGTGTGAGGGTGACATACCAGGGTACAGTGCAGACGAGTTGGGGGCTGTGTCACCCCTGCTCTGCAACCTTGGGTGCCTCACAATTGCTTGCTGAAGTAGGAATCTGGACTGCTCACAAACAGCCTAACAGCATGCAAGCCACACCCTGAGTGTCTGTGTGTAACTGCAGCCCACCAGCCACACTTGGGTTATAGTCCAGCTCTTACCATCCTGGGTTATATTGCAGAGTGACCCCAACATACCCCCAGTCCCGGATTTCCCCCAGAAATATATGTCCTGTACTGCCCAGCCCTCTCCTGGACAGTACAAATATTTTAAGTTTATTATTCCTTTAAGGGAATAATATGCCAGCTTATTATCTCAAATAGTTATTCAGACACTTCGATTTAAACACACTGGATTAGATAAAACAGTAAAACAAGGCAATTAACTACAAAGAGATATTTTAAGTGAGTACAAGTAATGAGGCATAAAAGTCAGAAATGGTTACAAAAAAAATAAATATAAGACATTTACTAATGCCTAATTTAACAAACTATCATAGATTCAAGCAAAGTTTCTCACCACATGCTCCAGCTATCTTACTGACCAAACTCTCAGGTCAGGACCCCTCCCCAGAGTCCAAAGTCTGCTTTCTTTGTCTCTTCAGGTGTAGAGAATGTGATGGGAAAGGAGTGTTTGTCCCTCCTTCTTATGGTTTTTGCACCTGTTTGAACTTCTTTGTCTTACCTTCCTGCTTGATGACTCTGTTTACTGGTTCAATGCAAATTAAGTAGAGCACACATTCCTTTGTTTAGGACAGGCCTGTTTGCAGACTTCCCATAGCCCTGCCCCAAGAGGATTGGAACCTGTTTTAACAAAACCATACAGTAGAATGTTATAACTTCACATACAATGTTGCCACACATATTTTACCAGGACAATACTGCCCAGCAATTATGACTTTTCAAATGATACCTTAAAAGGCTTCCTTTGTATGAAGATTGAAGGGTGTGAATTCAGGGGTGTGTTCTGTCCTGAGGGGTTAGGTGGGCTAGCACAGGGCTCCCAGCATCATCCAGCCTTGGAGATGCAGACTAGATCAGGGGATTCATCACTGGCAAGGTCATGAGTGTTGGAGATGGAGCTTGCATTGATTGGTGTCAATATTAGTTCAGGTAGCTCTGTGCGGCCTGCTTTGGGCCCATGCCTAGCTAATGTTCCCAGGCAGTGGAGAGGTGGTAGATGGCTGGAATCTGATTTCTTAAGTCTGCTCTGCTGGTTCCTGGGACAGTTCCTCCCAATGTGGGCTGGGATAGGTGAAGTATCGGGCTGTGCCATGGGACACTCCAAGTGGAGGAGAGGTGGTCTGACTCGCTGGGGTCAGACCTTTTGGTGCTAAGGCCTGGTTGAGTCCTGGGAGTGGGTGGAACTGGAGCAGTCAGTCCTGGGAGTAGTGGTGGGTGTGCTGCAAGCATGATGCTAGGCAGAGTCCATTCCAAGCAGAGGAGGGGAGTTCATGGCATTAGACACCCATTTCCTTGCTGCCCTTAGCTGGCTTTCCGGGGGTGCAGGGGAGACAGCACTTCCAATGTAGCATGTGAGTTTCAGCTGTAAAAAAAGCCCTCCTGCCCAGAAGATGATGGCAAAGCCTGGAGAAGCAGGACTGAGGTCCAGAGCTCCTTCCCCATAAGAGAGGCAGTGTCCTATGGGAGCCTCAGCCCAGGTGGGGGTTCCTGTGCTGGAGGGAGGAGTTGCAGCCTCACTTTCACATTGCAGCAATTCTGTCTGGTGCTGGAATTTCCCCAAGTGCAGGGAGGCTCCTCCCACCGTGGCGGGGCGAGTGTGCTGCCGAGAGCCATGACAACTGCAGGTGCAACATGGAGGTGGCACCCAAGCAACCTTAACTCTTCTCCCCCCCCCCCCCACCCCCCAAAGTGCATCCTCCCACCTGCCCTGCATCCCATAGTGTATGCCCCTTGCAGCATTGGTTGGGTAGCTGGTGGCACACGGATAGCTCTTTGATGCTAGGTTTGATGCATGCTACCACACTGACCTGTGCTCCGACAGCATGATTTGGGCACCAAGGTAGCAGTTAGGGAAGCCAATCCTTGCACCTCCCTTCCAGAAGGTAACACACAGGGCTTCTTGCCAGCACTAGCCCCACATGGGGCAATCTGGGACAGTCCTAACAGGGCCCATGCTGATTCGTTCCTCAGGGAGGAATTCTGTGAAATATTCAGGGCCAAAGAGAAGACAACGGGAAAGCTCTACACGTGCAAAAAGTTCCTGAAGAGAGATGGGCGGAAGGTGCGGAAGGCGGCCAAGAATGAGATCATCATCCTGAAAATGTGAGTCACTGTAGCTTCCCATCCCGGGGTTTGAGCCTGAAGCTCTCAGCATTAACGGCATGAATCCTTGCTGTGTATACTACAGGAGTAACTCTGTTAGCAAGCAGCTGTAGTAGACTCTTATCATCTTCTGCGGACCAGCCAACAGAGGGGGACAAATGTACCAGTGGGAGCTAGGTCTGCTGAAGCCATGACATGACCTGACCAGGCTCTGCTAACCCGGTCTCCTCCTAACGGGCCCCCTGCTCAGGGCATTCCTGCTGACAACAGGCCTTTTCTACATGTAACTGCACTTTTCCGTCTGTGGGCCCCCAATGTCGCCTGCTTCAATGCTGGGAAGGCTGGGTAGTGGAATCTCCTTCCTTAGAGGTTTTTAAGGTCAGGCTTGACAAAGCCCTGGCTGGGCTGATTTAGTTGGGTTTGGTCCTGCTTTGAGCAGGGGGTTGGACTAGATGACCTCCTGAGGTCCCTTCCAACCCTGAGATTCTATGATTCTATGAGCCCCATGACACCTTTTGTTGTGCCTCTGGTCCCTTGGGCTAGGCTGACCTAGCACTGCATCTCACTCACAAGCTGACCTCCATGTGTGACCAGTGCCAACTTATAGAAGAGCCCTTCCTTCTTGGGACATGCCCACAGTACCCTTTGCCAGTCAATGAGTACTCTTTGCCTCCCCCACTGCAGGCAGTATAGTGGGGACTGAGAGGGGAGACCGGGTGTGTGTTACAGTGGGGAGATGAGGCTAGACACAGAGGGTAGCCTGAGTTTCCCCTATCCCCGCAGCCCTGCCCATGTGGCTATGTGGCCAGGTGTATCCAATGCCCCCCTCCCTAAGGTGCTGGCAGTCAGCTTCATCCCCACGCCCCCTTCTGCTGGACATGCAATGCATGTTGCCCAGCCCCAGATCCCCGGCAGGCATGGTGCCAGGCTCCGGGTTGGGTTAAGGTGGGCACAGAGGGGAGGGTCTGGCCTAGGCCTCTGGCCAGTTCGAGGCAGAGTCCAGCTGGTGCGACAGCTCCCAGGCCAGCCTGACTCAGAGGCGGAGGCACCAGGGGGTCCTGGCAGAGCTTGGGGTTGCGGCGGGATCCCTGGTCCCCACCCACCAGTCTCCGTCCTGCTGCTGGGTGGGTGGAGCCAGTTGTTGACACCTTCAACCAATCAGGCAGCCTCTGTGCCTCCAGCTCCTCCCCCTCCTACAATGGGAGACCCTGAGGGACTGGGGGGAGCCAGAGGAAGGGGTGCTGAGCAGCTGGCAGATGGAGCCAGCCACAGCTGAGTGAGGGATCTTGCCCAGCCTGTGCGGTGCTAGGCGCTCTCCCTGCCCTGTCCACTGTTGTACCCAGCTCTCCCGCGGCTCAGCCTCCCCAGCCTTCTCTCCCCTCTGACCTGCACGGCTCCCCCAAGAGCCTCCAGCGCCCGCCCTGCCCTAGTGGGAGCAGAATAGGGAGCAGAGTCTGCTTCCTGGCACAGGCAGGTTCCCCAGGGATGTGGTGCTGCACTGGGAAGAGTCCGCTAACCCCGTGTTCTCTCGCTCTGTGCCCCCAGGGTGAAGCACCCCAACATCCTGCAGCTGGTGGATGTGTACGTCACCCGCAAAGAGTACTTCATCTTCCTTGAACTGTAAGTCAGTGCTGCCTGGCACCCGGCAGCTGCAAGATTGGCCCCCTCCCCAGAGAGAGCTTGCTATGGCTGTAACCCCTCCACTGCTGCTCCCCAGGCACGTGTCTGGGGCTGCCACACCAGACGCCCCCTGGGTAATTCCCAGAAGCCCCTTTCTCCTTCTGGGAGGCTGTCTCCATGCAGACCTGCCCCACAAAGCTGGCCTGGCTCCCCTTCTGGGCCTGCTCTTGCCCCATGGCCAGATGCTTCACTCGTTAGCAGGTCAGTCTAGAGGCAGCTTCTGCTTAGAACTGCAGCTCAGCTCTGGGCCAAGGATGGCCATGTGCCACAGCCAGGGCAGCTTATGGCTGGCAGCACAGGACTTGCTGATCTCCATGTACAGAGGGCTGGAGCCCTCAATTAACCCAGGTCTGGGATCCTTCATTATCCCACGGGCAATACAGGAGAAAGAACCATGCTGGGAAGGTCAGAGGATCTGTGGTGACACTCTGGATGCTGATTTGTGCTCCTCGCCAGATTCAGGTGCAGCCTGCCATGGGGAGCTGTCAGGAATGGTCAAGTCCCTGCTGTGAGCATGCTTCTTGGGTGGGCGAGGATTGGCCAACTTCACTGAAACTCTTGACAGCAGGCACTTGGGCGTTTCAGCTGAGCACCCAGAAATGCAGGGGCTGCTCCATAGCATTACCTGTAGCTCTAAGATCTGGCACTCTGATGAGATGCGTGCTGTGTCCTGCCTCTGGCTGGGCTGGACTCCTGGACGGCTCCTCTTCCCTTGCCATGCCTCCTGCCTTTCCTAACCAAGCCCAGGACCCAGCTGCCTCTGCAGCCTGGGGCAGCTGCTATTGATGGATGGGGAATGTTCTGAGACCCTGCAGCATCTGGGGTGCTCATGCGGGTCTTGGGGTGCTCTAGCCATAGCTTGGGGGGGTGTTGGGTACAAGGCCTGTCCCTCAGGGCAAAGGCCTGACCCTGCTGCTCTCTCAGGTGTGGGCTTTTTCCCCCACTGCAGGGCCACGGGCCGGGAGGTGTTTGACTGGATCCTGGATCAGGGTTATTACTCTGAGCGGGACACCAGCAATGTCATCCGACAAGTGCTGGAGGCCGTCGCTTACCTGCATTCACTCAAGATTGTGCACAGGAACCTCAAGGTCAGTCAGCTGGCTCCCCCACTGGCCTGCATGCCCGGGATGGTCTGTTACCTGCAGTCCCCATCTGCCCTCGCAATCCCCAGCCATCACGAGCAATCGAGCTCTAACGGGGCTCCCCACTCTCATTCCTCTCCAGGGGATGTGCTCCCCAGTAGGTGCTGCTTGGCCCCATAGCCTGGCTCCCTCCTGCAGGCTGGTTGGTGGCTCCCCGGCCTGGTGTGCCCTGCAGTGTAGCTTCTCTATATGGCAAATGGCCTCTTCTTTGAGCCATTCTCCCCTGGGGCAGGACGGGGTGCTGGCTGACCCACAGAGCCCTGGGGGAGAGACACCCCCTTGGTGCCCAGGGATCATTGACACACACACACACACACAGCAGTGTGCCCATCCCTGGGATGGGTTGTGCTCTCTCCTTCCACTCCTGCCCTTCTCTTGGCATGTGGACCTGCAGCTGGAGAACCTGGTGTATTACAACCGCCTGAAGAACTCCAAGATTGTGATCAGTGACTTCCACCTGGCAAAGCTAGAGAACGGCCTCATCAAGGAGCCCTGTGGCACCCCAGAGTATCTAGGTAAGAAACAGCGAGGTGGGCATCAGGGGGCATTTGGCAAGGGGCAGCAAGGGACAGGCTAGGCAAGAGAGGGCACAAAAATTAAATATTTTTGCTCAAAAACTAAGGGTGAGCCACAGAGTGAGAAGCTGCCCCCAGAGCCCATTCCAGGGGCTCAGTAATCCAGGCCGGTCCTCCTCCCCCCATCCTCCCTCACCCCCCTGGCCCAGGGGCTGCCCCCAGAGCCCATTCCAGGGGCTCAGGAATAGTTAAAGGCTGGATTGTGCCCTGAAGCATGAGGGCAGAGATCCCTTCCAGCCTTTTGCTTCTCCCACCTAAGAGCAGAATTTCTGACCTGGGAGTGGTGGCTAAATGGGATCCATGCACATTCTCCTGAGCTCTTCCTCACCTGCCTGCCCCCTTCCTTCTACACAACCCTCCTACCAGCGTGCTCAGCCCAGGATTGCTCCAGCCAGGCCTCCTTTCACACGCCATCCTGTGCCCCCCGCAGCTGTTCAAGCCCCTTCACCCTCCTCCAGGGGAGAAGTCACTGGCTCTGCTTGCACACAGGGCCCTCCTGGGCATGGCGCTGGCAGGGGCTTTCTCCCTGCAAAGATCTGAGCTCCCTCTCCTCAACGGAAGAGGTTCCCACAGTCCACAGAGAGCGTGGGCACAGTAACCTGGGAGCACTGATGGGCAGCTCAGAAAGGGGGCAGCTGCCCACAAAGAGGAGCAAGGCCAGAGCCCTCCAGGAGCTAAGAGCACTTGGGGTGATCAGGCAAATTCACTCAGGTTGTAACACCTCCAGAGAGCTTCTCCCACCGGGAGAGAGGCTCACACCAGATTCTCCAGGGACCAAGAGAGACAGGAGGGTTTTTGGTTAAATATTCTGAGTTACACTGGACCCAGAGCCTTCCTCCTGACTCCACTAACGGGCCGGACCTCTGGTCTATGGCAGACCCTGATCCTTAGCTAGGGCTGGAAGGACTTTGGCTCACTGAGGCCCCACACGACTGTGGGCTTGTTCTGAGCAAAGGGTGTTATGAACTGGGAAGCACAAGAAAATCCCATGATGGTGTTGGAAGGGCCGCTCACCTGCCCAAGCCCATGCTGGAGCTTGGGGACCGCTGGTAAGCTTAGTAGCTCGAATGTAGGTGCTTTTCCCTCAAGAATCAATGGGCTTGCTTCACAAGGGCCAGGTGGTAACGTCACCGTGGCAGTTATACTGTGTACCAGCTTGGGGAGAGGAGTGAGGCAGGCCTGCTGAGGCAGCCTGTCTCTTGCTGGGGAAGTCACCATGTAGGCAGAGAGCCGAACAGCTTGGAAATACCCCGGTGAGAAGGGAGAGACGTGGATCTCCGCCCAAGAGAGGCGACGGCTGTGGGAGCCAGGAGCTGAGGCTGGGTGCCCGTGCTAGCCCGCAGAGGGGGAGTCCAGGCACAGTCTTGCGGCCAGAGAGAATCTTCCCGGGCCAGGAGGTTCACTGCCAGCTGCAGTGCGGACATGCCCAAGGTGAGGCCCAAAATGGCAGGCAGAAGGGAGCAGGGAAATGAGACATAGCCCTAGCTAGCCAGATTCCGACTGGCACTTGCACCACTGCTGCTATGGGAACGTCCAAGGTGGGGGCTGCTGTGTGTAATGGGCTGGGCACCCACCAGCAGCACTGCACAGGGCACCAGGACCTGTGGAGAGCCCAAGACAGAGCTCCTGCCACTGCCTGGGCATGGGGCTCACCTTGCTGTTGGGCCATTGCAGCTCCGGAGGTGGTGGGACGCCAGCGGTATGGACGGCCTGTGGACTGCTGGGCTATCGGTGTCATCATGTACATCTTGTAAGTATGGGGAGGGGAATGCAGAGTGGGGTCCTGGAATTCTGAGCCTGGCTTGCAGGGGTTGGGGGCTGGCTGAGGATGGGGCCGGCCAGAGACTGGGCCAGGGAGCAGAAGATGGGCTTGTGGGGGGGATTGTGATTGGAGATATGAGTATGGGGTGGAGCCAGAGGCTGGGCTAGGAAGCTGATATTGGGGGGGACAGGGACGATGGACACAGACTGGGCTGTAGAGTCAAGGACATGGTGGAGGGGTGACAGCCAGAGGCCACATCCAGGAAACTATCTGAGAGAGTAAGCCAACAACCAGGGCCTGGGCCTGGACTCTGGGGAAGAGGGCCAGAGACCAAGCGTCCCCAGACCCCAGGGAGGGGAGCTGGAGGGGCCCCAGGGAAGGGGGCTGGAGACCAAGGGGTCCCAGGGAAGGCAGCCAGAGGGGCCCCGGGGAAGGGGGCCAGACACTCAGTGCCCTGGGCCCCGTGTCCCTTACACAGCAGCCCGGCCTGCCCACAAGGCGGGAGTGATGGGGTAAGTGGAGCCATGGTGTAGTCAGCTCTGGGCCAGGCCAGGCGTGCTCACTGCCCTGACGTTCTCACCCCATGCAGGCTGTCGGGGAACCCACCCTTTTATGAGGAGGTGGAAGAGGATGATTATGAGAACCACGACAAGAATCTCTTCCGCAAGATCCTGGCCGGCGACTATGAATTCGACCCGCCTTACTGGGATGACATCTCCCAGGCGGGTGAGGCTCGCTCGCCTGGGGGCACCGCTGGGCACCTGGCTCCAGAACCAGCACGATGCTCGCTCAGAGTCCCGCTCAGAGTCCTACTCACAATCCCACCCCTGACAGCCAATGGAACAGAGGAGCCCATGTGGGCGAGACTCACCCTCACGCAGCCCCTGCAGAGCCCCCGCTGCACGGACCCCACACACTCCCACCCTCCCTTGAGAGACCGCTCAGTGGGAGAGACAAAAACAATAGTTCCTGCCAGTCCTGCTCTATGGCAACCCCAACCCAGTCCTCATCACCTCCCCCCTGCCCCTCCTGCCCTGTTCTACTTAATCCCAAACTCATCCCTCCCCTGCCAGCCCTGTTCTGTGGGACCCCAACACTGTCCCCCCGCCCCAGCCCTGTTGTACAGGATCCCAACCTAGTCCTCGTCCCATCCCCGCCAGCCCTGTTGTATGGGATCCCAACCCTGTCCTCATTCTGCCTCCACCAGTCCCGCTCTATAGGACCCCAACTCCGTCCTCGTCCCCTCCCCCCAGCAGCCCCGCTCCACAGGACCCCAACTCCATCCTTGTCCCACCACCCCACCAGTCCTGTTATGTGGGACCCTGGCCAAACCCATCTTCATCCCACCACCAGTCATGTTCTATGGGACCTCAGCCCTGTCCTCATCCGCATCCTTGTCCCGCCCCCACCACCCCTGTTCTACGGGGACCCCAAGCTATCCTCGTCCTGCCTCCGCCAGCCCTATTCTATGGGGCCCCTACTCCGTCCTCGTCCCCTCCCCCCAGCAGCCCTGTTCTATGGGACCCCAACTCCATCCTCATCCTGACCCGCCAGTCATGTGCTGTGGGACCCCAACCCCGTCCTCGTCCCACCCCGGCCAGTGCTCTTCTACAGGATCCTAACCCCATCCTCATAAACGCCCTCCCCCCCCCACCCCACCCAGTCCTGTTCTGTGGGACACCGGCCAACCCCATCCTCATCCCACCCCCGCCATTCCTGTTATATGGGACCCCCAACACCATCCTCGTTCCACCCCCCCGCCAGTGCTGTTCTATGGGACCCCAGCCAACCCCATCTTCATCCCACCACCACCAGTCATGTTCTACGGGGCCCCAACCCTGTTTTCGTCCTGCCCCCACCAGCCCTGATCAGTGGGATCCTAACCCGGTCCTCGTCTTCCCCCCACCCCCCGAGAGACCTGTTCTACGGGGCCCCAACCCCGTCCTCGTCCCGCGCCCACCAGTCCTGTTCTGTGGCACCCCCACCCGGTCCTTGTCCCGCCCCCACCAGTCCTGTTCTCTGGGGCTCCAACCCTGTCCTCATCCCGCCCCCGCCAGTCCTGTTCTGTGGGACTCCAACTCTGTCCTCGCCTTCCCCCCACCCCGTCCCATCCCACCTGTTCTACGGGATCGCAGTCAGTCCTTGTCCCACCCCCGCCAGTCCAGTTCTATGGGACCCCAACTCCATCCTCGTCCCATCCCCGCAAGCCACGTCGTACGGGATCCCAACCCCGACCTCGTCCTCACCCACCAGTCCTCTTCTGTGCCACCCCAACTCCGTCCTCATCCCGCACCCGCCAGCCTGTTCTATGGGACCCCAACCCCGTCCTCCCCCGACCGCCAGGCCTTTTCTACAGGGTTCCAGCCCCGTCCTCGTCCCACCCCCACCAGTTATGTCCTACCAAGCCCCAACCCTGTCCTCGTCCCCCCCGCCAGTCCTGTTCTCTGGGACGTCAGCCAACCCCATCCTCATCCCACCCCCACCAGTCATGTTCTACAGGAACCCAGCCCTGTCCTCGTACCGCCCCCACCAGCCCTGTTCTGTGGGACCCCGTCCTCGTCCCGCCTCCACCAGTCCTGATCTCTGGGACCAGGGGTGAAAGTAACTTAAAGGACTTACGCTGGAGTCCTGAGCGGGTCGGGGCCTCAACCGGAAGGGGCGTGGCCTCAACCCGAAGAGGTGGGGCCCTTCAATATTTAAAGGCCCTGGGCCTCCGGCTGTGGCTGGGAGCCCCAGGGCCTTTAAATCACCCTGGAGCTACCAGCTGAAGAGGCGGCTGGGAGCCCCGGGGCTCAGGGGCCCCACAGTACAAGAAGGATGTGGAAAAATTGGAAAGAGTCCAGCGGAGGGCAACAAAAATGATTAGGGGGCTGGAGCACATGAGTTATGAGGAGAGGCTGAGGGAACTGGGATTGTTTAGTCTGCAGAAGAGAAGAATGAGGGGGGATTTGATAGCTGCTTTCAACTACCTGAAAGGGGGTTCCAAAGAGGATGGATCTAGACTGTTCTCAGTGGTACCAGATGACAGAACAAGGAGTAATGGTCTCAAGTTGCAGTGGGGGAGGTTTAGATTGGATATTAGGAAAAACTTTTTCACTAGGAGGGTGGTGAAGCACTGGAATGGGTTACCTAGGGAGGTGGTGGAATCTCCTTCCTTAGAGGTTTTTAAGGTCAGGCTTGACAAAGCCCTGGCTGTGATGATTTAGTTGGGATTAGGTCCTGCTTTGAGCAGGGGGTTGGACTAGATGACTTCCTGAGGTCCCTTCCAACCCTGATATTCTATGATTCAGGGGTGAATTAAAGGGGCCGGAGCTCCGGCCGCCACGGGGAGCCCCGGGCCCTTTAAAGCGCCGCCTGAGACCAGTGCTCCTGCCACTGCGGGGAGCCCCGGGCCCTTTAAAGCGCCGCCAGAGCCCTGCCGCCGCTGGGGTAGCGGCAGCCAGGCTCGGGTGGGGATTTAAAGGGCCCGGTGCTCCGGCTGCTGCAGGGAGTCCCGGGCCGTTTAAAGCGCCGCCTGAGCCCCGCTGCCGGAGCTCTGGCAGCGCTTTAAAGGGCCCGGGGCTCCCCGCAGCAGCTGGAGCCCTGGGCCCTTTAAATCACCGCTGGGGAAGCCGGTCCAGTCCGGCACGGGGTACCGGCTCTTGCCGGTACACCGTACCAGCCTACTTTCACCTCTGTCTGGGACCCAAACCCCATCCTCATCCTGCCCCCGCCAGTCCTGTTCTATGGGACCGCAACCCAGTCCTCATCCCGCCCCCACCCTTCCCGTTCTGGGGACCACAACTCCATCCTCGTCTCACCCCCACCAGTCATGTCCTACCAGGCCCCAACCACGTCCTTGTCCCTGCCACCAGTCCCATTCTATGGGGACCCCCAACCCTGTCCTCGTCCCTCTGGCAGTCCTGTACTATAGGGACCCCAACCCTGTCCTCGTCCCGCTCCCGCCAGCCTTGTTCTACAGGATTCCAACCCCATCCTTGTCGTGCCCCTGCCAGTCCTGTTCTGTGGGATCCCAGCTAACCCTGTCCTCATCCCACCTCCACCAGTCCTGTTCTACAGGACCCCAACCCTGTCCTCGTCCTATCCCCGCCAGTCCTGTACTACCGGATCCCAACCCCGTCCTCGTCCCACCCCCACCAGTCCTATTGTATGGGATCCCAACCCCATCCCGCCCGCGCCAGTCCTGTTCCATGGGATCACAACCTCATCTCCGTCCCACCCCGCCATTCCTGTTGTACATGACCCCAGCCCCATCCTCGTTCCACCCCCAACAGGCCTATTGTATGGGATCCCAACCCTGTCCTCGTCTCCCCCACTTCCCCCCCGCCAGGCCTGTTCTATGGCGCCCCAATCCCATCCTCATCCCAGCCACCCCTGTTCTACGGGGTCCTAACCCCATCCTCTTCCCATCCCCACCAGTCCTGTTCTACGTGGACGCCATCCCCTCCCCCTCCTCAGCCAATCCCATGGGGGTTGGTGGCTGTCCAGGGAGTGCTGTCCCTGGAGTGGGGGGCGTGTGGGAGGCAGGGCACGGTGGGACGGGGCCTGCTCCAGGAGTGAAGGCCCAGTCCTCATCCCGGCTGCCCTGGGGGAGAGGAGTCGGATAAGAGCTGTCTGAGCAGTCTGTGCGAGCCTGGCCCCTGGGGAAAGCAGTGACCAGCCGTGGTGGGTGCATGCTCCCTGCCCTGCACAGACCTTTCCTGGTGACCGGTCAGTAGAGCCCCACGTCACCCTTTCCTCCAGCAGAGCAGCCAGCCGTGGGGGGGCTTTTGTTCCCCTCCATTCCACGCCAGCCCCAGCTCCTCTGGGGATAAGAACAGGGAGCTTGAGCGTCCACTACCCGCCACCATCCCCTTTTGGGCCGTGCCCCGGTGCATGGCCGGCCTGAGCGCTAAGCGCCTTCTTCCCACTTGCTGTCTCTGCAGCTAAGGAGCTGGTGACCCGTCTGATGGAGGTGGACCAGGACCAGAGGATCACAGCTGAAGAAGCCATCTCCCATGAGTGGTAAGGCAGCGCTGGTGACTCCAAGCGAGGGGCCTTCTCCTGGCAGGAGGACCCTGGAGGGATGGAGGGGACACTGGCTAGTATCGTGGGAGTTGGGAGGGACATGAGAGCCCAGCTCCACACACTGGTGCCAAGGGAAGGGCTGGGTGCAGGCTGGAGGTGGTGGGGGCTGGGTGGGTGGAGCGCCCCATGGGCCCCCCGGTTTAGGGGTGGAAGCAGAGTGCGGGTGCATGGTGCCAGGAGGGCAGCTGCAGGAAGCTGGTAATTGATGGGTGTTTCCACTTCCAGGATTTCTGGCAACGCCGCCTCGGATAAGAACATCAAAGATGGCGTCTGTGCTCAGATCGAGAAGAACTTTGCCAGAGCGAAGTGGAAGGTACATGGCCCTCACCCTGTGCTGCGGCTCAGGTGCTCCACCGGAGCAGAGTCCCTCCCACCCATGGGGAGCCCTGAGCAGAGCAGAGAGGAGATCTCAGCCTCCCCCTGCACCGTGTTCTCCCCAGTCAGGATAGGAAGGGTGATATGGGGGTAGGGAATTGGCCTGGGATTGCACAGATCAGCGGTCAGTTCCCAGCTAAGCCACCGACTCCCTGGGCCAGTCACTGAACCTACCCTGGGTCTCAGTCCCGCTCTGGACCACAGGGTTTGGTGTGGTGAGAGGATCTTGCAGCGACGGGTGCAGAGAAGACAAGAGGGCCAGGTGAGTACCAAGACAGAGAGATCTCTGGTGTCCCGCTCTCAGGCAGGGCTAAGAAACCAGCCTGTCAGCAGACAAAGCTGCTTCCGCTGAGGCCCCAGCCCCGCTGCTGTGGCTGTCCGGGGAGCTGCCAGAAAGGGATCCGTCAGGTGAAGGGCCCCAGATGAAGGCAGGGGATTAGTATGCCCAGAGGGGGCTTGAACTGGGCGTTTCCAGACCTAGTTGCCACTGGGTTTCTTTCTTGTTTAACCTTCACTCTCTATTTCCTGGCTTTGTAATGCTCAGGTCTCACACAAACCCTCCGATAGCAAGGTCCTATAATAGTCAGCATTGGACACTGCTTCAGTTTCCCTAGAGTGTCAGTCAGTCACTGACTCCCAGTGCTGGCCCATCATTGCGGTGACCTAGCCCTCTGGAGAAGTCTGAAAGAGCCCCCACTTCCAGGGTAATCAGAGTCTGTCCATTGCCCCTTAACAGCAGGGATCACTGCACCTGCCACACCCAGGGCGGCAGCCTATGGAGAATCTGTGTGCACTCCCTGCTGAGGGTATCCAGGGCCCTAACACCTGGGCTGTCAGCCCCCTTAGTCCAAACTACCCTGTGTCTATCTCAGAACCTCTCCCTATGCTCCCACCCACCCCTGGCCGGCCAGGGCTGCTGTCCTTGGGATCTTCTCCAGTCTGCCTGGACCACAGGCCTGCACCTGTCCTCCACCTGGGAGGGTGAGCCAGGTTTGGCCCAGCTGAGCCCCAGCCTCCTTAAAGGGCCAGCTCACCCTAGGACACCTCCCCAAGCAGAGCATTGACCCTGAAAGGAGGCTCCTCAAAGTCCACTAAGGGCTTCACTGTTGCTATTGATTTGCATGGTTGGAGCCCTGATACTGCGGTGATGGGCGGCTGTATGCAAGCCCAAGGCAAACAGGCAGTATGACACCATACGATTCTGGGGTAACTGCAGTATCCCCATAATGTCTGTTCCCTTTGAGACCTGATCTACACTTAAAATGTAGCAGTGCTCAGAAGTGTGAAAAAATTCACCCCCAAGGGCTGTAGCTAAGATGACCCAACCCCCGGAGTAGACCCTTCCATTAACCTGGCTACCACTGGCTGGGGAGGCAGGTTCCCTGCAGCAGGGGCAAAACCCTTTCCATCGATGGAGGAAGTGTCTACACTAGGGCAATCAGCAGCGGTGCTGCAGCTGTACCACTGGAGCACTTGTGGTGTATCCCCTGAGTTACTGATCATATAGCTTGGCTCTCGCCGCTGCACTTGTTTGGGGAGATGCAGGGCTGGGAAGGCCAGGGACAGGCAGAGGGGCACGGAGCAGTGGGCAGGATGGAGGGGGAGTTGGGAGCTCCGTGCGAGGGCAGAGGGCTGTTGCGATGATGAAAGGCCACCCATGCCGTAGTGACCGACGGGATTCCTCCCCTCCCCGCAGAAAGCCGTGCGAGTGACCACGCTCATGAAGCGACTCCGTGCACCCGAGCAGGCTGAGCCGGCAAAGCCAACCCTGCCAGCTGCCGCCACGCCGGACAGTGCCACCTCGCCGGCCGCCGCCCCGCAGCCTACGGCCGCCGCCGCACCTGACAACACCGCCCCGACGGCAGAAGCCCCGGCTACGTGTAATGGAGAAGAAGCCACTGCCCCCAGTGCTACCCCCGAGGCCTGAACCGAAGAGACCGGCTGAGCAGGAGGGACAGGGTGGGGAAGCACTGGATCTCTCATTGTACATAGTCGCTGGCATGGTATCCAAATCTCCCCTGGCTCTCTGTCTGTCCCTGCTGTGTGCCTGTCTGTCTGACTCTGTCTACCCCCAGCTGGGCCGCTGCAGAGAGCTTCTATTTTCTATGTTCCTGAGCCTGGAGCGACCCGATAGGCCCAGGTGGACAGACAGAGGCAGAAGCAGAGCCCCTTGCATGGAGTTTTCTCTCTCTCCTTTGCTTTGCTTTTCTCTGTCTCCTTTGGTGGCTTTGTTGGTTTCCTTTCCTCACTGGAGGCTGCTCTCTCAGTCTGCCCACTCACTCACCCACCTGATCCCCCATCGCTGGGCCAAGCAAGGGGAAGCTGGCACATCAGGATCGAACACAACCACTCTCTGGAGTTCCAGATCCAATTGTTTCCATACCCAGCACTTGTGTGTGTGTGTGTGCGTGTGCATTTACATACAGCTTCATGTATGTGCTGTGTGTCTATTGCAGTGTATGTGTCTCCAGACATGGGGTGTTTGTGTGGGTGTCCATATGAATTAGACTGGGTGTCTGTGATTATGCATTTGTGTGTGTGTGTGGGTCTCTGGGTGGGTGGGTATGTCCATGTGTGTATCCATGGGTGAACAAGTGTGCGTGTATTGGGTGCATTCACCTGGGAGTGGGGAGAGAAGCAACCCCGAGCCATTTAGAGAAGGATTTGAGCACCAGTCTGGAGAGCAGCAGCTGAGCTGAGCCGGCTGGAGGGATGCGGTGACAGGGAGGTGGGGAGGGCTAGAGATTCAAGTGGCCTAGGGCAGGGACGCTGCACTTAGATCCCAGATAAAGCTTCCCATGCAATTGCTGGCACCAGTGGGACTCCCCCTCCCATGCCCACAGGTTCCTGTTGAATCATAGAAGATTAGAGTTGGAAGAGACCTCAGGAGGTCAGCTAGTCCAACCCCCTGCTCAAAGCAGGACCAACCCCAGATAAATCATCACAGCCAGGGCTTTGTCAAGCCTGACCTTAAAAACCTCTAAGGAAGGAGATTCCACCACCTCCCTAGGTAACCCATTCCAGTGCTTCACCACCCTCATTGGCTTGCTTGGAGCTTTGGGAGATGTGCAGAGAGCAAGTAGACTGGGTGTCCCTCCTCCCTGCTGTAACGGTGGCATCTGGCCCCATGGACTGCAGACCTGCCTTCCTCCCTGTGGGTAAGGGAGATGCCTGAGCACCAACGCTGCCTCACCCTGGCCAGTAGGCACTGGGGATGTCCTGTACCTCCCTAGTCTGCATCCACAGCAGGCTCCAGGAGGGGCTGGATCCATGTGGGGGTGAGATACACCAGACCTGCACTCTGCTCTGCTGCTTTAGAGCCTGAACCCAAGGCAGGTACAGACCAGACTCCACTCACTCACAGTGGCATCCTCCCAGCATGACACTTTTGGTCTCACTGCTGCCCCTGCAGGCCCACTGGTGTCACTGACAGCAATGGCCTTGCTGCCAGGAGCTGTGGACATCAGCCTGTGGTGGCTCAGTGTGTGGAGGAGCCTAGCATTTGTGCATCATAGTCCCCGCTGGAGCAGCCCTGGGAGGAACAAGGGGGCTGCTGGGAACGTCCAAGGGGCTGCAGCCCCCTCACAAGAGGTGCCTCTCTAACTGTCCAGTGGCCATCACAAACCCCGCATGGCTGGGGGCTAGAACTGCAGCCCTGCTGAGAGCTGGCACCCAATCCCTGTGTGTGCTGATCCAAAGGCGTGCGGGAGCCCTGGGTTGGCCTGTCGGAACAAGGGGTAGCTGGGAGGGGCTGGGGGTTGACTCATCGCCAAAGCACTGTCCTATGCCTCTTCCTACAACAGTAGCTTTGCCATTGTCCAGGCTGATTGTGGTGTTTGCAGCCCACGTGTGACAGCACGCATCATGTCTATGGGAGCAGTATGGTGTATGCGTGAGACTTACACAGCAGAGCTCTGGTCCTGGCTTTGGCCGTGTGAGATTCAGCCCCTGCTGGGTGTGTTTATGGAGGATCTGGGGGTGGGAGTGGTGTATGTACATATATACTCTCACTGTGTGAATGTGCAAACATGGTAACCCCCATGTGCCCTGTTCAGCACTGTGTAGTCTTGTTTCCTCCCAGAGGGGCACATAGAGGCTTAAGCATGGGCCCATCCAGTCCAAGCGGGGCTTTCTTGACTGTAGCTCTGGACGGTGGCCCCTTGCAGAGTTGTGTTCCCTTGCCCCAACCCTGAGCTGACAGTTTGCAGAACTAGGGCCGGCCTTAGGGAAAATGGCACCCTGGCAAACTTGTATTTTGGCACCCTGGTCCCTGCTGGCTCCTCTGGCCCCTAACCCATCCTCCCTGAGCCCTGCTGCCTCCCCCAGCCCCCCCCCTCCCCTCCCCATCATCCCTGGATCAGCCACTAGCAGTGCACATTTTACCATTTTAGGGTGGGGATGAGCACGGATTGGACAGTAAGGTTGTCAATCAGGATGGCCTGATACGAATGTGGCCTCTGGAACAGAGTGGATCCAAGGCGATGAGATGTTCGGCGCATGGCTCATTGAGCCCAGGGCCAGCTCTAGCTTTTTGCCACCCCAAGTGGCAAAGCGGGGAAAAAAAAAAGGCTGCTAGTGGCGGCACTTTGGCAGCAGCTCTACCGCGCCGCTTCATTCTTCGGCGGCGGGTCCTTCGCTCCGAGAGGGAGTGAGGGACCCGCCACCAAATTGCTGCTGAAGACCCTTTCAGCTGGAGCCGGCCCTGATTGAGCCCCTCTTCTGCTGCCACCCCCAATTGCGCTTCTCCCCCATTGCCTCGAGCTCCCTTCTGTGGCCTCACACCCCAGCCCTGCCCCACTCCTTGCCTCTTACCCACGGCACCCACCCATAATGCTGGCCCTGTGCAGAACTGTAGCTGCAGGGGGCTTTGGGGCCCATGGTCCGCTCGAGTCTCCAGCCCCAAGATAGTGCCCAGCCCATGGAGCCAGCCCTGCCCAAGGAGACTTGCTCTGGGCTTGCTTTGTGCTGGGCTGTTTGGGGATATGGCAGTGGAAATTGATTGGTTTTAGCTGCTGGTAGGCAGAGTCCGGGGTCCTACTCTAACACGAGAAGATTTTCCTTGTTTCCTGAGTCATTTCCCATTGACAAAAATGGGTTTTACAGCCAAATGTTCTAGAGCAATTCTGCACTTGTGAAGGTTCTAGATCATCCTCGAGGAGAGCTCCTGGCAGCGCTAGGGCATCTCAGGCATCCAGCTTGTGAAGGTCTTGTCCTAGATCACACCACATGCTTGCCAATAAGTGGTCTAGATTGCCACCAGCCTGTTCAGGTTCCAGAGTATCCAATGTGAAACCTCATAGGGGCTATAGAATGCTCCAGAAATATTACATTCTGGTGGAATGCACAGTCTAGAGCTTGGATCAGGATCTATCCGTCTCTCCCCCCCCCCCCCAGTTTAGGGTACAGCCTGATCTAGTGCTCTAGTGAATGAGCCATTGGGTGCTGGTTAGATGCCCCTCCACCATGTGGTCACAACTGTGGGAGCCTGAACAACCCCTCCCCATGCTCTAGCTCAAGGCCTAGAAGTAGACTTTTGGAGGCGTTTGCCTGCCTGTTCCTAGGTGCAGGGTGCTTGCAGCACTGGCTATCAGTTCTTTGGAGGGTAGGGGCGAGCAGTCCACATGAGAGCCCTGTGAGCTCTGCTCACTTGACCAGAGCCCCTCAGGTACCCCCCAGGGTCAGGCCTGGCCCATCAGCCCCCTGTGCCCCCTTCCCCTGGCCCCAAACTAAACACAGAAAGGAAGACCGAGTCCCGCTGTGAAGGGCCTGGGGGGTTGACCTGCCATCAATGGGGCCTTCTCCACAGCTGCCTGCCTCAGGGCCCTCCCAGCCTGTGGCTTTCTGGGCTATGGTCCACCACTCCAGCTTTACTTTCCCCTTCTGCTTGATTCGCAGCTGCATGTTTGTAGGGTTGAGTTCCATCTATGAAACTTTTATTTCCACCACGACCACCTGGGAGCTCCTGTGTGATCACTGCACTGTACTACTGGTAAATAAAGACCTTCTGAGGAGAAACTGAGAAAGCACCAGCCACACCTGCTCTGTCTCTTTGTCTGCCCTGCCGACGAGCTCTGCCCTTCTAGAGGCCAGTTCACCCACCAGGCTGGTGCCAGGAGCAGATCCCCCAGCCAGCTGCCATGCATGCCTCTGTGCCTCAGAGGTGAGCTGGGGGAAGACTGGGTGGGAAACAGATGCTCTGGGGGCTGGAAGGAACAAGGAGTGGGGTAGGTAGAGGTGCAGCTAAGAGGAGGTTAATCACTGAGTCTTGGGGATCTCCCCCCTCTAAAATCCAGCTCATCTGATCTCTGCTGTCCTGTGGGCAGGCACAGCGCTCCCTCTGGTTGCTATGGCCCTAAACTTGTCTGGCTGCAGCACAGTCTGCTCCAAAAGGGGTTGGGAAATTGCTGGGAGTAAGCCTCAGAGCACCAGCGTGTCTGGCATGGCAGCAACTCCCCAGACATTCTTCCCACCGCCCTGGGTTAGGGCGTGGCCCTGGAGAGGGGACCCTATCTAATAGCCACTGCATGCTCCAGGGATGAGGAGCAGATCCCCTAGCCATCACTGATCTCATGCAATGGGGCCCACAGTCCTTGTGAACGGGCGAGGAAATGGGATCAAAAAGGAGGATCGTGATCCAATCATCGGCCACTCCCAAGCTGAATGTTTCGCAGAATCCTTTGCACTGGTCCCCACCATGCTTCATTGGAAGGTCTGTGGGAAGCAGGATGGTTTGTTGGGTTCTCCTGGCATCTAAGGAGACAATGGCCCCCAATGATTGAGACGGCATGCTACAGCAGGAGCCGACTGTGGACAGATGCGGGGAGCCGTTCAGGTGATGTTGGAAGACTTGGAAAAGCTGACGGCTGAGGTCCCATCGATGGATAGGGCGAGCCCCGCACAGGCAGGGCAAGTGGACCTTTTAAGCCCTGTCTTTGGGAGAATGCTGATATGGCAAGTAATGCCTGGTTCTGCACAGGGCAAGCGGTTGAGATGCCACATGGACGGAAAGAGGCCGACCTCTGAAGCTCTCCTAATCCTGTGACCCCATCCTTCTGCTCCATGCAAAGCCCAGTATAACTCTCCCCGGGCCCACTGGAATTGCCATTCACTGCATCGTGCCTGTAAGCATGTCCATTTGTACATGTGCTCTTCAGAGGACAAGGCACACACAGGCAGCACCTGGCTGCCAGGTTCAGGTAAGGGCACATTCATAGTCTGCTGCCCTTTGAGCCAAGGCTGGGCTCTGCCTGGCTAAGCAGTTTTGAGTATGATTAGAACATGGATGGATGACTTCTGAGAAAATCCCCCAGGAACTAGTGTGGGGTGGCTCAGTAGGGAGTTCCTACCAAGCCCCACTGCCTGAATGTGGTTCTATTAGGTACTGAAGTGACCTCTGTTAGAGATGTAAAGCTAAAGTCCTGATCATCTGCGGTCGTTATAGATCCCACGGCACTGTTCACAGGAAGAAGGATATAAACAGGGCTGTGCTGGCCAATTTCCAATTAGGTAGCTTCATTCTACCTCCCCCCACCCCCCCCCCCCCCCGAGTTTCAATGGGACACGGTATTCTGCTCTTCCTGTCTCACTGTTTTGCTGTGTGCTGTTCAACAACAGCTGTGTTCCACCCAAGATGGCTGCATTCCAGTACTGAGGGAAGTGATTCCTGCATATTCCATTCACCATACTCAAGTTCCATCCATGGTTCTGGAGTAGCTAGCTGTTCCTCCTAAAATGTTAATTAAACCATTAACTCTGAAACTTAATAATGACACCACAGATGACAGTGATGTAAGAGTCCATAGAACAGACCCATGCAGCCAGTTCTGCACCAAGTCACATTGGAAGCTTTTCTTCCCAGCCAGAAAAGCCATAAACTTGATGAATTAAGATGAAGATGCCCAGTAATTGCTGGAGAAGCCAGAGAAGTGGCAGGAGTGTGCAGCAGCCCATGCTGGTTCAGTTCAGCTCCTGAGGCTAACCAGGGCCAAACGTAGCCTCAGCGGGCTCCATACGCATGTGATACATTGCATTTAGCATGCAGGTCTAACAGCTTCACCAGTATTCTGCCCACCAATGCATCCCCTCTCTTGCAAGCGTCTTCTCTTCTTTACTCCCTTGGTAGCCCATCCCAGAGCCCCCTGCCACACTGGTCCCCCTCCCACAGTAAGGTCTGCTAACGCTGTCTTTGCTACAGTGGTGTTATGTAATAAAGTGGCTCACAGTCTGGGATTCTGCTTGCCTCCTTGCTGTGCCTGGATGACCAGCCTCAATCTCCCTGGCTATTGCACTTTGTTTTCTCTCTGCCTTGCTGTCTTCATGAAAGTGAAGGCAAAATAGCACACTCACCAGCCCATGCTGAGACGTCCATTACTCTCTGCACAACTCATGCTATTTGGATTCCGGTCCTGTCCTCTTTGCCTTGTGCCCCTGATCCTTCAATCAGCTCCACTCGTGCAGACCCATGGGCCAATGAACTGGGGTCCATGCTAGCAGACCCAACTGCAGGACTGATGCATTAGGCTGTTAGGTCAGCAAGTTAGGGCCTGCACACTTATGGGGCTGTTAAACAAATGGTACATCATTACAAATATAAGAGAGCTGGATGGTGTGTCAGGGGTAGCTGAAGATTTTGGTGGGTGCGTAAGGGTCATCAAGGATTTAAGGTGCCCACAAAGCCAGGGGAGTCCTTGTGAGCACATGCTTATATGCTATAATGATTGGCAGTGGGACAGTTGGAGTTGATAACCAAATCACCATCATTGGGTTTCAGATCTAACACTTCCACAAAGATGGATGGAGCAGCTCACACCTCCCAGAACTATGGTGTTGGGCTTTCTGCAGCCCTGGGCACACATAGCAGTGTCAATTACACTCAGGCCACGTTTGCCAGGTTTTCCTCACAAGGTGGTGGGCTGGAAACAGGATTGTTTAATGGAAGGTGAGACTCTGCACCCAGATCCCTAACAGGAGACAAGCCATGCTTCATCCTCCAGGCCCCACGCCTTGAGTATGCAGGCCCCGCCCAACCCAACCCACATGCCCCACACCATGAGCATACAGGCCCTGCTTTACACATTGTGCCCCTGAGTGTGCGGGCCCCGGTCCACCCCTCAACTGTGCGCTCCGGCCGGTCAGGCTGGGGCGGCGCTAGGAGCCCGTGCTCCTATTAGCCCCGCCCCAAAGAGCCCGCTGGGGCCAGGCGGAGGAGAAACTCGGGGAAGCCGGCCCCGCCCCCTCCTCCGCCATGTAGCGCGGCGGGTCGGGTCCCGCGCCTTTCCTAGGTTCGTCATTTCCGGCTCATGCCGGAAGCCGCCTCGGAAGGAACTAAATTTGAACGGGTAACGCGATGCAAACCGCACCGATCTCCTGCTCCGGGACCGAGCCCCCCGGGACGGACCCGCCCCCGAGCCCAGTCCCCGCCCCCTATTGGTGGGCCCTCTCGCACCGAGGGAGGCTGGGGCAGAGCCGGGGGCGGGGACTGGCCCGAGTGCCCCCCCCCCTCGGGCTGCCCGCCGTTTCCC
The DNA here is from genome assembly GCA_003942145.1 of Platysternon megacephalum. Classification (NCBI taxonomy): domain Eukaryota; kingdom Metazoa; phylum Chordata; order Testudines; family Platysternidae; genus Platysternon; species Platysternon megacephalum. Next base: position 942,277 of record QXTE01000323.1, on the reverse strand, counting down.
CGGCGCCCTGTCCCTGAGAGAGGCCGCCGCCTATAACCCGCGTGTCCGCCCAGCCAGGTGGGCCCCGGCCCGGGCAGCCCCTAGCCTGTACTCGGCGCGAGTCCCCGGCTCGTTCCCTGCTGCGGCCCTCAGCGTGACAGCTGCTGTGACCCCGAAGGGACGCTGGGATCGGACCCCGGCTCGCGCTGGGAGCTAGCGTCGCCTTTCCAGGCTGGCTGCAGTCCGGGGGGGAGGGGGGCACGTAACTCCCGGTGAGACAAGCCCCTACATCCACCAGCACAAAGTCGAGATTCTGCCCCATCTGGGTGTATCGCAGGGGCGGGCAAACTTTTTGGCCAGAGGGCTGCATCGGGTTTTGGAAATTGTATGGAGCCCCGGTTAGGGGAGGCGGTCGTGGCCCGGACCCCACCTCCTATCTTGCCCCCCCTGGGTTTCCTGCCCCATCCAACCCCCCCGTTCCCTGTCCCCTAACTGCCCCCAGAACCCCTGCACCTGACTGCCCCCTGCCGCCCCATCCAACCCTCCCTCCTTCTTGACTGCCCCCCTGGGACCCCTGCCCCCATTCAACCCTCTATCCACACCCCTGCCCCCTGGCCACCACCCTAAACTCCCCTGTCCTCTATCCAACCCCCCCTGCTCCCTGCCCCCTTACTATGCTGCCTGGAGCGCTGGTGGCACTACAGCTGGGCCATACCGCTGCCGCCACCACACAGCTCAGAGCACCGGGTCGGGCTGCCCCAGGAGCTCACAGTCCCGCTGCCCAGGGCATTGCGCCCGCAGCAGAGTGAGTGAGCTGTGGGGGAGGGGCCGGGGGCTAGCCTCCCGGGCCAGGAGCTCAGGGGCCAGGCAGGATGGTCCCGTGGCCTGGATGTGGTCCGCGGGACGTAGTTTGCCCACCTCTGGTGTACCAGGTTGGGCGCAAACATGTCGTGTGGGCTGGATGCATCCCGGGGACCGTATGTTTGACACCCATGCAACATCTTCTTAATCCCCACCCATGCCCGGCCATGAGTACACTGAATAGCAACATGCCATGCATGCCCTGCGTATTATACCCTACAGTGCCCTCTGGCCTGCCTGCAGCTCACAGTGGGTCCCCCTGTGCTATCCTAAATGTCGGGTTATGCCCTGTGTACAGCATCCTGGCCCCTATGCCAGGCAAAGATCCAAACTTGTGAGGCTGTGTTTGGTGTTCGTTCGGGAGACAGCCCCTCTGAGGCTGGTGTGTTCATCTCCCCTTGCATAGGCCAAGGAGAGGTGCTTCCCTGGTTGTGCTGTGGCAGCCTCCTGGATGTCGGAACCATAGAGGATGCCTATCCGTGCCCACTGTACCATCTGCTCAGATTTCTTTGACAATCACAAGGATGTGGCAGCTATCCACTGCGGGCACACCTTCCATCAGGAGTGGTGAGTAGACATGAACAGCATGACAAGTAGTGGTAAAAACATGCATCTCCTTTAACTGCTGAGTTGATATGTCTTATGATGATGTCAGTATCTCTGGCGAAACAGAGGAAGGGCATCTCCAGTTTTTTGTTCTTGTGATAATCTCGTCTTTTTGCATTTCAGTCTCTGAACTCTTCAGCCTCCTCGTCTCTAATCCTGCTCTTTGCAAATGTTATAGTTAAGGGGGATAAGGATGAAGACAGACATTAAAAACCATGCACCTTGTGCCTGGCTAACCCTTCTTGCTTTTCGAGGGGGTGGGTTGACAGATTGTTAGTTGGCCATCGTTGTAGTGCAGGCTTCTAAAAGTTGGGCTTTTCCTGTTTTGGAGAGATGCAGAACTAAAATAACAGGCGGTTCTGTGGGTTGGCATTGAGCTGCATTGGTATAGTTGTGTATTGGGAGCACTGGAATTGCAGATCAGCATTGAAGTGCCTTGGCAGAGTTGTAGTGGGGCTGAGGACTGTAGTAGGGGAAGGGGGTGCAGTTCTGCCAGTGCAATGCAAAACTGAGCAATGTGGGAAATCCTGCACGGTTCTTGACGAGTTAGTGCTGATTGGAGCTAGGCAGATTGAGTGCCTTATACTCAAAAGCAGTAAAAAGTACTTAATTTGTCTTAATGTATGTTGTATTTCGTAACATGGTATCTTTGATTGAAGGCTCTCTGAGTGCTTTTTGAATATTAAAGTCACACAATGCCACTGTGAGGTGGGTAGATATCTCACCTCCCCATTTTAGTGATTAGGAAACTGAGGCAGAGCAGAAGTTAACTTGTCCAAGCTCACAGTAAACCAGTATCAGATTGGGGAATAGGAATCAAATCCTAGTCCTGTGCTTTTAACACTCTGAGACTAAAGGAAATGGGGATTAGGCCCGTCAATATACAGACTTCAAGATACTTTTTTTGCCTGTCTTGATTCTTAGGTGTTAAATTGAAACTCATTTTTTCATTAAAATAGAGAAATGCCAAACACACTAAATATGTCTAAGATTCTGTACCAGGTCCTAGTGTCACTTGTTGGCTCATATGATTCTCCCTGGGAAGTCTTATTTCTGAGTTTCTCTTGACTGCCAGACAAATAACTCTGGTAACTGAATATCCTCTTTCCTCTTAGCAGCTTCCTTCCCTTGTAGAAAACACCTCTGCTGTTCAAGTCTTTCTTGTCTCATTTCTTCCTTCCACCTTTTCGTGTTTTGTCTGTTCCCTCTGTCTTCCACGATTCCCACTCTCTCCCCTAAACGTCCTTGTCACAGTGACCCTTCTTCTGGCTAAGGGTGTGGTGCTTGGGCTTCCTCTGCTGATTTTTCACTTTGTTAGAGGAATGTGCTAGAGTGAAATGGGGCTGCAACTTGCAATGCTCTTGAACTCTGATGCAGTGCTGCTCCCTCCCCCTTCATGCTTGTCCCTTCCCCATCTGTGGTCTTGGTTTCCTTCCTCTCTCCATCAGAAATTACGCCATTGTGTTGCTCCTACACAAAGTGCTTGTCCATGTGCTCCAGCAGGAGCAAGCTAAAGATGAAACATAGCTCAGTGGTTTTAGCATTGGCCTGCTAAACCCAGGGTTGTGAGTTCAATCCTTGAGGGGGCCATTTAGGGATCTGGGGCAGAAATCTGTCTGGGGATTGGTCCTGCTTTGAGCAGGGGGTTGGACTAGATGACCTTCTGAGGTCCCTTCCAACCCTGACATTCTATGATTCTAATCAATTCCACGCTTTTGCTGGAGTTCCTTTGCAGGTGTATTTGAGCTGGAGGCAGGTGCTCTTCCTATGGGATCAACTGAGTGTCTGGAGGGATGGGGGCAGAGGGGACATGTGTATACCAGGGCACACTCATCCACACCAAAATGAATCACCCTGGGGATGGTCACTGACTTCAATGAAAGGAACATCTCGGGCTCGCTTTGCTCAGTAACGGTTTTAGAGGAGGGGTAAGGGGAACAGTGCTCTTTGAATCTGACTGGCTAAGCTAATTTTTTTGCTGCCAATAATCACATAATTCTTAAGGTGCTCTGAAGACCCAATTCCTAACATGAGACTGGACATTCTTCTCCACATGCTGTTCTCCTGGGGAGCTTAAAGCATGTCCCAAACATCCTCCATTTGATACAAATTATTCCTCTGCCTCCTGGTAGGTTAGCAATGTAGCCCTTGGTTGGAAACCTTTAGAATAGATGATCTTAAATTGTAACAATTCACTGTATATTTTTTTCTCTTTCTCCCTCAGTCTCATCCAGTGGTTTGACACTGCACCGAGTCGGACTTGTCCGCAGTGTAGAATCCAGGTAAATCCTTAATCCTGAACAAAACACTGTATTTCTACATCCCAGTGCTGTCTACCAGCACTGTCAGAGCTCAGGCCTGAGAGCACAGTGGTGGCTCACAGAGGCGTTGATGGCATGCAGAGATTGGCTGTCACCTCTCAGTCACTATCAGACTGTGCTGGACGTCACTACTTATACTCTAGCAGAAAGGCTAAGGGGTGAATGGGCCATGGAGACTGAAATCCTCCCTCTAAGCCTCTCCAGGCCAGATTGGGGCACATTGGGAAGCATGTTTTGCTACTGCCAGACCTTCAGGGCTTTTACTGTGGCAAAACTTCACTAGCGCTAAATTGTCCTCCTGGAAAAGAAAAGGGGCAGGGGGAGCTAGGAAATAATCTAGGCCTGAGATTTAAATTTTTTATTAAAGTTAATGTTTAAAATGAAATATATACAAGTTAAGAGGGAAGGTACTGTACATCTGGGGTCAGGCTTACTACAGTACTTCCTAGCTTCCCCAGCTGAGATCAGGACACTGCACATACACATAGTGAGAGACAGTCCCTGCTCTGGAGCACTCAGCCTAAATAGGGGAAAAAGACAGAGGGTGGGAGACAGGAAGGATTATCTCCCTTCTACAGATTAGGAACCAAGGCACAGAGATTCACTGACTCACTCAAGGTCACCCAGGGAGTCTGGGCAGAACCAGGAACTGAACCCAGCTCTTCTGAGTCCCAGTCCAGTGCCTGAACCCCAAGACCATATTTCTTAAGTTAGTCTGGTTCTTGTGCCTCACGTTACAGTAATAGTCAAGGTTGGGGGTCTTGGCTTGTGCTAGGCTGTATTGGCTATACTCTGAGCTGAGTTACATGGAGGCGTCAGTTCGCAGCCAGCATGTTAATTTTATAGGTGTGCTCCTGCCTTTTTCTTTCCTTTCAAGGTCTTGGCCCTTGTTTCTTCCCTGACTTGTTGATTCCCTGTATTCTTCACCACCTCTTACATCTCTGGGTTACCATGGAGTTCTCGCGAAATAACATCTTATGTAGCAGTAACTATGCAATTAGCTGGTGTCATGACTGCATATAATACTTAAAACACAAAGCTGTAACGGCATGGGGGAGGTGGGGAGAGCTATTGCACTCAATTACAGCACCCTCTGCATACAGAGAGCAGCACGTACTTCTGTGTTTGGATTTGGCACTGGGTGAGCTCAGCATCAGCTGCTGGGCCTGAGCTTGCCAGAGAACAAGCTGCTCTTGACTCAGAAATGCCTGAATCTTTCTGTCAAAATTCCAGGATCTTGCCTGGAGTGACGACTGTAAATCTCAAGTTTGTTGCTTGGTGACAGATCCAGGATCTCACCATAGAGATATCAGCCGGGTGAACTGACTCCCACCAGCCATACAACACATTACTATCTTGTGATGGGACAGTAACCTTCTCCCCTTGTAGCTGTCTGCCTAGCAGAAAAGGCTCTCCCTGCATTTTCACACTCCTCTTCCATGTCTCATCTAGGTCAGCAAAAGACACATCATCAATAAGCTGTTCTTTGATGTTGCCCTGGAGGAGCAGACGTCACTGGATGCAGAAAGCATACAGGTATTCTGACTCAGTTCTCTTAACAGCAGCCTGGAGCCACAGTCTGTCCCAACAGCTTCTTTCAGTCACTGGTGGGGTCTCTAAAAGGTCCTGGGCTTCAAAGCTGGATGTTGCTGTTCTTTCTCCTGTTTGACTCTCTGCTTTCTGTCCCTGTCCTCGCCACTGAGCTCAGCTCAGCTCTTCCTGCAGAACACCTTCACGTGGTGCTTCACAATGGTCCCTGCTTTTCTCTCAAATGAGGAAGCCATCTCCACCCCTTCGCTCCTTCCCCCTCACTTCTCATCTTCCCTGAAGCCCTTCCCATATGTTATAACTGTTCAAACTCTTTTTGTTCTTGAGGCTCCTTGATTGTCGGGAAGGCTGGGAGACAAAGCTTTCCTGCAGCCTGGGGTGGAGAGAGTCCCAAGTTCTATTGAGCCAATCAGCAAACCCTAGAGAACCTGGGCATAGGAGGATGATCCTCTAACTCTCTCTTGGGGAAGGGCCTATTAAAGGTACACTCAATTTGTTCACTTTATCCATTTAACAGCCCTCTGTGTTTAGGTGAGTGTCACGGACTCACAGGTCGTGCCCACTCTTGGCCATGTACGGTCGCTGGGGGCGGAAACCCCCGTCAGTGTGACAGCCCTTCTGGGGGGTCCACGCTCTCTCGGTGGTTAAGCCCATCCGCCTCCTGGAACCACACCTCTCTGAGCCTTAGCATGCTTGTCTCTCGCTGTGGGCCCCCTCAGGGAGTCCACTCACTCTGGACTCACGGGGCCTCCACTCCCAGAGGGAATAATGCAACCCTGTTCTCTAGACCGAAGAAGTGGGTATTCACCCACGAAAGCTCATGCTGCAAAACCTCTGTTAGTCTATAAGGTGCCACAGGATTCTTTGCTGCTTTTCTAGACCGGAGTGACTCTCAGCCAGCGTAAAACAGAAGGGTTTATTGAGCGTCTGAACACAGCATAGGAAATTCTCAGGGCCCTCAGGCTGGCCTTCCTCACCACAGTATATCTAAGTCTCTCCTGCATCCAGGTGGGCTCTGCCTGCTCTCTCTCTCCAGTCCCAAGCCCCCGTGTTTTCCACCTGAGCGTCTGATATCACCTCCTCCAAGCCCCACCTCTGTCCATTTTCTTCTATCCAGGTAAACAGGGTCGCCTGGGCCTCCTCTCCTTTCAGCCATCCTTTGTTCCCCTCTGTCTGGAACCAGCTGGCCAGGTCACCGGGGTCCTCTCTTCGCAGCCCATTCTCCTCCCACTGGCCAAAACTGGCTGTGACTCCCAAGCTGGGCTTCCCGGTGACCAGTCGCTGGGGTATCCATTCTCCAGGCCATTGGCTGGGGTCCCAAGTTCCGTCGCTGGTCCTCTGTAACAACAAACTCCCTCTCCCATCACCTTGTTAAACCAGTAACACCCAGGGAAACTTCGTCCCACCTGCTCGGCATTGAAAAAAACAAGAAAAACCCCCACTTCGTCACATCTTTCCCCCCACCCCCTTCAACTCAAGTTCAGGGCCCCCGCCCTGTGATAAAGCATCGGCTATAACATTGGCACTCCCCCTCACATGGACCACCTCCATGTCATAACCCTGGAGGAGCAGGCTCCTTCTCAGCAGCTTGGCATTAGCCCCTTTCATTTGTTGCAGCCACGTCAGAGGCAAATGGTCAGTGTAGACAGTGAAGCGCCACCCAAATAGATATAGCTGCAGCTTTTTAAGGGCCCACACCAGGGCCAGGCATTCCTTCTCTATGGCCGCATAGTGCTGCTCCCAGCGCAGCAACTTCTTGCTCAGGTACACAATGGGGTGTCTCTCCCCCTTAGTATCAGTTTGCATCAGCACTGCACCCAACCTGGTGTCTGAGGCATCGGTGAACACCAGGAAGGGTTTGTTAAAATCCGGGTTTACCAGCACCAGGCTTTGGATGAGTGCCCCCTTTAGCGCACAGAGAGCCCTCTGGCACTGCTCGGTCCAGACCACCTTGTCCGGCTTTCCCTTCCTACAAAGCTCCGTGAGGGGAGCTGCCAGGTTGCTAAAGTGTGGGACAAACCTCCAGTAGTACCCCGCCATCCCAATGAAAGCCTGGACCTGCTTCTTAGTCTGGGGAACGGGCCAACCCTTGATTGCTTCCACTTTGGCCGGCTCCGGCTTCAGGTGGCCGCTCCCCACCTTGTGGCCCAGGTATGACACCTCTGCAATCCCCACCTTGCACTTTCCAGCTTTTATGGTCAGTCTTGCATCCTGGAGGTGACCCAGCACCCTCTTCACCTGGGACCACATGTTCTTCCCAGGTCTGGCTAAAGACACAGATATCATCAATATACGCTAGAGCAAAGTCCTCCATCCCCTTAGTAACTGGTCCACCAGGCGCTGGAAGGTGGCAGGTCCCCCTTGAGGCCAGAAGGCAGGACCAGTAACTCAGAGCCCTATTGGGATGGTGAAGGCAGACTTCACCCTGGCCTCTGGGTCCAAAGGCACCTGTCAGTAGCCTTTGGTGAGATCTATGGTAGCGAGGTACCGGGCACCCCACAACGTATCTAGGATCTCATCAGTCCTAGGCATGGGTTAGGCATCGGACACGGTGATGGCTTTGAGCTTCTGGTTCTGTGTGAACTATCGGATCAATCCATCCTTCTTGGGGACCAGCACCACGGGAGAGGCCAGGGGCTGGAGGACGGCTGGATCACCCCTGAAGCCAGCATGTCTCCAATCTCTCTCCCCAGGTCCTGGGCTGTTTTCCCAGTGAACCTGAATGGTGAACACCTGATGGGAAGGTTGGCTCCCATCTCCACCCGGTGGACAGCCAGGTTAGTGAGCCCAGGCCGGTTGGAGAACAGCTGCCAGTATGAATGTAGCACATCTCTGATCTCAGCCTGCTGGGCAGGGGTTAGCTGGATTGAGAGGGGAATTAATTCCAGCGAGGGATCAGCCCCTGCCTCAGGGAGGAGTCCCACCAGGGGATCCTCTCCCACTGCCCACACACAGCCAGCTCAAACTTCTCCCTGTCCCAGTATGGCTTCATCATGTTGACATGGTACACCCAGTGGCTGTGTGCCAAGTTGGACAGTTCCACTACATAGTTCACCTCATTTACCTGTCTGATGACCTTGAAGGGGCCATCCCAGGCAGCTTGCAGCTTGTTCTTCCTCACGGGGTTGAGAAGCATCATCACCTCGTCCCTGGTAGCATAGGAGTGGGCACGTGCTGAGCGGTCGTACCAGACCTTCTGCTTCCTTTATGCCCTGGCTGGTCAAGCCCATGAGCTCCGTGAGTTTTTCCCAGAAGGTCAGTACATACTCCACCACTGATTCTCCATCGGGAGAGGCCTTCCCCTCCCACTCGTCCCTCATCAAGTCTAGGGGTCCCCTCACTCTCCTCCCTGTGGATTCCTGGGGCACTTCCCTGTATGCGAACAGCAGGTGGGGAAAATACTTGTCCCAGTCCTGCGGGTGCTGTTCCATAAATGTTTTCAGCATCATCTTTAGGGTCCCATTGAACTTCTCCACCAGCCCGTTGGACTGAGGGTGATATGCCAAGGCCCCGGTGTGTCGGACCCCACACTTCTCTCACAAGCACTGGGGCAGGGTTGACATGAAGTTGGACCCCTGGTCTGTAAGGACCTCCTTAGGGAACCCCACTCTGCTGAAAATGGTAAGCAGCGCGTCTGCCTCGATCGAGGACAAGGCCACCGACTCAGGGTAGCGCATAGCTAAATCTACCACCACAAGAGTGTGTTTCTTCCCCAACCAGGTCACCCTGCTGATGCCCTATTGTGGGCCAAGAACAACAGTCTGTGGTGGTACCTCTGGGGAACCACCAACTGCCTACTGGCTTTCCAAGGTTCAGTTTGTACCGAACCAGCCCAGGAATCCCTTCTCCCACCGGAATCTCTCCTGGCGGTCCTCCCACTGGGATCCTGGACTGCTGTGGCCAGCAAGGGCACTCAGCTTCTCCAAGGAGGGATGCTCCTGCAGCTCCATCTGGAATTCAGCTGCTGGGTTTGAGGGTACAGCCCTGGTTGGGGGTGCCTTCGTTTCCTCAACTTGGGACAGCGGCTCCGGTCAAGCCCTACCCTGGGTGCTTCGGTCCCCCACTTCCGGAGGTCCCGCATCCCGCTCTGGCTCCGGGTAAGGACCAGAGCGCTTTGAGTGCCATCTGGCCAGTTCTCCAAGTCATTACCCAGTAGCACCTTGGTAGGCAGGTGATCGTGCACCCCAAACTCTTTGGGTCCCCCCTTAGCTCCCCATTTCAGGTGTATCTTTGCTACAGGCACCTTGGCAGGGAGCCTGAAAACTCCCCTCAGGGTCATGTATGCATCGGACACTAACTGTCTGGGTCCACCTCCTTGGGCTGTGCCAGTGTCACCTCTGCGCCAGTGTCCCTCAATGGGGATGATGTAGCGATTGTCCCCCGGGGCCTGTCCCGTGCTCACCTGGTGTATTGAGTACGGGCACTCTGGACCTGGAGCCCCGCCTTCCCCTGCTGGCCTGGCCTGGCGGTCCCCTCCCCCTGGCACAGCCCTATCTACTGCGGCCCCCCGGGCTGGCAGTGCCTCCTCTCGGTGGGCTTCCACCCAGTTGACACCCATGGGTTCTGCTTGGCTGCCATTTCCTTCATTTTGAGGCATTGTGCCACTCTATATCCTTTTTGGCCACAGTAATTACATTTTAGGTCCCTCAAGTCCCATGAGGGGTGTCGGCCCACCCCGGCATTCACAGGCACCCCCTGAGTTGGGCTTCCTGGAGTCCCACCTTTGAGAGGTCTCTGGGTAACTTCCCTTCTGAGTCCCGATGTGGGTCTCCCTCCTGCCCCCAATTTGCTGTCCACAAACTCATTCACCAGTGCACCTGCACTGCGCAGATCTTTAGGCTTCCGGTCCACTAACCACATCTTAAGGTCTGGAGGGCGGATGTCATACAGCTGCTCCAACTCCCCCAGGTTATACACGTCCTCTGCGGTAATGGCCCCTGTGCCCTTCCCGCACTTATGGAAATATTCCCTCAGCAGATTGGCTACCTCCTTGTAAGTGACACCTGGGGTCTTGCGTACACCCCGGAATCGTTTCCTGTACGCCTCGGGTGTCAGTTCAAACGTCATCAGCAAAGCCTGTTTGAACAGGTCATAGTCCCCTTGTGATGTTCCCCTCTGGTGTCGTTTGGACCAGTGATCTGCTAGGAAACTCCAATCGTTGACTCTGGGAGCCAGGCTTACCCTGCTGTGCTGTGAGAACCCCCACTCCTGGGCTGTTCACGCACAGCCTCTGGCATGTAAGCTGCTCCTAGGACTGTGCAACCGAATGACACTAGCCAATATCTCCGGTCCCAGACACAACCCTAGCAATCTCCGTCTTGCAGTGTCCAGTTATGCCCGCTGGACGCTGCAAGATTATGTGAGTTTGTCAATTTAACGAAGAAATTGATATTTACCAGGCTTGTTATCCCAAGGGGAGCCTGACACACGGCAAACCAAACACACTGTTTCAAGTAGAATAAACAAACAAATTTATTAGCTATAAAGATAGATTTTAGTGATAAGTCATAGCATAACAAGTCAGATTTGGTCAAATGAAATAAAAGCAAAATGCATTCTAAGCTGATCCTAACATTTTCAATGTCCTTAAAAACTTAAATGCTTCTCACTAGAGGCTGGCTGGGTACTTTTCAGTCAGGCTCTCCCCTTTGATCAGCGTTTCAGTCGTGTGATGGTGTCCGTAGATGTAGGTGGACGAGAGAGGAAGCATGGCAAAATGTGTCTCCCTTTTATCATGTCCTTTCGTTCCTCTTGGCTTTGCATGCCCCCCCCCCCCCCTTCAGAGTCAGGTGAGCATTACCTCATCGCAGTCCCAAACTGACCAAAGGAAGGGGGTGACTCCCTTGAGGGTCTAACAGATTCTTTTATTGCTGCCTAAGCCAGTGTCCATTGTTCCTGTGAGGCTGGGCTGGGTTTGTCACATCCATGCCCTGACGAGGTGTGAACTGCCTCTCTGCTCTTGAAGAGTTTTCGCATGGGCTTGTTCTAAGCCATGAGGATACATTTTCAGCCTCATAACTATATACATGAAATTATAACCTATAACCTTACTATAACAATTACTATAACATCACTATAACAACCATGCTCAGTGCATTATGAGCCTTCCGAAGACACAAACATGACAAACTTTGCATTGGATACCACACAATCATTTTATAAAGATGAACATGGGGGTGTAGGGTGTTCCCCCGAGGTACAGAGCATCACACCCCTGTCTCAATACCATCCATTTGGCTGAATGCCTTCAGACCCAGCAGGAGCATTAGACAGTGGAGCCTATCACAAGCCTTCTCAAAGGCTATGAGGTAGGCATCAATATCCCCCCATCCTTAAACTGGGGCAGCAGTTTGGTGTCTAGATTCCCCACAAAACTGGTGTCTCAGGGCCCTTTCCCACTTACCCCCCGGCAGGCCCTCTTGGCCCACCTCTCCTCCAACTTGTGCTTTCGCTGTTCTGCATGGTCCGCCAGCCTCCACTCCTCCAGCTCCTTTGTTTTCAGTTCCAGCCTCGGCAGCTCCTCCAGGGAGAAACCTGACTGGGGGCCCCCCTGTGCTGACTGGGGAGTCAGGTCTGATAGACTCCCGACTGCTACACGGACTGCCCCCATGGCTACTCCCTGGCTCTCCGGGCATCCCAGGAGCGCCCCTGGGATCTGGAGCCTGTTCCTGAGACTGGTCATTCTCTACAAGCTGAGCCATCAGCTGCTCTTTAGTGAGCCTCCCCACACTCAGCCCTCTCTCCCTGCATAGACGTGCCAGGTCCCTCTTATGGAGCTGTTTATAGGCCATTTCCGCACTGGTTCCTTCAATTCCCTCATTTTATCGCTGGCAGCCAGTCACTGCAAAGCCAACAGTCTACAGGGTGCATCCCCAAACCATCCTCTGCTACCACGGATTCACAGGTCGTGCCCACTCTTGGACCCGTATGGTCCCTGGGGGGAACTCCCTTCAGTGTGACAGCCCTTCTTGGGGGTCCACTCTCTCTCAGGGGTTAAGCCCCTCCGCTTCCTGGAACCACACCTCTCTGAGCCTTAGCACACCTGTGGAGATATACCTATCTCATAGAACTGGAAGGGACCCTGAAAGGTCATCGAGTCCACTCCCCTGCCTTCACTAGCAGGACCAAGTACTGATTTTTGCCCCAGATCCCTAAGTGGCCCCCTCAAGGATTGAACTCACAACCCTGGGTTTAGCAGGCCAATGCTCAAACCACTGAGCTATCCCTCCCCCCACTCGCTGTGGGTCCCCTCAAGGAGTCCACTCACTCTGGACCCCCGGGGCGTCCACTCCCAGAAGGAATAATGCAATCCTGTTCTCTAGATCGGAGTGACTCTCAGCCAGCGTAAAACAGGAGGGTTTATTGAGTGTCTGAACATAGCATAGGAAACTCTCAGGGCCCTCAGGCATGGCCTCCCTCAGCACAGTACATCCAAGTCTCTCCTGCATTCAGGTGGGCTCTGTCTGCTCTCTCTCCAGTCCCGAGCCCCCGTGCTTTCCAGCTGGGCATCTGATATCGCCTCCCCCAAGCCCCGCCTCTGTCCATTTGTCTTCTGTCCAGGTAACCCGGTCACCTGAGCCTCCTCTACGCTCAGCCATCCTTTCTTCCCCTCTGGCTGGAACTGGCTGGTCAGATCACCGGGGTCCTCTCTTCGCAGCCCATTGTCCTCCCACTGGCCAGAACCGGCTGTGACTCCCGAGCTGGGCATCCAGGTCACCAGTCGTTGGGGTATCAATTCTCCAGGCCATTGGCTGGGGTCCCAAGATCTGTCGCTGGTCCTCTGTAACAACAAGCTCCCTCTCGCATCACCTCGTTAAACCAGTAACACCCAGGGAAACTGTGTCCCACCCCCTCAACATGCAAACCATTGAAAAAAAACAAGAAAACCCCCCACCTCGTCACAGTGAGTCACAGTTTCCATGTATACTCAGGCATTTTTTCCCTGTTACTATGTGCAAGACCCAGAAATGAGGGTGGAGTGATTCATAGGTTCCAAGGTCAGAAAAGACCATTGTGATCATCTAGTGTGACTTCCTGTGTCACAGAGACCAGAGAACTTCCCCAGAATAATTCCTAGAGCAGATATTTGAGAAAAACATCCAATCTTGATTTAAAACTTGTCACCATGGCCTTGGGTAAATTGTTGAAATGGTTAATTATTTTCACCATTAAAAATTTACACCTTATTTCCAGTCAGAATCTGTTGAGCTTCAACTTCCAGCTATTGGATTGTGTTAGACCTTTCTCTACTAGATTGAAGAGCCCATTATTAAATATTTGTTCCCTGTGTAAGTACTGATAGACTGATCAAGTTACCCCTTAATCTTTTCTTTAAGCTAAAGAGATGGAGCTCTTTGCGTCTATATAAGGCAGGTTTTCTAATCCTTTTCATGTCTCTTCTCCGGGCCCTCTCCAATTTATCAACATCCTTCTTGAATTGTGAACACCAGAACCGTAGCAGCAGTTGCACCAGTGCCAAATACAGAAATAAAATAACCTCTCTGCTCCTACTTGAGATTCTTCTGTTTTATGCATCCAAGAATCACATTAGCCCTTTTGACCACTGTGTTGTACTGGGAGCTCATGTTCAGCTGATTATCACCACTACCCCCAAATCTTTTTTTAGAGTCACTGCTTCCCAGGATAGAGTCCCCCATCCTGCGAGCATGGCCTACATTCTTTGTTCCTAGATGTATACATTTACATTTAGCCATATTAAAATGCACGCTGTTTACCAAGCAATCCAGATCACTCTGTCAGTGATCTGTCCTCATCACTATTTACCACTCCCCCAATTTTTGTGTCACCTGCAAACATTTTCAGTGACGATTTTACGTTTTCTTCTAGGTCATTAATAAAAATGTTAAATAACATAGTGCCAAGATCCAATCCCTGCAGGACTCTACTGGAAACACATCTGTTAGATGATGATACCCTGTTTACAGTTACATTTGGAGACCTATCAGTTAACCAGTTTTTAATCCATTTAATGTGTGCCACGTTAATTTTATGTTCTAGTTCATCAAAATGTCATGCAATACAAAGTCAAATGCCTTACAGAAGTTGTTTCCATCAATGCTGTTACCTTTATCAACCAAATTTATAATCTCTTCAAAAAAAAATAATCAAGTTAGTTTGACAGGATCTGTTTTCCATAAACTGAGGTTGATTGGCATTTAATTATACTTCCCTCCTTTAATTCCTTATTAATCTAATCCCGTTATCAGCTGCTCTGTTATGTTGTCCGGGAACAATGTCAGACTGACAGGCGTGTAATTACCCAGGCCATCCCATTTACCCTTTTAAAAAATTGGCACATTAGCTTTCTTCCAGTCTTCTGGAATTTCCCTAGAGTTCCGAGACTTATTGAAAATCAACATTAACGGTTCAGTGAGCTCCTCAGCCAACTCTTTCAAAACTCTTGGATGCAAATTATCTGTGCCTGTTGATTTAAAAATGTCTAACTTTAGTAGCTATTTAACATCCTCCTGAGATTCTAGTGGAATGGAAAGAGCATTATCAAATGGTATGACTACCTCATCTGATTTTTTTTCTCAAAACCCCACATTTGACATGGGAGCAGGTCTGGTATGCCAACCTACTTTTAACTCATTGAAATTGACCAGAAATGCCTTTAAACAAAGCAGCATAGGGAAATCTGTACCTTTATGCTTTCTCTCTTAAAATGAGCATCAGAGTAATGCTGACACACTGGTAACTGCAGGAAAACTGCTTTGATTAGGGATGTATGTAAACTAATCTCTTGATGATAGCAGTGTGTATGGTGTTTAGCTTTGGAAAACTCTGAATGCAAAGAGTTAAATCAGGATATTATGGTGCTCTGTCTTCAAGTCAGTAGTTTAGCATTGGCAAAGTCCTACTTCTGCATGTCTGAGTCAACTGTTTAAAAAGAAGAAAATCGCCTTGACCTTGGTATAATGGGATTCTTATACCCTCTTGTGTTTAAAATCAGCATGTGCAGCGATTACCATAATTAACATCGTCATGGCAACTGTGTATTTCATGGTTGTGGGGTGGGGGGAGGATGCAAGACATTAACATAGGTAAGTGTCATTTTCAGAAACAGCTAACATATATTGTGGGCTATAATGCATGTGCAGAAGAGATGAAAACATGTCTAACTACCCATAGCTACCTAAAACTATGACTTGGAGCAGATAAATTCTGCCTTTATGCTTGCAAGAACTGGTTTGAATGCATGCAAAATAGATGAGTGGCACTCTCACTGTGGGCTGGCTAGAAAAAAGATCTCGCTAGAAAAGCAATTTTTCTTGCCACTGACTGTTTTTTCTCTTTCTTGTTTCTTAAACACTTTTGCAGCTCTTTCTAGGGTCTCATTCTCTTTCCATCTAGCTTTCTCTTCCTGCTTGTTTCTTCAGTGAAGTCTTGCTCCTGTGCTTCTAGGTATCGATGTGAGGGCACTCTTTCTGCCCTAGACACAGATACTTGAGATTAATGTGCTATACCCATACAGAATTAATCTTGCAACTACAGGAGCAAGCCATTGGCTCCCCAGCATGCATCTTTGCTAATTAGCAAGAAGCAGGGCCCTTTAGTACCAGGAGAGAACTGCATGTCTTTGTATGCAAATAGTTTAATTTGTTTCACATAGTGCTTAAACTCAGTTTACTGTTTATATTAACAGGGCACAGGGGCAAGCTGAGCAATACCATCACATTGAATGCTTCCTGTTGCCCTGCGATGTTTTCAAAATAGTTTAAATGTGTAATGTTGATCCTCTGGAGGAAGGTTAGATTGCAGTGCTTATGTGTATGACCAGTAGTTCTCAAACTTTTGTACTGGTGACCCCTTTCACACAGCAAGCCTCTGAGTGCAACCCCCCTTATACATTAAAAACACTTTTTTATATATATATTTAACACCATTATAAATGCTGGATGCAAATCGGGGTTTGGGGTGGAGGCTGACAGCTCACAACCCCCCATGTAATAACCTTGTGACCCCCGAGGGGTCCCGACCCCCAGTTTGAGAACCCCTGTGTATGACGATCATGTACAGAATCGTAAACCGTCGGTACTGGGTGATGGAAAAAGCCTTCTTGGTTACGCAGTGTCAATGCAGGAGGAGCCAAGATGGCAGGGTTTCCTTTTTCCTTTGGAGACTATTCTAAAGCCCAACATATCTCACTTATCCTGTTGTTCAGCCTAAATTTTCCTAGTCTTATCCCATTATTCTTAGGTCTTGTCTTTATGGGGAAATTGACCAGAATAGTTCCCCAAGTGGACGTTCTATTTTAGAATAAGTCACTTTATTCTGGAATAATTAGCGCACTATTTGAGCACACTAATTATTCCAAAATAGGGTCCACATGGGGAGCTATTCTGCAATAGTTAATTCTGGTCAATTTCCCTGTGCAGACAAGCCCTTAATTATAGCCATGTGCCTCACAGCAACTAGCCTCTTTCCATCCAGGGTGTTTACGCCTTTCAAATAGGTATAAACTGTAAATCCTGTGGCTTCTGCTCCCCTGTCCCTTAGCTGTCACTTAGCCAAATGTCAGTCTCGTCCCTCCAGCTCCCTGATCATTTTTGTTGCTGTTCTCTGAATTCCTCCGTTTGTCAATATCTTTCTGGCAAACAGATGACAGAATTGAACACAATATTCCAGGTACCATGTAGAGAGAGAGGCTATTACCTCTGACAGGATGCCTCTGCATATGCAGCTTCTGCATTGTGTTGGCATTTCTTGCTGTCTAGTTATATTGCAACTCCTGTCCAGCTTGCTGTCTACTGTCCCCTGCAGGTCTCTCAATATTACTGCTTTTCAGCAGAGCCGGCTCCAGGTTTTCTGCCACCCCAAGCAGCAAAAAAAAAAAAAAAAAAAAAAGCAGCAGCAGCGCGATTGCACCACTCCACTCTTCGCGGGCAATTCGGCAGCAGGTCCTTCGCTCCGAGAGGGACTGAGGGACCCGCCGCCGAAGATCCGGACGTGCCACCCCAATAGCGGCCGGAGTGCCGCTCCTTGGTATTGGCCGCCCCAAGCACCTGCTTCTTTAGCTGGTGCCTGGAGCCGGCCCTGCTTTTCAGGTTTCTTTCTCCCATTAAGTATATTTCAGATTTTTATACAGATGTATTGGCTTCACTTCATTATTCTCTGCCCACTTTTCCAACCCCTTGTAGGTCCCCGTTGTATCCTCACTGGGTTTACAGCATCTACCAATTTAGTATTTGTTAATTAAATTAACATGATATTTTCTCCCTTCTCCAGATTGCTAATGAAGGTATTTAATAAGACGTGATCTTCCTCGGATCCCTATGGTACTTGCCAGACACCACCTCCCCTGACTTGATACTGATCAGTTTATGGTTGCCCTTTATTTAGGGTGCTGCAAGCCAATTGTCAGTTCACATAAGCATCCGTATCCAAGCTGATATGAATGAACACTGAATATGGTTTTGTTAGACACTTGCTCACCCACTTCATTTTCTGTCTAGCTGGGCATGTTCAAATCTACCCATTGTTCTGTGTCTACGGCCCAATTTCATTACAACTATTGCATTCCCTTCAACCACTGAACTCATAATTCTAGTTAAAAATAATCAGCAATCTAGTTCTGTCTGGCGAGATCCTTGCCTCATTGCCTTGTTTAGTTAAGATGTTATGAAAATTCATCCTCTGACTTCAAATGTTTTCCCTGAGAGGCTTTCCAGAGTTGTTCAACTCAGTAAAAATGACTGACACTGTGAGAAGCGAGAGAGTGACAAGGATAAGATAAGACTGGGATGTTCTCTGTGGCAGTCTTGTTCTTCCCCTGAAGCACTACCAGTTTGAGGTGCTCCCCGTGTGTCCTGCAGTAGCACTTGGGAATGTTGCATATAACAAGGGCATTCCTCACTATTTTGTTCTGCTCTCAGCACCTGGTCATGTAACTCACCAGGAGAAAGCATTTAGGAATCATAGAACTTTCCTCTAAGATTAGGTGAAGGTTACTGGGTGGTGCTGCTCCTCATCCGGTTCTTTGTGTTGCATTTCAGAATGAACTGGACAAGGTGAAAGCACAGCTCTCCATGAAAGGTGAGTTCAGAAAGGAAACAGAAGAGCGTTCTGCCCAGCAGTAAGGGAACACGGGATTGGCAGGCTCTGGGCTTTCTCAAGCTACTGTTTTGTTTTGTGCTGAGGCTTTCAGGTCAGTTTGCGGCAGAAAAGTTGAGGCATTTGTATATGAGGGTGCTCTCTGAGCCTACAATACAAGTGGGGTCTGCCTCTATGAAACCGGTCGGACAGAGCAAACTGGGGATCATGAGTCTTAAGGTTGCTGGGCCAGTAAGTAGAGTAGAGAGACCTGTAGACTTTGTTCAATGCTAAGGCTCTTATGTGACATAGAATCATAGAATATCAGGGTTGGAAGGGACCTCAGGAGGTCATCTAGTCCAATCCCCTGCTCAAAGCAGGACCAATCCCCAGACAGATTTTTGCCCCAGGTCCCTAAATGGCCCCCTCAAGGATTGAGCTCACAACCCTGGGTTTAGCAGGCCAATGCTCAAACCACTGAGCTATCCCTCCCCCTGTGCTGTAATTATGTCCCTTGCAAGATTGTCCTAGTTGACATACTACTGACTGCTCAGTGTAGCGCTTATTCTAGGTGGGAATCAGCGGCAAGCAAAGATTATTTCATTGAGTTAGGCCTGTTTATCAGGAGACCCACAGCTGCCAGATGTTAGTAGCTCATTTCTTCAAGTGTAAAGTGGCAGAAGAGGGCATATAATTGGGGCCCAAATGGAAATGGGAGAACTTTGGCACTTATTCAGCTGCTGCGATGCTGCATCCCCAAAAGAGCAGGCGCAATTTGATGTGTGCGTTTCTATTTTCTCATTCCATTAAAGAGCTCGGGCTCTTTAATTTTAGAGCCTGTTTGATGGAGGCAGGAAAGTGAAAACCCTGGGGATGTTGTCGATGTGTTTTAAGCATTGTCTGTAGGCAGCCTGTCATCAGAATATGAGTCATGAGCAGTCAAAGGAAAATATCAGTCAGTCTGAGTGACAGAAATCTTAAGACATGAGTTTGCAATAAGCAAAAAAAACCTTTAAAGGGAGCTTGGAGTGGGGAGAGTTTCAGCCATTTCCAATGAGCCTGCTTTCCTATTGGGTCTTCTGCCCTCTCACACGTGCAGGGCAGACAGAAATAGTTGACTAGATCTATTTATTAGCCTGATAAAAGTTAGAAAATCTATCAGATGCCTATATCAAGGCCCCTCCTTGCAAGCAGTCCGGGGCAGTGACATAGTGAGTAGCTGAGCCCCGCCTTCTGGGGAAGAATGCTGGGACTCCTACCAGAATGCTCTCCGAAGGAATTGCTTTGCAGATTTGCTTTTTTATGTTAGCTAGGAGATGCTGGACTTGAAGGTCTCCCTGCTGGGAAGGAGAAGCGTTCTTCTGTCCCGTTTCCTGACTGCGTGTAGTCTATTCCTCCTGCACTGCTAGCCTCAGGGACTCTGCCCCCACTGCCTCCAGATTCGATTCCTCCTTTTTCAAGAATCTGCCTCTGCTTGTAGCTTTCCCCAGCAGCAGAATTAAAGTAGCCTTGTCAGTTTCACAGCTGCCACAGGGGGTTCTAAAGAGCAGATGTGTACCTGAGAAGAGTCTTGTACAGACCTGAGACCAGTAGCTGAGGTGCTAGATCTGTCTGCAGAGCCCAGGAGGCATTGCTGCACCCTGGTCACATTGGAACATTTTTTTCACATCACAAATACCAGAAATGAAACATTTGTTGATCCTGAAAGCTTCAGTCCTGCCACTGCACCAGGGGAAGTCCTGCCTGAAAGTGTGTGCAGTGGGATGCATCCCCCCCACCCGCCAAAGTATGCTGCTCCTGGATAGGTACGACCACCCAAACAAGTGTGGGAAAACACTTTACTTACAAACCAACCTACTTACCCAGCCACTTCCTATATCCATCTTGTGGCTGTCACTGATTTGTTTGTGTTAGGGTGCGCACGCGCACACACACACGCACACCAGTTTCTCCCTCTCTTTCCCCTGGCCCCAGCTGGGCATCTTCTGCCTCCTTTCCCAGGAAGGCCATAATCCTGATTGCCAGCTCAGTTGGTTTTTTGGGATGGCGGCAATATCACAAAGGCAGCAATGCCTCAGGCCTTGGCAGGGATTGAAGCTGCAGGGCTGGGAAGGTGAGCAAGCCCTTGAGCCCCTCTCCAATAATGGTCAGCTACTACCAGAAAGCTGATGGAAACCGGGAGGATGAGTGGATTTAAACAGTGCTCAAAAATAGTGCTGCTTTGCTGTCCATGACTGACTAGTCGCACTGCGAGAGGTGGGGACCACTGCCTTATACTGCTGCAAAACAGGAGCTTTCCGGTGATGTAAAATGTTCTCTGCTGGCTCTGTCAGCTCATGATACTGGTCAGTCTGACCAGCAGCTGGCTTTCCTGCCTCCCTCTAGAACACACTTCAGTTCCAGCAGGATCTGCGCACCTCTGTATCTCATGTGGCTGAAGGCAGGCATTAATACACCTTCCAGACCAAAAGGCTTTATTGCTGGCAGCCAAGGCATCAGAATTGGGGATATTAGCATGCGGGAGGGGCGATCAGAACAACAGGATTTTAAGGCCTTGTGATATGCAAGGACTGGAAACGTTCCAGAGTGATAAATCTGCCTTAATCAAGTATCATGTGGCCTTTCGGAGCCCCAGTACGTTCTGCAGAGCTGTGCTTTAATGCTGCTTCGCTTGTGTGTTTGTGATCTCGCACCCTGAGACACACAGACTGTGGTGAGGGTGAGTGACAGCAGCATAACTGCACAGCAGTGTAATTGCTCTGCACGTATGCACTGTGTTCCTGTGCACAGCAGCGGCTGTCAAGCCTATCTAAGCATGTACCCTGCACACACGACTTCTCGCTGGGAGAGCAGCGTCGAGGCAGCTCACCAGAGCTTTGTAGTTCTATAATTGTTTTGTTCGGCCTGCAAGGATGCCAGCTCCTTGCACCCAAGCTTGGCTTTGGGAGCAGCTGTGGGATAGCGCATGATAGTTATCTCAGTCCACATTGACTGGACAAGCTAGGACAGGGCCATTGAGGGGGATATTTCTTGATTGGTAAAGAAATGTTTGAAGTCTACTGGTGCTGGGTGCAGGGATTGCTTAGCACAGGTCCTGTCTGACACATTGCATTCAGTGGGGAGGGTGTCTGATGGGAAATGACTAAGTCTCTGAGAGTTTCTCAGTCTGAATTTATGTATCCTGTCTGTCACTCTGGCTGCATATCTGCCCTCAGACCCATGGGTCTCAGGGCTGCCCAGGGCAAGGCATTCCAAGTGCTATGTGAGCATTTCCTTTCAGAGAAGGAGAAGCGAGACTGCCAGTCTATCATAGACACACTGAGGGAGACTGTGGATGTTCACAACGCCACCATCGAGTCACTCCAGAAAGCCCTGTGTGAGACAGAGATGCTGTGTTCCACTCTCAAGGTACCTTCCTCCATGGGCAGCGTACATCTGATCTTCCCCATTTCTGGCTAGGGTTACAGTCTCACTGGCTCTTCCTCTGAGTCACACTGTCCTCAGGCCTGTGCAGAGAGGACAGGTGGCTCTGCGCTCGGAGGTCTAAGTTCTCTTCCTGGCTCTGAAACCAGCTCCCTGTGACGCGTGTTGGCCCCATCTCTCCAGATGTGAAGTGGAAGAAGAGCAATGGGGCTGCGTTCCTATTTAAGACAATTCTTTAACCTTATCTGAGCTCCTTGAGGAGGTGGTGCTATAGAAGAGTCAAGGGGGCAAAGGGGTAAAGTTCTCAGACTGTTTAAAGCATAAGGCTTGGAGCCTCTGCTATGCTGTTGCAGGCCTTTCTAGCCATGGCAGAGGCCAAATTCACCAGCTTCAAGCCGGACCTTTCTTCCGCTAGCACGGCATCAGTTACCGATGAACCTGCTTGGTGCCTCGGGACCACAGTTGGATGCCAGAGGGGCAAATATGGTCACGTTGGCAGTTCTGGCCAGGGAGTCTGAGAACCGTGTATCATGCCAGTTTAGAGCAGTGCGAGGGAAGTGGAAACAGTAGTGCAAATGTGGTGGAGACAGCTGGCCAGGACCGGCAAAAGGTGGCACTGGTATGAAAAAGGTAACCATCCTAGCCAGGCAAGGTGAGACCTTGCAGAGGGACAGCGGCATCTCAGGCCTCCTTTTGTATCTAGTAACGTGGTGAGCCAGTGGGAGGGTCTGAGACTGAATGCATATTAAACCCCTCCAGCTTCTGCCGAGAGGAGAGGACAATGTCTTTGGCCAATCTTCTCTCTGAAGTCAGATCAAACAATGTCTCATTGAAAAGCAGGAAAGCCGTCAGGAACCTTTGAAGCTGATATGTTAAACCGTCCAGGCAGATCAAAGCTTAGGGAATGAATACAGGTGAACTGAAAGGGGGTGTTAAAAAACCATCTGATCCCCATGGGAGCCCCTTATACACAGTAATATTCAATTGATCCTGCACAGACCATGTCCTACTGCCAGTCATTTTGAGAATACCTAGAAAACCAGGCAGCACCTTCAGACAGCTCCAGATGCCCCTCCAGTGTAATCTGATGGAGAGGGCACCATGTTGGGTTTGTCTTGGTAAAGTGTCTGAGAACTCCCAGCAAAGCCCCATGCAGGATTTCTTCTCACATCTGGTAACAGATGGCAGTTCAGCAAAATGGGAGGGTTAGTGCAGAGGGAACAGGGAGTGTCTGAATGGGGAGAAGGCTGCAGTAACTGGAGACTCTTCCTGTGGGGCTTCGTCGCTTCTGAACACGGAAGGAGAGGGTCACGCATGACTCTCCACAAATAATCCTAGTGGGAGCAATGGAATCGGGCAGTTCATGGACTGAAGTATCTGATGGCCAGAACTGAGAATTTGCCATGTGTTGGGAGCTGAGTGGGAACCTATGGGCACCTTGCTCCTGGGCTGTTAAAGATGGTGAGAGCTTTGAGGAGCCTGACACCTGCACAACCTGTTCAGCAACTTCAATGCACACGTGCTAGCTATATGTCTCCATAGGAGTCCCTATGTCCCATTCTGACTGCACAAATGTGCCTATCTCTGTCTCAGAAACAAATGAAGTACCTGGAGCAGCAGCAGGAAGAAACCAAAGGTGCAAAAGAGGAGGCCCGAAGGCTGAGAAATAAACTGAAAACCATGGAGAGGTTAGATACAGGGCCTCTGCTGTGTACGTATATGTGGGCTGAGGCAAGCATGCTGTTCAGTGGTCCGAGTCACTCACTTACTTTCTTAGAGGTCTTGCGCAGTAGTTCTGATTGCTACCAATGCAGAGCTACTTGGGTTCAGCCTCAGTTCCTGGTGCAGATGGAAATGTCACTGCTGTTGCACTGTTGAGCTGGGGTATGGGAACCTCCTGCATCAGTGCTGGTGTGTCCTCATTGGTCCTGACCTGTCCAAACTCATCACTACCTCTTCCCACCCCGGCACCTCTGGGCAGTTATTTGCTCCCTAAACAATAACATTTGGCACTTAGCTAGAGCTTTTCATCCCTAGCACTGGGAGCTTGGCTTACAGGTGGGGTAACCAAGGCATGTAGATATTGATGTGAATTGCCCAGGGACAATGACAAGGAATAGAGCACAGGAGTTCTGACTCCCAGCCTGGTGCTCGATCCACTANCCCCCCCCCCCCCCCCCCCCCCCCCTTGCTAAGCCATTGCTGCCCCACTGTTCCTCCCAAACAGCCCAGCTCACTGAGGGGCAGCTAGTGGGCAGCTGTAGCTTCCATCCCAGTGTGTCACTGCAGTGGGGGATCAGCACACTAGTGGCCCAGGTAACGACCCAGCACTCCAACTCCTTTCCCAGCTCCACTCTTCATGGCTGTGTGGGAACCTGACAGGACGTGTCTGTTTCAGGATTGAGATGCTCCTGCAGAGCCAGCGCCCGGAAGTGGAGGAGATGATCCGTGATATGGGAATAGGGCAGGCAGCAGTGGAACAGCTTGCAGTCTACTGCGTCTCACTGAAAAAGTAGGTGCTGAAAACTTGGCAGTAGACTTGTTTGTTCCATCTCTTTGATATGTATATATAGAGCTCCCCCTGCAGGGTACTGGAGAAAAGTACAATGGTTTAGCTGCTGTGACTGCCTGTTTGTTACTGTTTCATGGATTGAGAACTGATTAAAAGACAGGGAACAAAGAGTAGGAATTAATGGTAAATTCTCAGAATGGAGAGGGGGGTAACTAGTGGTGTTCCCCAAGGGTCAGTCCTCGGACCAATCCTATTCAACTTATTCATAAATGATCTGGAGAAAGGGGTAAACAGTGAGGTGGCAAAGTTTGCAGATGATACTAAACT
Source organism: Platysternon megacephalum (assembly GCA_003942145.1). Classification (NCBI taxonomy): domain Eukaryota; kingdom Metazoa; phylum Chordata; order Testudines; family Platysternidae; genus Platysternon; species Platysternon megacephalum. Next base: position 917,647 of record QXTE01000323.1, on the reverse strand, counting down.
GCTCAAGATAGTTAAGACCAAAGCAGACTGTGAAGAACTTCAAAAAGATCTCACAAAACTAAGTGATTGGGCAACAAAATGGCAAATGAAATTTAATGTGGATAAATGTAAAGTAATGCACATTGGAAAAAATAACCCCAACTATACATACAATATGATGGGGGCTAATTTAGCTACAACGAATCAGGAAAAAGATCTTGGAGTCATCGTGGATAGTTCTCTGAAGATGTCCACGCAGTGTGCAGAGGCGGTCAAAAAAGCAAACAGGATGTTAGGAATCATTAAAAAGGGGATAGAGAATAAGACTGAGAATATATTATTGCCCTTATATAAATCGATGGTACGCCCACATCTCGAATACTGCGTACAGATGTGGTCTCCTCATCTCAAAAAAGATATACTGGCACTAGAAAAGGTTCAGAAAAGGGCAACTAAAATGATTAGGGGTTTGGAACGGGTCCCATATGAGGAGAGATTAAAGAGGCTAGGACTCTTCAGCTTGGAAAAGAGGAGACTAAGGGGGGATATGATAGAGGTATATAAAATCATGGGTGATGTGGAGAAAGTGGATAAGGAAAAGTTATTTACTTATTCCTATAATACAAGAACTAGGGGTCACCAAATGAAATTAATAGGCAGTAGGTTTAAAACAAATAAAAGGAAGAAGTTCTTCACGCAGCACACAGTCAACTTGTGGAACTCCTTACCTGAGGAGGTTGTGAAGGCTAGGACTATAACAGTGTTTAAAAGAGAACTGGATAAATTCATGGTGGTTAAGTCCATTAATGGCTATTAGCCAGGACGGGTAAGGAATGGTGTCCCTAGCCTCTGTTTGTCAGAGCGTGGAGATGGATGGCAGGAGAGAGATCACTTGATCATTGCCTGTTAGGTTCACTCCCTCTGGGGGCACCTGGCATTGGCCACTGTCGGTAGACAGGATACTGGGCTAGATGGACCTTTGGTCTGACCCGGTACTGCCGTTCTTGTGTTCTTACTACACTGGGCTTTGACTGACAGAATCAAGGCAACTTAGATTGGAGGCTGCCACTCGGAAATTCTTCCACTGATACTGTGGACATATGCATTGCTATACGAACAGCTTTCAGAGATATTCAGTGGTGATTATTGGATGGCAGTTGAGGAAACAAACCATTGACATATTCCTGGGGATGGTGGCACAATCCCTGAATGTCTCATTCATGCAGCACATCGTACTTGATAGCAGTGCTGCTATGGCTCCGATCGTTCAGCTTCCAAGTTTTTGCCATACTTCTCTGCGCTGGCTCCAGCTCCTACACAGAGATCCTTCTGCTCACGCGTCTTCGCCGGCTCCAATCTAATGGCAATTCAGTGATCACGATTTTATATGGCGCTGTCAGGCAGAATGATTGCACCTGCATTGTAATCGGTAATGAGCTTCCATGGCAAATATTCCTAAGTGCCTCTGAACTTCACTTCTTAACCAGTACAACATGCGCACCTTCAGCAAGGAGGCTGCATAGCCCCCCAGATCACATCCCCTTTCCATTTTGCAGTCAGGGACTTTCGTTTTTGCCCCTTCCAGTCGCTTGAGCGCAGTCTCCATCTAAGCCTGTTCTCTTACCTGCCCAGTGCTGTGCTGGTGGTTGCTATGCTGCAGTTTAGCGTTGGTTTATCCAGCGTTGGCTTCTCCCCAGTGGGGACTCTTGTATAAACAGCCTTGCAGCTAAAGTTCTTCGAGTGATTGCTCATGTGTATGCCACAATAGGTGTGCGTGCTCGCCACGTGCACCAGTGCCGGAAGTTTTCCCCCTAGCAGTACGTGTAGGGGAGCGCCCATAGCGACCCCTGGAGTGGTGCCTCTATGGCGCAGTATAAGGAGCGCTATGCGCTTCCCCCACCCTCAGTTCCTTCTTGCCGCCAGTGAAGGTGCATCGGAACTGCTCTGCTCCAGCTTGTCTGCAGCTTTCCTCTAGAACTCTTGTTCATTCATAGTAGTAGTACCTGTAGGTGAAGTAGTTCAGATTAGTGTTAGTTTAGTTTAGTGCGCCCAGGTCGGGGAATGCCCCATGCCCCGGGCTTTAAGTCGTGCGACACTTGCAGGCAGCCGATGCCAGTGAGTGACCCGCACACGGACTGTTTACACTGTCTGGGGGAAACCCATCTCAGCGATCGCTGCAAGATTTCCAGATCTTTCAAGCCTCGGACCAAGAAAAAAAGAGACATTCGGCTCCGAGACATTCTGATAGAGTCTGCGTTGACCCCGACTCCGGTGCACCGCTCCAAGTCGGCACCAGGTACCGCGGTGCGTGGCAACCCTTTGTTGCCTTCCACCGGTTGGCACCGCTCCCCATCCACGGGGCATGCCAAGAAGGCTAAGAAGAGGTCTTCTCCGTCGAGGCACCGGAGCAAGACCGGGGGGAGAGAGTAGACCCACGTTGGTCAGTTCTCGGTCCCTGTTGGCCTCCAGGCCTCCGACTCCACCACCGTTGGCTCCCCGGTCCAGAGGCAAGCCACTGCTTGGATCGCCACAGTCGCCTCCTGGTCAGTACCATTCGCGGTCGAGGGAATGTTCCTGACGCCGTTCGCTGCTCAGCAACCGTCCCGTGCGTAGTACACGTCGGTCACCAGGTTGTCTGGCTGGGTTCCGACTGACGGGTTCCAGGCACCGCTCCACCTCGAGGGACCATAGACCTTGCGAAAGGAGCAGGCCCTGTCACGACCGAGACAGACGGCACTGGAGGTCCTCATCTCCAAGAGGCTACCGTAGCCCGTCGCGATACAGGTGTCGACGCCATTTCCGTTCTTCATCTCGCTCCAGGACTGCGCCGCGGCACCACTCCCGCAGTCCCGAGTGTCAATCGCCGGCGCCTCACCAGCGCGGATCCGCCCGCCAGAGCCGATCGTGGAGCAGCTGCTACTGGCGGTACCGTTCCTCCACGTCGGGATCACGGTCTCATGGTCAGCACCGTTCCCGATACCACCGCTCCCCAAAGTCCAGGGACAGCGGCAGGTAGTACGCCAGCCCGGCCTCCCTTTGTAGTCGTCAGTCGATGGGACAGGCTAGTCAGGCTGAACAGCCTGCTCTGCCGGTGCCACAGCAAGCTCCTTGGCCGGCACCATAGTACCAATGGGCCCCGGGGCCCCCGACGCAGCTCCCGGTAGGGGCTCGCTCAGTGGCCGGAGCCTCAGAACGACCATCGGCCTCCCTTTCCCAGCCTCCCAGAAAGGAGTCGGTGGGACATGCATCTTCGGTTCCGTGCCAAGTGGTAGGACCTCCGGTACCGGTGGGTACACAGAGTACCGTGCCTGCATCCTCACCCTCCCCTGATGAGGCGATTACGGCCCCTCCTCCCTCTGTTCTGCAGGAGGACTCTAAGGCCCACCAGGAACTATTGAAAAGGGTGGCATCAAGCCTCAACCTTCAGGCTGAAGAGGTGGAGGAACCCTCAGACTCCCTTTTCAACATCCTATCAGCCTTGGTACCGGGCAGGGTGGCCCTTCCACTCCACGAAGAGGTGGCAAAATTTTTAAATGACTTGTGGCAAACCCCAGCTTTCTTGCTCCCCATCTCTAAGAGGGCAGAACGGAAGTACTTTGTGCCCGCCAAGGGGCATGAATACCTGTACACCCACCCTGCCCCCAACTCCCTGGTGGTCGAGTCGGTCAACCACAGGGAGAGGCAGGGCCAACCAGCCCCTACTCCAAAAAATAAACACTCAAGGAGGCTGAACTTATTTGGGAGAGAGGTTTATTCGTCTTCGAGTTTCCAGTTAAGGGTGGTGAACCATCAGGCTCTCCTGAGTCGGTATGAGTTCAATTTGTGGGGCGCTCTACCCAAATATGAGGACTCCCTCCAGGAGCGTGACAGGAAGGAGTTCAAAGCTCTGATGGAGGAGGGTACAGCGGCTGCCAGGGCAACCCTGCAGGCAGCGTCAGATGCTGTGGATACGGCTGCAAGGTCCATGGCCTCCGCGGTGTCCATGTGAAGGGCATCGTGGCTCCTGCTGTCTAGGCTGTCCAGTATGGCACAGAACTCCTTGCAGGACCTCCCGTTCGATGGCAAGGCCTGTTTGCGGAACAGACAGACGTGAAGTTGCACGGCCTGAAAGATTCCCACACTACACTCAAGACACTTGGCCTCTATGTCCCAGCTCCGGCTAGGCCCAAGTTTAAGCCTCAGCAGGCTCCCAATCAGTCCACCCACTTTAAATTCGATCCCCCTTATAAAAAGTCACGGGACTATAAGAAATGCCCACAGAGGTAGTCCCGGTCTGCCCCCCCAGCCTGGGTCCTCCAAGGGTAAACAGGTGGGGAAACGTCAGTTTTGACGGGACACCTGGGGGTGACCTTCCAGTTCACACCAGGGATCCATAAAGCTTCCCTTCTCCAACCAGTTGTGTGCTTTTCTCCCGGAGTGGTTGTGGCTGACTTCGGACCGTTGGGTGCTCAACACCGTCTCCCAGGGCTACACCCTCCAGTTTACCTCTACCCCACCCAACCACCCTCTGCCCCCATCCCTTCTGGGGGACCCCTCTCACGAGGCCCTGCTAGAGCAGGAGGTGGGGGGGCTCCTTGGCTTAGGAGCGGTGGAAGTGGTGCCAGCGGAGTTCAAACGCAAGGGGTATTACTCCCGCTATTTCCTTATCCTGATGGCCAAAGGGGGACTCAGGCCCATCCTGGACCTCCGAGGCCTGGACCAGTACATGGTAAAGCTCAAGTTTCGCATGATCTCTCTGGCCTCCATCATCCCCTCCCTGGATCCCAGGGACTGGTATGCCACCCTTGATCTGCAGGACACGTACTTCCAGATTCATATATTGAGGGGCACAGGTGCTTCCTCCGTTTCACAGTTGGGCAGGAGCACTATCAATTTATGGTCCTCCCGTTTGGCCTGTCCACTACTCCCAGGGTATTCAGAAAGTGCATGTCTGTTGTGGCGGCCTACCTCAGACATCGTGGGGTCCAGTTCTTCCCCTATTTGGATGACTGGCTGGTCAAGGGCATCTCCTGTTTGCAGGTGCGGGATCACGTGGCGCTCCTGTTCACTTGCACCACCCTGGGCCTGTTGGTGAACGACACCAAGGCCATGTTAGTCCCGGTACAGCGCATAGTTTATTGGCCAGTGCCTCCCTACCACCGGACAAATTCGAGACCCTGAAAGGGCTCATCGACACAGTCACAAAGTTTCCCATGACAACAGCCAGAGCATGTTTCCAGCTCCTGGGTCACATGTCAGCGTGCACATATGTGGTTCACAATGCTAGAGTCAGGATGAGGCCCCTTCAGCTCTGGTTGGCCTTGGTGTTCTCCCAGGCCAGAGACAGGATGGACAAGGTCCTCACTGTGCCCGAGCCGATGATCGCCTCCCTACAATTGTGGTCCTTCCTGGGGAACATGCTCCCCGGGGTCCCATTCAGGGGCAGGCCACCGATGGTGGAGCTGGTGTCCGACGCATCAGACCTGGGGTGGGGAGCCCATGTGCGGGACGATCAGACCCAAGATCTGTGGTCTGCGCAGGAACTTGCCCTGCATATAAAGTCAACGAGCTCTGGGTGGTCCGGCTGGCGTGCGTGGCCTTCCACTCGCACCTGGAGGGCAGAGTGGTCAGGGTTCTCACGGACAATGTGGTCTCGATGCTTTACATCAAAAGGGAAGGCAGGGCCCACTCTTCTGCCAGGAAGCCCTCAGGCTCTGCGACTTCTGTATAGCCCACAATATTTGCCTACAGGCCTACCACCTACCGGACGCCCGGAACTCAAGGGCGGATCGCCTGAGCCAAGACTTCTCCTCTCAGCACAAGTGGTCTCTACACCCAGAGGTGGTGCACAGACTTTTCCAAGAGTGGAGAACTCCTCAGGTGTCCCCGGTTCTGCTCCAAGCGGGGGCTGGGAGTGGGCGCTATCTCCGATGCCTTCCTACTATCCTGGTCAGACCAGCTTCTCTATGCCTTCCCCCCGATCCCACTGATCGGCCAGGTCCTGGAAAAATTAAAGACAGACAGGGCCCGGGTCCTCCTGATTGCCCCGGTGTGGCCCAGGCAACATTGGTATGGGACCCTCATGAGCCTGGCGGTCGCCCCACCGTTGCCGACCTGCCCGGACCTGCTCTCCTCCACCCCAAACCTAGCGGCGCTCCACTTCACAGCGTCGCTGCTCAATGGTTAGGCCAGGAGAAAAGGACGTGCTCAGAAGGGGTTCAGGAATCCTCTTGGAAACCAGGCGACCCTCCACGCGTCGAGCCTACTTGGCAAAGTGGTCTTGGTTTTCACGATGGGCGTCTGAGCAAGGCATTTCCCCCGTGGCTGCCCCGATCCAGCTCATTTTAGACTACCTCCTTCACCTTAGAGCCCAGGGCCTGGTGCCCTCGTCCGTCAAGGTGCACTTGGCGACCATATCGGCCTTCCGCCCACCGGTGCAGGGGCACACGGTATTCTCCCATGCTATGACTGGCCGATTCCTTAAGGGATTAGATCGTCTCTTCCCGTACATTAGTCATCCCTTTGAGCCGTTAGCTACATGCTCCTGGTCGCACCTCTCATGGAAGGTAGCCTTCCTTGTGGCGATCACGTCTGCTAGATGGGTCTCAGAACTCAGGGCCCTGAGGTCCGAGCCCCCGTACATGGTGTTCCATAAGGATATGGTCCAGCTCCGTCCACTTCCTTCATTACTCCTGAAGGTAGTCTCCGCCTACCATATGGGTCAGGACATTTTCCTGCCGGTACTCTGCCCCAAGCCCCATGCATCCAGTGAGGAACGCTGCCTCCACGCAGTTCACATGAGATGGGCTCTGGCCTTTTACCTGGAACGGACTAAGCCTTTCAGGAAGTCTTCGCCGCTGTTCATCGCCTTGGCTGAACGCATGAGGGGTCGACCGATCTCCACTCAGCAGCTCTCCAACTGGATCACCTCATGCATCTGTACCTGTTACGACTTGGTGGGAATCCCCCCCACTGTCAATTGGGAGGGCACACTCGACTACGGTGCAAGCCTCGTCGGCTGCTTTTTTAGCCCATGTCCCCATTCAGGACATTTACAGGGCTGCCACATGGTCTTCAGTTCACACGTTCACCTCGCATTATGCGATCGTCTCCCAAACCAGAGAAGACGCCGGGTTTGGCAGGGCTGTGCTCTGTCCCATGAGTTTGTGAACTCCTACCCACCTCCAACAGATATAGCTTGGAATCACCTATTGTGGAATACCCATGAGCAATCACTCGCAGAAGAAAAGACAGTTACCTTTTCCGTAACTGGTGTTCTTCGAGATGTGTTGCTCATGTCTATTCCACATCCCGCCCTTCTTCCCCTCTGTCGGAGTTGTCTGGCAAGAAAGAACTGAGGGTGGGGGGAGTGCGCAGCGCCCCTTATACCACACCATATAGGAGCCACTCAAGGGGTTGCCAGAGGCGCTCCCCTACAGGTACTGCTAGGGGGGAAACTTCTGGCACCAGTGCATGTGGCGAGGACGCACACCTATTGTGGAATAGACATGAGCAACACATCTCGAACACCAGTTACGGAAAAGGTAACTCTCTCTTCTGCAGCCGTGGAGCTGTGAATCGGGTATCTGCAGGCAGTATGTGATCACTGACTCCAGTTAAGAACTCTATCTCAAAAGCCCAGAGTGATTGTAGTTTGGGCTCTTTCCAGGGAATATGAAAATCTGAAAGAGGCTCGGAAGGCATCTAGTGAGTTGACTGAGAAGCTGAAAAAGGAGCTGTTTTCTGCCAATAATAAGGTAAGGAAAGTGCAGGGAGTTGCACATCAAAGGTGTCTGGGTGATCTCTGTTCTATACGTGTCCAACCATAGCCTCAGCCCTTCGCTCACAGTAAGTGCTGCTCCTGCCAACCAGCTGTATCAGTTACTCTAGCCCAGGGGTCGGCAACCCTTCAGAAGTGGTGTGCCGAGTATTCATTTATTCACTCTAATTTAAGGTTTCACGTGCCAGTAATACATTTTAACATTTTTAGAAGGTCTCTTTCTATAAGTCTATAATATATAACTAAACTATTGTTGTATGTAAAGAAAATAAGGTTTTTAAAATGTTTAAGAAGCTTCATTTAAAATTAAATTAAAATGCAGAGCTCCCCGGACCAGTGGCCAGGACCTGGGCAGTGTGAGTGCCACTGAAAATCAGCTTGTGTGCCGCCTTTGGCACGTGTGCCATAGGTTGCCTACCCCTGCTCTAGCCACTGCTTGGTAAACTGAAAAATTCAGCTGGTGCTTCCTTGTGCTTGAGCACGTGTTTGAAGAGCCCCACTGATTGGTCAATCTGTTATCCTAAGCTGTTAAAGAACCAGGTAAATCTCTCTCTTCTTTACAAGTCCAGAGCTTGTAACAGAACAAATGCTATAACTAACCCCTGATGAAATGTTCTGCTCTCTTGTGTATAGGGCATTTGTGCCCTGCAGCAAGCTACCATCCCTGCCCTATATAGCTCACTGTCTGAAATAGGTGCTGTTGCAAGGTGTGCTTGGGGGCTAAAGTGACGTTGGTAATGTTAATTTGCTGTTGGGTATCCAAGCAGCCGTGGCCTTCCCAGCCCTGGTGATCTGGCAGGTCCTGTCCTGGCCAGTGGCATCCCTTGATAATTTGGTTGAGGTCTGTAGCTGCTGACCCAGACTGGAGGTGGGATTGAGTAGCGACTTGAAAGTTGTACCCGACTGATGAAGAGGCACAGGGAGGAGTGAATTGCCAAATAGGAATCCCTCGGCCCTCCAATGTCAGCAGAGCAGATGTATTGTGATTTTGAGTGGCAGGGATTGAATACAAGCTGCCCTTGCCTAGGAGTAGCCAGGGGTATAGTCACCATACTACTGAAGTCCCATAATGTCATAGTCCAAGTTCCTAGAACAGAACTGCTTTCCTGAATTAGTGAAGTTGCAATGACTGGCATGTTTGTGTTGTACTAATGCTGATGCAGCAAAGCTGCTGTCCCTGTGGGAGTGGTGAGGCCCCATCATCACCGTCCTCCAAGGTGGCAGTCCTGATTCCCTTTGATCTGATGTGTCTCAAATCCTGTAGAAACTCAAATGATTGAACCAAAGTGCAGCTGCTGCCACCCATGTGTTAAACCATGGAAAAGCTGTCACCATTGGGCCTGAAAGCTCAGGAAATCACCTGTGAAACTTCTCTGCTGGAGGCTGGGTCTGAGATAAACCACCATGGGATTCCCTCTGCAGGCGGCTTGATGGAATGAACAGGCATGGCTTGCTTACCCAGGAGTACGCAAGCGATCTAGGCCAGTGGTTTTCAAACTTTTTTCCTCGTGACCCAGTTGAAGAAAAATTGATGCCCGTGACCCAACATAATTATATCTTTTAACTAGAGTTTTCATAAAATCATAATATTGCAATACATTCCAGCTTAACCCACTTTACATAACTAACACTAGACACTAGCCTTAGTAAGCCTATTGTAAGGAGTGTGGGAAGTGGCCCAGGGTAGGGCAGAGGATGGGATGCGGGGTTGAGGGGTCTGTCTGGGAGTGAGGGCTCTATGGTGGAGCTGAGGGGTTCAAGGTGCAGGAGGGGGCTCAGGGCTGGGGCAGAGGGTTGGGATGCAGGGGGGGGTGAGAGCTCTGGCTGGGGGTGTGGGCTCTGGGGCCAGAGATGAGGAGTTTGGGGTGCAGGTAGTTAGCTCCAGGGGAGGGGCCTGCCTCTCTCTCTCAGCCGGCAGCACGGAGCTCCGGGGGAAGGCGCTCCTGTCTCCTGGCCTGGCACGGAGCTCCGGGGCCAGGGGAGAGGCCTGCAGCAGCCCTGCAAGCCCCAACTTGCTTCCCTCCCCAGTTCCCACCCACACCCTACCTTTCTCCTCTCCAGGTCCCTGCTGCGGGGCCCTTTAGAGCTGCTGCGTGGCAACGATCGTTATAATTTAAATCAGCAGTGCCTGACATTCCGCAACCCAGTACTAGTTCGCGACCCGTACTTTGAAAAACACTGATCTAGGCGATCTAGAGTGGCTGCCCTGCGTCTCCACTATGGGGAGTTCAATTCTCAAACAGTAGGGCCTGAAAGTTGACTGGGAAAGATAGCTTGTGCTTACTGTATACCTGATATGTGGTTGGGATCTTTGCCTACCATTGCACTGTTGAACTGTTCTTACTCTGCAGCTGCAGAAAACATTCTTGGAGTTAGAGAAGATGAAGGAGGAGTTAAAAAGCACCCAGAAGGATCTGAGTAACGCAGACAAGGAGATTATGGTGAGATCCTCCACTCCTCGGCCTACAGTAGCTGGTAGCAGTCCATGGCCTACAGCTGCAGAGCCAGGACTTGTGCCAGCTCTAGCTGGACACCTAGCTCACTGTCCATACCTATTCTGTCGTGCCTCTCCTGATCCTGTTTGAGACTCTGTCTCTCCCCTGTGTTGCAGCCTGTGTGCTTTCTTGAGTATTATGGGCAGGAGGATGCAAACTCTCTCTGGCACAGGCTTCCCATTTCCTCATCTGTGCTCTGTTTTTTTTTTTTTCTTTTCTTCAGAGTTTGAAGAAGAAGATTGGAATCCTGCAGGAGACCCTGAAGGTGCCGTCTGTAACCAGCGAGACGCTCAGCCGACTGGTCTTCGAAAGGTTAGATGGATGCATTCCCTGGGAATCAGTGTAGTGCACATAGAGGCATACTGGGTGCTCTACAGACAAGGATAGGGATGAGATCTTGGCTCCAAAGAGCCTTCCGCCTAAATCGGAACAGAAAGCTGGGGTGTGGGATGCAGCAGAAAGCAGTAGCTGAGGGTGAAGTGGGGCAGGCATTGTGGTAGCTTAACCTTTGTTCCCTTCAGGTGGCTCTGCACTTTCACATTCCGTACTGCACTGCCTGTGATGCCTGACCTTGGAACCTTCTTCTAGCAGGGTCATCTAGAGCTCTCCCGCATCTCGTCCATCCTCTGTCACTGACATCCTGACGGCAAGGCTGGATGGGGTGGAGCGCCCTCACCACCTCACTTCCTTCCAACTCTGGGCCTGCATGGATGTGAACCTGGCCTGGCTCTTTGGAGCCTGAGTCGTTCTCTTTTGGAGAGCTAGTGTTAGCTTTGTACTATAGTGAGTGTGTTTCACAGGTCTGGTGGACTCAAAGAAGCAGAGGAGGTTGAGATTTAGGAGGTGCATTTCCTGCCCAGCTGGCTTCTCAGCATCTGACAATCACATATGGTCCCTGGGAGAAGGGTGCTCGCCTTCTGGGTGTTCAACTTGTCAGACCTTCGCTCTCAGAGCCCTCAAGGACAGGGAGACTTGTTTGTAGCTCCTCCTTGTCAAGGAAGCTCTTGATGCTAGACCCTTTGGATCCCATCACTCCTCAGATCCAGGGTCTAAGAAACTGGTTTTGGCTCCTCTCGCTTTCAGTGGCTCCCAGTGATGGAAGGTTTCCAAGAAGCCACAGACCGTCGGGGCCAGATTGGGTTCCTGCAGCTCCCTCAGTCAAGCCTCCGAGGCTATGCATGTCCATACCGAAGACCATGCAGTCAGATCCGACTGCCCCAGTTCTGGAAGAGAGTTCGAGAGACAGTTCGGCCACCCTCACTGGTCCAGTACCTAGTGCCTTGTAGAAACCCAACCCCCATGGCACTCTTACTGCTGCAAGACCAGGGTCAGTTCTGAATTCCAGATCCAGGAAGATGGATTTGATTGGTGTGTCAGAATCAGGGCCATTGATGCTTTCATTTCCGTCTGTCCCATCACCAAAGGAAAAGAGGCATAGGGACAAAATGGCCACTGCATCAAACTTTCGGATCCATCTGATTCTCCCAAGACCACTACAGTTCCAAAGCTGTGGCTTCAGTCTTGTGAAAGGAAGAAGAGATCAGAGGGCGCTGCTGGTTCTTCCTGTGAACACCTTATGCTTCCTCCTCCTAGGACCCTTATAGGGTCACCACAAAGAACTGGATCTCCATACTCTCCTCCAGATCAGCAGTTATCCCTGGTACATTCTATGTCTGATACATAGACCTGATATAGACCTGGATCTTTACCAGGAGGAAAATAGAGGAAGAATGTAGAGACCTGTGGCTTAATTCATACCACCCTATAGTCCACCTCCTGCAGGCATGTTCCTGAACCCTAGTTGCTGGGGGAACTGGTTGTCCTGTGGCCCATTGCCTTATCGGGGGCTACCTCGGGAATTTTGCTATTATCATCTGTGTAGGCAGAGAGGTAACTTTTCTTCTGCAAAGGATCTGGGAGTCCAGAGATCCTCAGATTGACACTACAGATGGTGAGGCTGGAAATGCTGTCTGAGGAGGAAGAAGAGGTAGCTCCCTTCTTTGAGTAGTAGCATTTGGAAACCGATTATGAACCTAATTTATCACCAGATGAATGTGGGGGTGGCTTCAGCCTCCTGTCCTGAGGATGCTACACAGTGTCACAATTTAATGGATTGTATGGTATCCACTGTAAATCTTCCTGCAGTGGCTGTGGAAGAGACTTCTCACCTTGTGTTTGATATCCTTGAATGCTACTTCAAGGAGTAGAATATCCCTACCTATCTTAGATGGTTTGCTACAGCCAGCTAAATCCATGTGGACCTTGTCTGTTGCTTGTCAGCCTGTTTCTGAGAAAGCTGACAAGTTGTATCAGATACCCTCTGAGGGGCGCTCCTACTTCCATACCCATCCTATCCCTAAGGGCAGGGCTAAGTCAACCTAAGTTACGCAACTCCAGCTACGTGAATAGCTGAAGTCGACGTACCTTAGGTCGACTTATTTCAGTGGGTTGACGGGAGAGCGATCGGCAATTGATTTAGCAGGTCTTCACTAGACCCGCTAAATCAACTGCACGTCGATCTCCCAGTAAGTGGAGACAAGCCCTAATTCATTGGTGGTGACTGCTGCCAGTCGCACGGCAAGACACTCCACCACAGCCAACAAGGAAGGGGAAAGGATTGAGTCGTTGGGGAGAAAAGTTCTGTCCATCGTCCCTCAGTATTAGGGCGGCAAATTATCAGGCAGTCATGGCCCACTTACAGGAGAAGATGACACTGTTTTTACAAGTCTTACCTGATGACAGAATAAGGTTAGCAAATGCAATTTTAATGGAGGGCCAAAATGTAGCCATGCTCCCTCTGGGCCTCCTTTGACTCCTCAAATTCTGCTCCCAGAGTACTGGCTTCTCCTGGGGCCATTAGGAGGCATGCATGGCTTCGTTCGTCCCCTCTAGCTCTGGACACAAGGAGTAAGCTGGAGGATCTCCCCTTCAAAGAGGAGGGTCTTTTCAGAGAAAAGACAGCTGAACTGCTGGAAATCTAAAGGATGCGAGATTGACAGCCGTTTTCTGGGTTTGATTCCCTTCTGGGCCTTCTTTCCAGTATGGAACATGTTAAAAGAAGAACAGGCTGATCTAGAGGCGGATTGAGCAGACGGGCTTCTTTATTGCCGTACTTGTTCCCCTTGACCCAATTGTCGAGTAAGCACTGGATTAGTTACAGCACGCTCTTTTTATCTACGTTAGTATGTAAATTCCTACATTTACTACAACACCCCCAAAACCCTTATGGAGTAATATGAACACCCATACAATGAATATTGATAACTCTATACTGAATATAATTATCCCCGCCACTGATTACTGTTTACAGCATTAGCATATTCTATAGATAATTTTTACTTTAAAGATACACTTCTTTGCTATAATTGCAGTCATGAACTCCCTGGATCAGCAGTTTGTAGGGCAGGGAGGAAGGGGCCATGATCCCGAATTCGCCTCTGTAGCTGGGAAAGAAAGGGAGGGGGAGATAACACTACTTTACCCAAAAGGTATTCTTTAGATCCCCGCATTCCTCAGGCAGCTGCATCCTTATCAAACCCTTAACCAAGGAGAAGGGAAGGGAGAGTGGTAGCCCTAAATCTATCAAGCACAGAAAGATGCCTGCACTTCATCTATCAAGCGCAGAAGCGGTGCTTGCCTGTGCCTTTACTCCTTAATACCATTTCTGTTCACCAGCAGTTTTCCAGTTTTCTGCTTAACCCTTACATATCCCAACAGGACACAGTCCCATGCCAACCTTATATTTCATCGAATCAGAGACGTCAACCATGGCAACAGCCGGCAGCCTTCCAGAGCCAGCCTAGAAAGAGGCCTTTCAAACCAAGGTCTAGCTCTAACCAACCTGCTTCCTCATCCATGTCTTCAGCTCAGAACAAGTCTGAGTTTTGATGAGATGATTGAGAGTCAAGAACCAATCTACCCCCTTTTTTGGAGGCAGGCTACCCTACTTTCTCAATGCATGGAGGCAAATTACATCAGATCAATGGGTGCTAGAGAAAACAGAAAAGGGCTATGCCATATAATTTGAAAAATTGCCTCCCCCCACCCCTTTCCCCTACACTTCCCTCTTAAGAGTCCCCTCTCATGAGACTATTCTTCTTGCAGAAGTAGAAAAGTTGCATCTGATAGGAGCAGTCAAGGAGATCCCTGTATGTGTGAGGGGTCAGGGCTCTTATTCCTGTTACTTTCTGGTACAAAAAAGGTTTTGGGAGGGGGGGGGGGTGTCATCCAGTACTACCCTGAAGGGATCTGAACAAGTACATTTTTGGAAGCTTCAGTTCTGTATATTGACTTCAGCCTCCGTAATCCCTTCTCTGTAGGTCATGGATTGGTTCACAGCTCTTGACTTAAAGGATGCATGTTTTCATATATTGATTCATAATAGTCATCACAAATACTTTTGTTTTGTGGTAGCCAGACACCACTTCCAGTATGGGGTCATAGAATCATAGAATATCAGGGTTGGAAAGGATCTCAGGAGGTCATCTAGTCCAACCCCCTGCTCAAAGAAGGACCAATCCCCAACTAAATCATCCCAGCCAGGGCTTTGTCAAGCCTGACCGTAAAAACCTCTAAGGAAGGAGATTCCACCACCTCCCTAGGTAACCCATTTCAGTGCTTCACCACTGTCATAGGTTTCACCCCCACTCTGAACTTTAGGGTACAGGTGTGGGGACCTGCATGAGAACTCCTAAGCTTAATTACCAGTTTAGATCAGTATGCTGCCACCACCCAAATATTGGAGTCATTTGGGAAACTCTGTCTTCTCCCCCAAAATCTTTCCCTCCCAAGTACTATAACCCTTCCCTGGGTAGTCTTGAGAGACTCCCCCACCAATTCCCTGGTGAACACCGATCCAAACCCTTGGATCTTAAAACAAGGAGAAATTAACCATCCCCCCTCATTTCCCCCCACCAATTCCTGGTGAGTCCAGATCCAACCCCCTTGGATCTTAAAACAAGGAAAAATCAATCAGGTTCTTAAAAAGAAGGCTTTTAATTAAAGAAAAGAAAGGTAAAAGAAAAACCTTTGGGAGATAGCATACAAGCTGATCTCACAGACAACAGATTCAAAAACAGGATTTTTCTCTGGGCATAAAAACTTAAAGTACACAAAAGAAAACCCAATTTGATTCCCCCTCTATTGCAAACAGAAGTCACAAAAGGAAATAAACATAAGCTAATTTATTCCTTCTCCAATACTCACTACCCTGTTTGATTCCTGATTCCTTTTTGTCTCCAGCCAGAACTGAAACTGACCCACGACAAAGGGCTCTTCCCTCCTTCCTTTTGAAACATCTTGTCCCCCCATTGGTTCCTCTGGTCAGGTGTCAGCTAGGCTAGGTGAACTTCTTAACCCTTTACAGGTAAAAGAGGCATTAACCCTTAACTATCTGTTTATGACAACCACCCTCCTAGTGAAAAAGTTTTTCCTAATATCCAACCTAAACCTCCCCCACTGCAACTTGAGACCATTACTCCTTGTTCTGTCATCTGGTACCACTGAGAACAATCTAGATCCATCCTCTTTGGAACCTCCTTTCAGGTAGTTGAAAGCAGCTATCAAATCCCCCCTCATTCTTCTCTTCTGCAGACTAAATAATCCCAGTTCCCTCAGCCTCTCCTCGTAAATCATTTGCTCCAGCCTCCTAATCATTTTTGTTGCCCTCCGCTGGACTCTTTCCAATTTTTCCACATCCTTGTAGTGTGGGGCCCAAAACTGGACACAGTACTCCAGATGAGGCCTCACCAATGCCGAATAGAGGGGAATGATCATGTCCCTCGATCTGCTAGCAGTGCTCCTACTTATACAGCCCAAAATGCCGTTAGCCTTCTTGGCAACAAGGGCACACTGTTGACTCTCATCCAGCTTCTCGTCCACTGTAACCCCTAGGTCCTTATCTGCAGAACTGCTGACTAGCCACTCGGTCCCTAGTCTGTAGCAGTGCATGGGATTCTTCCGTCCTAAGTGCAGGACTCTGCACTTGTCCTTGTTGAACCTCATTAGATTTCTTTTGGCCCAATCCTCTAATTTGTCTAAGTCCCTCTGTATCCTATCCCTACCCTCCAGCATATCTACCACTCCTCGCAGTTTAGTGTCTTCTGCATACTTGCTGAGGGTGCAGTCCACGCCATCCTCCAGATCATTAATGAAGATATTGAACAAAACTAGCCCCAGGACCGACCCTTGGGGCATTCCACTTGATACCGGCTGCCAACTAGACATGGAGCCATTGATCACTACCCGTTGAGCCCAATGATCTAGCCAGCTTTCTATCCATGTTATAGTCCATTCATCCAGCCCATACTTCTTTAACTTGCTGGCATTGGGTGCTTCCATTTGGCCTCTCCACAGTGCCCAGATATTTTACGAAGAGCCTCTCTGTGGTAGCAGTTCACCTGGGAATCAGAGTATTTTTGTTTACCCCTTCTTGGACAATTAGCTACTGAAGGTTATTGTGTATGAGGACCTGTTGCTTTGGCAACCAATTGGTTGCCAAAGCAATGCCATGTTGCTTTGGCAACCAATCCCCTTTCAGACCTTGGGCTCCTTCTCAACCACCCAAAGTCAATTCTATGCCCTGTATAAGCTCCATACCAGACTCTGTGGAAGAGCCTTGCTACTGGAGGACAGATGTCTTCAGATGAGCCAGTATCTATTAAAAATTCAACAGGGTCCTACTCAGAGTAAAATTATTTTGGGGTCTCATTGGTCTTGTGGCAGCCACTACTTATGTGACTCCGTTTATGTATCTGAGAATGAGACCTATGCAGTACTGAATGTCTACAGACCAGCTTGGGACAGACTTCATATGTGGATCTCCATGCCTCAGAACATTGTAGTCGCTCTAGAATGGTGGTCAGTCAGAATGCATGTGCTCAGTGGTGGACTGGATCCATCTTTGATGGGAACTTCAGATGCATCAAACATGGTTTGAGGGGGCACATCTGAATCATTTGACAGTTGGAGGGTGTAGTAGAGAGAGAGTCTGGAGCACTGAGCTTGGTGCAAGATCTGAGGCCTGAACCAGAGGCTGTGAACCAAAGTCAGGCCATGTATTAAAGCAGATAGTTACAAGTTTGCTGTCCAGTACGTGAACTTGGCAACGCTTTTGCTAGTGTACTAGGCACTAGATATTTACATAAATATATTCCAGCTAGTACAGATACATCCCAATCTAGTACAAGATAAAATGGTTTGACAAATTAATGATTAGGGATGTTATGTCCGAAATATCAGGAACCAGGGGAGGTAACAAAAGGATGTCATGAAACTTGTAAGGTGGTACATAAATTGTGTATCCCAGTTGTTTGTCTCAGCCCGACATTTATAGACTATCTCACCTTAACACTTTGTCCGGCATTGGGGACAGCAGAAAGTCACATTGCTAACTGAGCTGGTCCCTTGTAATGGGCATATGTGTGTTAGTGTGTACCTGTAGTATCTATGGGGCACTTGTACCGTGCTTCGTTGACAATAAACCTGCCCAAGTGCCTTTGCCACCGGACTGAGTCTGTGATCTTTCTGGGTAGTTCTATCAAGGTCTGCTGGATCAGCTACCTGCACAGAGCTGGGACAGTGAATGGAGAGAAAACACACACGGAAACCAGCTGACAACAAAGGGCACTGGTCTTATCGGGAAAGAAGTCTGCAAATCAACATGTTAGAATTGAGAGACTTGGTCCTCGCATCATTCCTCCCTTGCCTACAGGGCAGGGTTGTACAGATGGTGATGGACCATACAGCAATATCAACAAGCAGGGGGGTGCTCACTCCACTCTCTTGTGTGTAGAGGCTACAAGTGTATGGGATTGGAGTATCCTTCACGATGTCTCTTCTGTGGCCCTGCATCTGGCAGAGGAAAGCAATGTAGTCCCAGACTGTCACAACAGAGGCAGCTCTCAGATGCATGAACAGTCCCTAAGGACCAGGTGGTTTGGACCATATTCTTCTTCAAGTGATTGCTCGTCTATTCCACAATAGGTGTGCGTGCTCGCCATGTGCACCGGTGCTGGAAGTTTTT
Organism: Platysternon megacephalum; assembly: GCA_003942145.1. NCBI lineage: Eukaryota > Metazoa > Chordata > Testudines > Platysternidae > Platysternon > Platysternon megacephalum. The sequence goes on along the minus strand of QXTE01000323.1, from coordinate 899,391 downwards.
CCCCTAGCAGTACCCGTAGGGGAGCGCCCCAGCGACCCCTGGAGTGGTGCCTCTATGGCGCGGTATAAGGAGCGCTACGCGCTTCCCCCACCCTCGGTTCCTTCTTGCCGCCAGTGAGGGTGCATCGGAACTGCTCTGCTCCAGCTTTTCTGCAGCTTTCCTCTTGAACTCTTGTTTGTTCGTAGTAGTAGTACCTATAGGTGAAGTCGTTTAGATTAGTGTTAGTTTAGTTTAGTGCGCCCAGGTCGGGGAATGCCCCATGCCCCGGGCTTTAAGTCGTGCGACACTTGCAGGCAGCCAATGCCAGTGAGTGACCCGCACGCCGACTGTTTACGCTGTCTGGGGGAAACCCATCTCAGCGATCGCTGCAAGATTTCCAGATCTTTCAAGCCTTGGACCAAGAAAGAAAGGAACATTCAGGTCCGAGCCATTCTGATGGAGTGTGGGTTGACCCCGACTCCGGTGCACTGCTCCAAGTCGGCACCAGGTACCGCGGTGTGAGGCAACCCTTTGGTGCCTTCCACCGGTTGGCACCGCTCCCCGTCCACGTGGCACGCCAAGTTGGCTAAGAAGAGGTCTTCTCCGCTGAGGCACCGGAGCAAGACGGGAGGAGAGACTAGACCCACGTTGGGCAGTTCTCAGTCCCTGTCGGCCTCCAGGCCTCCAACTCAGGTTGAGCCGAGTAGCCCAGCCCATTTGGTGCAGGCTTCCCCGGATGTCTGGGTGCTCTCCATGCTGGAGGCCCTGCAAGCGGCCCGGGACGTTATGTCTCTGCTGGTACCAGGGGTACAGCCACCATTAGCTCCCCGGTCCAGAGGCAAGCCACCGCTTGGATCTCTGCAGTCGCCTCCTGGTCGGTACCGTTCACGGTCGAGGGAATGTTCCCAATGCCGTTCACCACCCAGCGACCATCCCGTGTGTAGTCCACGCTGGTCACCATCGAACCCCCACCAGGTTGTCTGACTGGGTTCCAACTGACAGGGGTTCCAGGCACCGCTCCGCTTTGAGGGACCACAGACCATATGAAGGGAGCGGGCCCCGTCGAGACCGAGACAAACCGCACCAGAGGTCCTCATCTCCGAGAGGCTACCGTAGCCCATTGCGATATGGGCGTCGACACCGTTCTCGTTCTTCGTCTCGCTCCAGGACCGCGCGGCGGCATCACTCCCGCAGTTCTGGGTGTCGATCGCTGGCATCTTGCCGTCGCGGATCTGCCCACCGGAGCCAATCGCGGAGCAGCTGCTACCGGCGGTACTGTTCCTCCACGTCGGGATCACGGTCTCATGGTCGGCACTGTTCCCAATCCCACCACTCCTCCCGGTCCAGGAACAGCGGTAGGTCATACGCCAGCCCAGCCTCCCTTCGTAGTCGTCAGTCGATGGAACAAGCTAGTCAGGTTGAACAGCCTGCTCCACCGGTGCCACAGCAGGTGCAGTGACACCGGGCTCCTTGGCCGGCACCGTGGTACCAATGGGCCCTGTAGCCCCCAGTGAGGGCTCGCTCGGTGGCCGGAGCCTCGGAACAACCATTGGCCTCCCTTTCCCAGCCTCCCAGAAAGGAGTCGGTGGGGCATGAATCTTTGGTTCCATGCCTGGAGGGCGACCAAATGGTGGGACCTCCGGTACCGGTGGGTACGCAGAGTACCGTGCCTGCATCCTCACCCTCCCCGATGAGGCGATTTACAGCCCCTCCTCCCTCTGTTCCGCAGGAGGACTCTAAAGCCCACCAGGAACTATTGAAAAGGGTGGCATCAAGTCTCAACCTTCAGGCCGAGGAGGTGGAGGAACCCTCAGACTCCCTCTTCAATGTCCTATCCGCCTCGGTACCGGGCAGGGTGGCCCTCCCATTCCACGAAGGGGTGGCAAAAATTTCAAATGCCTTGTGGCAAACCCCAGCTTTCTTGCCCCCCATCTCTAAGAGGGCAGAACGGAAGTACTTTATGACCACCAAGGTACACCCACCCTGCCCCCAACTCCCTGCTGGTCGAGTCGGTCAACCACAGGGAGAGGCAAGGCCAACTAGCCCCTACTCCAAAAAATAAAGACTCAAGGAGGCTGGACTTATTTGGGGGAGAGGTTTATTCGTCCTCAAGTTTCCAGTAAGGGTGGCGAACCATCAGGCTCTCCTGGGTCCGTATGAGTTCAGTTTGTGGGGCTCTCTACCCAAATTTGAGGACTCCCTCCAGGAGCATGACAGGAAGGAGTTCAAAGCTCTGATGGAGGAGGGTACAGCGGCTGCCAGGGCAACCCTGCAGGCAGGCTGTAAGGTCCATGGCCTCTGCGGTGTCCATGAGAAGGGCATCGTGGCTCCTGCTGTCTGGGCTGTCCAGTGAGGTGCAGAACTCCTTGCAGGACCTCCGGTTCAATGGCAAGGCCCTGTTTGCGGAACAGACGGATGTGAAGTTTCACGTCCTGGAAGACTCCCACAGTACGCTTAAGACACTTAGCCTTTACGTCCCGGCTCCGGCTAGGCCCAAGTTTAAGCCTCAGCAGGCTCCCACCCAGGCCACCCACTCTAAATATGAGCCCCCATATAAAAAGTCACGGGACTATAAGAAATGCCCTCAGAGGCTCCCCAGCCTGGGGCCTCCAAGGGTAAACAGGCGAGGAAACATCAGTTTTGACTGGATGCCCGGGGGCAACCTACCAGTTCACACCAGGGATCCACCCACAATAAAGCTTCCCTTCTCCAACCGGTTGTGTGCTTTTCTCCTGGAGTGGTCGTGGCTGACTTCGAACCATTGGGTCCCCAACACCATCTCCTGGGGCTACAGCCTCCAGTTTACCTCCACCCCACCCAACCACCCTCCGCCCCCGTCCCTCCTGGGGGGACCCTTCTCACGAGGCCCTTCTAGAGCAGGAGGTGGGGCAGCTCCTTGGCTTGGAGACGGTGGAAGTGGTACCAGCGGAGTTCAAATGCAAGCAGTACTATTCCCGCTATTTCCTTATCCTGAAGGCCAAAGGGGGACTCAGGCCCATCCTGGACCTCCTGAGGCCTGAACCAGTACATGGTAAAGCTCAAGTTTCGCATGGTCTCTGGCCTCCATCATCCCCTCCCTGGATCCCAGGGACTGGTACGCCACCCTCGATCTTCAGGACGCATACTTCCACATTCATATATTTGAGGGGCACAGGTGCTTCCTCCATTTCACGGTTGGGCAAGAGCACTACCAATTTACGGTCCTCCCGTTTGGCCTGTCCACTGCTTCCAGGGTATTCACAAAGTGCATGTCTGTGGTGCCGGCCTACCTTAGACATCGTGGGGTCCAGATCTGGACCACTGGCTGGTCAAGGGCATCTCCTGTTCGCAGGTGCGGGATCACATGGCGCTCCTCCGATCCACGTGCGCCACCCTGGGCCTGTTGGTGAATGACACCCATGTCCACGTTAATCCCGGTACAGTGCATAGAGTTTATCGGGGCAGTCCTGGACGTGACATCAGCCAGGGCCTCCCTCCCACCGGACAGATTCGAGACCCTGAACAGGCTCGTTGACGGTCACAAGGTTCCCCGTGATGACAGCCAGAGCATGTCTCCAGCTCCTGGGTCACATGTCGGCGTGCACATGTATGGTTCGCCACGCCAGACTCAGGATGCAGCCCCTCCAGCTCTGGTTGGCTTCAGTGTTCTCCCAGGCCAGAGACAGGATGGACAAGGTCCTCACTGAGCCCAAGCCAGTGATCACCTCCCTGGGTGGGGATCCCATGTGGGGGATGTTCAGACCCAAGGTCTGTGGTCCGCACTGGACCTTGCCCTGCATATAAACGTCAAGGAGCTCAGGGCGGTCCGGCCGGCGTGCGTGGCCTTCCATTCGCACCTGGAGGTCAGGGTTCTCACGGACAACATGGCCTCGATGTTTTACATCAACAGGCAAGGTGGGGCCCACTCCTCTTCCAGGAAGCCCTCAGGCTGTGGGGCTTCTGTATAGCCCATGACATTTGCCTACAGGCGTACCACGTACTGGGCACCCAGAACTCGCAGGCGGATCGCCTGAGCCAAGACTTCTCCTATCAGCACGAGTGGTCTCTACACCCAGAGGTGATGCTCAGACTTTTCTGAGAGTGGGGAACTCCCCAGGTGGACCTGTTCGCGACCTGGCAGAACCGCCGGTGTCCCCGGTTCTGCTCCGCAGGGGGAGGGGTGTGGGCGCTATCTCCGATGCCTTCCTTCTATCCTGGTCAGGCCAGCTTCTCCGTGCCTTCCCCCCGATCCCACTGATCTGCAAAGTCCTGGAAAAGATTAAGACGGACAGGGCCCATATCCTTCTGATTGCCCCGGCATGGCCCAGGCAACGTTGGTACAGGACCTTCACGAGCCTGGCGGTTGCCCCGCTGTGGCCATTGCCGTCCCGCCTGGACCTGCTCTCCCAGGACCAGGGCCGCCTCCTCCACCCCAACCTAGTGGCACTTCACCTCACGGTGTAGCTGCTCAATGATTAGGCCAGGAGGAAAGGACATCCTCGGAAGGGGTTCAGCACATCCTCTTGGAAAGCAGGCAACCCTCCATGCGTCGAGCCTACTTGGCAAAGTGGTCTCGGTTTTCCCGGTGGGCGGCTGAGCAGGGCATCTCCTCCATGGCTTCCCCAATCCAGCTAATTTTAGACTACCTCCTTCACCTTAGAGCCCAGAGCCTGGTGCCCTCATCTGTCAAGGTGCACTTGGCGGCCATGTTGGCTTTTCACCCGCCGGTGCAGGGGCACACAGTATTCTCCCATGCTATGACTGGCCGATTCCTTAAGGGCTTGGATCGTCTCTTCCCGTACGTTAGGCCCCCAATCCCGCAGTGGGACCTGAACTTGGTGCTGGCCCAGTTGACGGGTCCCCCCTTTGAGCCACTAGCTACATGCTCCTGGTTGCACCTCTCATGGAAGGTAGCCTTCCTTGTGGCGATCACGTCTGCTAGACGGGTCTCGGAACTCAGGGCCCTGACCTCTGAGCCCCTGTACACGGTGTTCCATAAGGATAAGGCCCAGCTCCGCCCACATCCTTCGTTCCTCCTGAAGGTGGTCTCCGCCTACCATATGGGTCAGGACATTTTCCTGCTGGTCCTCTGCCCCAAGCCCCATGTGTCCAGTGAGGAGCATCGCCTACACATGCTGGATGTGAGATGGGCTCTGGCCTTGTACCTGGAACAGACTAAGCCGTTCAGAAAGTCTTCGCAGCTGTTCATTGCCTCGTCCGAGCGCATGAGGGGTCAGCCAATCTCCACTCAGCAGCTCTCCAACTGGATCACCTCATGCATCTGTACCTGTTATGACTTGGTGGGAATCCCCCCCACTGTCAATTGGGAGGGCACACTTGACTACGGTGCAAGCCTCGTCGGCTGCCTTTTTAGCCCATGTCCCCATTCAGGACATTTGCAGGGCTGCCACATGGTCTTCAGTTCACACGTTCACCTCGCATTATGCGATCGTCTCCCAAACCAGGGAAGACGCCTGGTTCAGCAGGGCTGTGCTCCGTCCCGAGAGTTTGTGAACTCCTACCCACCTCCAACAGATATAGCTTGGAATCACCTAGTGTGGAATACCCATGAGCAATCACTTGAGGAAGAAAAGACAGTTACCTTTCCCGTAACTGGTGTTCTTCGAGATGTGTTGCTCATGTCTATTCCACATCCCACCCTCCTTCCTCTCTGTCAAAGTTGTCTGGCAAGAAGGAACTGAGGGTGGGGGGAGCGCGCAGCACCCCTTATACCATGCCATAGAGGCGCCACTCCAGGGGTCGCTAGGGGCGCTCCCCTACGGGTACTGCTAGGGGAAAAACTTCCGGCACCAGTGCACATGGCGAGCACGCACACCTATTGTGGAATGGACATGAGCAACTCATCTCAAAGAACACCAGTTACGGTGGGGTTGACTGGAGGTGGACCTGTTCACAATTATTTCCAACAAAAAGAGTCACCTCTTCCACTGCAGAGTGAGCAGGGACAGTCTAGCCTTAGAATCATAGAATATCAGGGTTGGAAGGGACCTCAGGAGGTCATCTAGTCCAACCCCCTGCTCAAAGCAGGACCTAATCCCAACTAAATCATCACAGCCAGGGCTTTGTCAAGCCTGACCTTAAAAACCTCTAAGGAAGGAGATTCCACCACCTCCCTAGGTAACCCATTCCAGTGCTTCACCACCCTCCTAGTGAAAAAGTTTTTCCTAATATCCAATCTAAACCTCCCCCACTGCAACTTGAGACCATTACTCCTTGTTCTGTCATCTGGTACCACTGTGAACAGTCTAGATCCATCCTCTTTGGAACCCCCTTTCAGGTAGTTGAAAGCAGCTATCAAATCCCCCCTCATTCTTCTCTTCTGCAGACTAAACAATCCCAGTTCCCTCAGCCTCTCCTCATAACTCATGTGCTCCAGCCCCCTAATCATTTTTGTTGCCCTCCGCTGGACTCTTTCCAATTTTTCCACATCCTTCTTGTAGTCTGGGGCCCAAAACTGGACACAGTACTCCAGGTGAGGCCTGGCCAATGTCGAATAGAGGGGAACGATCACATCCCTCGATCTGCTGGCAATGCCCCTACTTATACAGCCCAAAATGCCGTTAGCCTTCTTGGCAACAAGGGCACACTGTTGACTCATATCCAGCTTCTCGTCCACCGTAACCCCTAGGTCCTTTTCTGCAGAACTGCTGCCTAGCCACTCGGTCCCTAGTCTGTAACAGTGCATGGGATTCTTCCGTCCTAAGTGCAGGACTCTGCACTTGTCCTTGTTGAACCTCATCAGGTTTCTTTTGGCCCAATCCTCTAATTTGTCTAGGTCCCTCTGTATCCTATCCCTACCCTCCAGCGTATCTACCACTCCTCCCAGTTTAGTGTCATCTGCAAATTTGCTGAGAGTGCAGTCCACGCCATCCTCCAGATCATTAATGAAGATATTGAACAAAACCGGCCCCAGGACCGACCCTTGGGGCACTCCACTTGAAACCGGCTGCCAACTAGACATGGAGCCGTTGATCACTACCCGTTGAGCCCGACGATCTAGCCAGCTTTCTATCCACCTTATAGTCCATTCATCCAGCCCATACTTCTTTAACTTGCTGGCAAGAATACTGTGGGAGACCGTATCAAAAGCTTTGCTAAAGTCAAGGAATAACACATCCACTGCTTTCCCCTCATCCACAGACCCAGTTATCTCCTCATAGAAGGCAATTAGGTTAGTCAGGCATGACTTGCCCTTGGTGAATCCATGCTGACTGTTCCTGATCACTCTCCTCTAAGTGCTTCAGAATTGATTCCTTGAGGACCTGCTCCATGATTTTTCCACGGACTGAAGTGAGGCTGACTGGCCTGTAGTTCCCCGGATCCTCCTTCTTCCCTTTTTTAAAGATGGGCACTACATTAGCCTTTTTCCAGTCATCCGGGACCTCCCCTGCTCGCCATGAGTTTTCAAAGATAATGGCCAATGGCTCTGCAATCACATCCGCCAACTTCTTTAGCACCCTCGGATGCAGCGCATCCGGCCCCATGGACTTGTGCTCGTCCAGTTTTTCTAAATAGTCCCGATCCACTTCTTTCTCCACAGAGGGCTGGTCACCTTCTCCCCATACTGTGCTGCCCAGTGCAGCAGTCTGGGAGCTGACCTTGTTCGTGAAGATAGAGGCAAAAAAAGCATTGAGTACATTAGCTTTTTCCACATCCTCGGTCACTAGGTTGCCTCCCTCATTCAGTAAGGGGCCCACACTTTCCTTGACTTTCTTCTGGTTGCTAACATACCTGAAGTGTATTGCTGATTGTTACACGTTAGCAAAAGTTCCTGTACCTGCTTCAGTGTGATCACGTTCCCTTCGCTTATCACAGGCAGGTGCCAGTCGTTGAAATTTGCAGAGCTTCCACCTGCGCTTCGGTGCACACTGTAACCAGGCACTATGGTTTGGACTTGGTCTCTAGGGCAGATGCTGGATTTGATAAAGCGGTGCTTCAGTCTCTGTTCAGTTAGGACTCTGCTCCCATCTCCAGGTGAGTTTGAGCACTGCTCCTCAGTCTGTCCCATAGGTGGCAATATGCAGAGCCACTCAAAGAAATGAACTTAACTTATTTGTAACCGGCATCCCTCGAGATGGCTCTGCATGCTTACCCTTCCCACCAGCCTCCCCCTCTTTGTCAGAGTCCTTGTTTGTTCTGTCTCTGGCTTTGCAGTGGAAGGAATGCAGGTGATGAGGACTCTCTGCCCCCTTTACTGCCTTGCCCTCAGTGTGTCGGGATGGTGTGGGAGAGCCCTAGCTGACCCTGCTAGAAGGAGGCGGTGCAGTCCCCATAAGTGTGAATGTGCAAAACCATCTCAAAGAACTCTGGTTTTGTTGTTTTTGTATCTTTCTCATCCCTTCTCACTTATACTAGGTTGATGGGAGGACAGGGGTTTGTAGGTATCCGGAAGCATGTGTTCAGAGAGGGACTCAGGTGTGATTTGGAAAGCTCTGAGCAAACAAAATGAAGGGGTAGGTTATGAGTGAAACTCCAGTTTTGCTCCTAGTGGCTGCTGTTATAACCCAACATTAGAGAAGTGTCATTGTAACTACTCTGGATTTGTTAGGAGATCTATCAACTTTGGGATCCTAGTTAAGAACGTTGGGGTGAAAGGCTGTGCTGAATAGGAGTTCCCAGCAGGCTAGCTTGTATATTAGGCTTGAACGTGATGGGTGATGCTGGAACGCCTTTGAGCTTACAGTACTTTCCAAACAATGTAACTTCCCCACCTCTGGATGGCAGGTGGGATGAACTAGATTGAGCAGCAGCATTCGAGGTGCACTCCTATAAGGAGCATGTGGTACAGTTTCCTCAAACAGGGCTCAGACCCTCTGGATGGAAAGGGCTTTGGGTGTAAATAATCTTGACCCAAGTGCCTTCAATTTAGGCTTGGAAGGATTTGATTTTTATCAGTAAATGTCGACAAACATCCATTTCACTGTACATACACAAACTGATGCCAACATATTTCCATCAATGGTAATGGTAATTTACAGTTAGGCAAAGAAAAATGCTGCTTGAGAACTAATGATTGATGTAAGGCTGTTTACTTTGTAGATTTTGTTGTGATGTTGGCCGTTTTGTGTTTTAACCGTTACAAATCTTTAACTTTTTGAATCTCTGCATCTGTTGTCATTAAATTGTCTGACCCCCCCCCCCAATAATTTCCTGAAACTGAACATTTAAATTGAGAATTTTAAAAAGCATAAAAATAAACATTATCTATTGAAATTATAACAAAAAATGCTAGCTCTGGGCTGTATCGTCTGAGACCTCGGTTTCTGTGTTTGTGCAATGGGGTACCCATCCTGAGCAGGGGTTCTGGCACCATGACAAGATATAAATATTTACAACCGCTGCTCCTGATAGACAGCGTAGCTTGGAGCATTAAGGTCTCTCTCTTGTCTGTCTGGTGGACGGTATGTAACTTGATGGTGATGGCTGACATCTCTGAAATGGCCTTGCAGCCCTGCTCCTGTGGAACTGCTGAGCCCAAAGCTCCACCGCCCAGCCCATAGCAACGAGGTCGACCTGGACGCCACCTTTGATGTTGAGACGCCTGAGCATCAGCCTCACAAATCAATCACAACCCCTGCAAAAAAATCCAAGCTGGATAAAAAGCCGTGAGTTCTCCCCTTTCTCCAGTCCTAGGTGGGACCAAGGGGACCAAGCTTCAGTCCCTCTAATGCTCACGTTTCTGCTGAGCATCAGGATCTCTACCCATTTGATTAATTGCACTAGGAGACATTAATCTTTGTTTGGCCTTCCATCTAGCAGCTCCTCTCCCCTGCAAACTCTCTGCTAATGGCTGCAATCCTCTGAAGCAGTGAACCTACAGCAGATAGATGTCCGACTCACTGATCTGATTTCTTACAGGCCTCCTGTGACAAACCTAGAAAAAAAAGTTCTGAAGGAAACAGTGGAGGTAAAGTAACCAATTGCTGGCCTCTTAGATCCCCCTGCTTTTCTCAATCTGGTAATAGATTTAAGAAATTGACCAGAATATCCCTCCGCTTGGGCTGTACAACCATCACGCTCTGATCTTAATACTGCAATACATGCTCCAAGGTGCATTGCCTAGACCAGTGTTTTTCAAAGTACGGGTCCCGACCTAGTACTGGGTCGCGGAATGTCAGGCACTGCTGATTCAAATTATAATGATTGTTGCCGCGCAGCAGCTCTAAAGGGCCACGCAGCAGGGACCTGAAGAGGAAAGAGGTAGGGGGTGGGCGGGAACTGGGGAGAGGAGCAAGTTGGGGCTTGCAGGGCTGCTGCAGGCCTCTCCCCCGACCCTGGAGCTCGCTGCTGCCAGCCAGGAGAGAGGGACCCTTCCCATGGAGCTCCGTGCAGAGGAAGAGAGAGGCCCTTCCCCTGGTGCTCTGTGTGCCGTGCTGCCTGCTGGGAGGGAGAGAGAGAGGCCCTTCCCCCGAAGCTCCATACTCCCTGCTGCCTGCCCAGAGCTAGCTGCTGCCTGCTAGCAGGAAGAGAGGCCCTTCCCCTGGAGCTAGCTGCTGCCAATGGGGAGAGGGCTGTGGGGAGTCCTCTGGCCCCAGCCCTGGGGCAGTCTGCCTGCACCCTAAACTCCCCATCCCTGGCCCCACCCTAGAGCCCTCACCCCCAGACAGAGCCCACACCCCACCCTCTACCCTACCCAGGGCCACCTCCCACACTCCTTACCATAGGCTTACTAAGGCTAGTGTCTAGTGTTAGTTATGTAAAGTGGGTTAAGCTGGAATGTATTGCAATATGATTTTATGAAAACTCTAGTTAAAAGATAATTATGTTGGGTCACGGGCATCAACAATTTTCTTCAACTGGGTCACGAGGAAAAAAGTTTGAAAACCACTGGCCTAGACAGTGTTCATACAAATGCTCTAACACAGCTGCCCAAGTCCAAGGGCTATTCTAGGCTTGCAGGCCATCCGTTCTTAATAGTTTCTGGGCATTTCTACAGTGCACTCACCTGGCACACACGCTATTGCTAATGACACCAGTGGTGTTAAACTCTAAGGATCCTGGGGGCAAACACTTTGAAGGGAGCTGGTCTTACTAAGCACATGAAACACAAACACTTGCTCCCAAGCTTTGTTCTTAATAGCAAGAAACCGTAGACATTGATACTGACTAGCTGAGAAGCTGCAGTTCCATGGTCCACGTTAAAAGGGTAAACCATGGGGTACATGAGCAATAATTCCTAAGCTGTTTGGTAAGATTTTCAGTGCTATCTGTTTCTGTCAATGAAATTCAGGGAGTAAAGCTGCTCATGCTGCCTTTCCTCTCTTTCCTGGGACAGAACTGGGCAGGTGAGCCAGAGGATGACCCTCTAGAAGAATTCTTTCCTGCATTCATCAGGAACTCGGTTCTTTCCAGGAAGCCACCTGTGGGCAGCCTGCTGGGGCCACACAAGAACACAGGAGCTGTGAGTATGTGCCCTGGCCAATCAGAGCAAGGATGCTGCTCCCTGCCCTCCAGTGGTGGAGGCTTGTCAAGGGTCAGTCATAGGCATCCTAGCCCCCTGAGTGATCTAAGTGGGAGTGAATGAAAACGAGACTCTTGCTTTCCCTATGTGTTTGTGGATGTGAGAAATGTGACTAGAGACTTCCCTTTAGAGCCCTCTGTCTTCCCTCATGCACTGTGAAGCTAGTCAAATGGCCATAGCCCTTCACTGAGATCCTGTCCACCATCATTGCTCTAGCTCTCGGCAGCTTGTGTGTCTCCCCCACGTTTCCCACTAAAGGTCCTATTTCTTTAAGAGAGGTTCTGTCCGTTGTGTAAGCTTCCATCAGAATATGGCCAAGTTCTTCAAAAGTGACTTTGGGCGCCCAACTTGGAGACCCTCAAAGGGTCCTGATCTTGAGAGGGCAGTTGCTCAGCATTTCCTGAAACTCTGGCTTCTTTATTGTCTCAGGTCAGGCACCTTAGTTGCTAGTCTGCTTTGGCCAAAGCTTTCTGTACATTATAAGGTGCCTGGAACTGTCCCTCCCTTCCAGTACACTGCAAACTTCCAGCTTGGGTGAAGTACCTAGCATCACCCAAGAGGCAGACCTTGCGTGGTGTTATATCTTCTCTCTTCTCTTCTAGGTGAGAATGGGGTATGATGGCTTAGGAGGTAGAACTAAGTTCATACAGCCTGTATCCTTCCCCACCATCTGCGCTGTGGAAATAAGCGGGCAGGAAGCCCTGCTTTGCTTCCCTCTCATTTGGGGCGAGTATCTAGGGTGATTAATGCATGGGCTTCACTTGGGAATGGGCTGGGGACTCTTTAAGGGAGAATGTGGTGGAACTTGTTTAAGCGAGCACTTTGCCCACAGAAAAGGCTGATTTTAATTAATCTGTTTTCTATGCACCAAGTTAAACTGCACACCAAACATGGCCCAGGTGGGAGAGCAGAATATCTAACTACATGTCTGATTAAAGACACTGTTCTGGTGTGTAGTCCCACTACACAGCTCTGTCCTCCAGGCACTGGGGGAGGAGGAAAGGAGACAGATCGGGTGATGGGAACTCTTGAGGGAAACTTACAAGATCCTGATCAATCTGGGAACTTGTAGCTCAGATACTGTGCTGCTGTAGGTCTTGTATGTACGTGGGCACAGGTCCTGGGGCTGTATTTGACCTGTATGTGAATCATGTCATTCACAAGGAATGGGGATCTGAGTCATCTGATCACTATGTAATAATTGGCAGCTCTTGGACTGTCACTTGTGTGGCCATGTTCTCTGGGCAGGTCTGAGACCCTTCCACATGGTCCTGATTTAAAAGTTAGCCTATCCTATCCCGGAGCTGGTAATAAATCACCCTGCTCCCCATTTTCAGACTTGTTTTCCCTGACAGTTTTCCCTTCAGACAAACCCAATGGAGATCCGTCCCTTAGCTGTAAAGAGCAGGAAGAGGAATGTCTCCAGGCCAGCATCCACAACTGCAGCAGCAGCTTCCTCCTCTGGCACCAGCCAGGCAAAACTGGACAGCTTCCTTCAGTAAACCTGAAGGCTTTCCTGATCACTTAGGCATGCGTGGGCAGAAGCCTTGGGGCTTACCTACATCTCTGCAGAACCAAGGCGCTGGGACCAACACACAGTGTCAGTCAGTCAACTCTCTCCCATGGGCTGAAACTGCCCTTTTGTAGTTTGCTGTTGATCCAGTCCAGGCTGACTACACCGTGAGCATGGCGAGGCAGGATGTGCCATGTGCTGCCAGCTGTCCTGGGAGATGGGGCTCCTGGCACTGAGCAACCTGCCTGCCTTTGCCTGATGTGCAAGGTCACTGGTTTGTGCTCAAGAGTTCAGGATTCCCTGTGGGTGGGGTGTGTGGATCCCTCAACTCCGCCTGGTTTGACTCATCTCGGCCTCACTCCTAGGCAATGCAGTAAAGTGTGGGACAAAGCAGACTTAGAAATCTCCTGGCTGCTGATTGGTTCGGGCCTGGCCTTACGAGGCTGCATTTCCCCCAGGAGCCTTTGTTGGCACAGAATAAACAATGAATTTCCTCGCCCTGCTTCCCTGTTCTCTGAGGCTTTGGCACTTCTGGTGGTGACGGGCCCCTTGGGGGACAAAGCACTCTAGCTTGGTTTCAGGAGCATCATAGACCTGAAGATGGAGGAAGGGGATCCAGTGTCTGTTAGCCTGTTGCATCCAGGGCTGATTTCCACGGCAGGGATGGGCAGTCTCCCCATGCTGGATGTTTCATCTCCAACTGTCCTGGCTAGTAGGGCGGCATGGCAATCCTCTCCCTGACCTGGAGTCTTTGGGCCAGAGCGTGCCTGGTGCAACCCAACCTCAAAGGAGGAGTCTGCCTCAGGCATGAATCTGGTTTTTAATCTGATAGCCGGGGGAGACACCTCACATTGACACCTTACACCCAGTCATGGCAGCTGGGGACTTAGCCTAGCAGGAGACTGCTTTGGAAGGGACGAGGCCGGAATCCATGGCAGACAACCATTCTGTGTTGCTGTCTCTGCCATCCCAGCGGGTAGCCAGCCTGCCGATTGTCCATAGAGCAAAACTGTGTGTGATTTGTTGCTGTACAGTGGGCATGCGATCAGCACTGTACTGTTTTATCTGACCCCCAAGCAGCCGCTTGGCATGCACAGGATGATGAGGAGGCGGGTCTGTAATGAGGCAGTGGGGGGTGGGGGATGGGGTGATCTTAGCGTTTCTAGCTCAGCAGCACCAGGAGCAGGTGGCCTTTCCCAGATCGCCACTTCTGTAGGGCTTTATTTTCCAGAATCGAGAGCTTCACGTCTCTGTACCAGGCTCTTAAAGGGGCAGGCGTCTGTATGATTTTCTGGATGCTCTGCAAACTTTGGTTTGGAACTTATATTTTTATATATTTAATCAATTTTTTTTAAATGATATGATGAGTTTACAAATGCTTCTCTGAGACGGATCACGCCCTACTGCTGCTTGAGTATTAAATACAAAATACCAGCCCAGTTACACTTACTGGGAAAGAAATATGATGGGGCTGCTGATTGCTAGAGGAGGGCTTTATTCTGCTGTCATTGGCCTTAAGCTCAGTGTGGTGTCTCACGTTTCCCATGTGGTTCTGTTCCAGATCTTGCCCTGATACAATGGAGCCCTTTTCAAATTGTGCTGTTTATAATGAATTGGCTAGTGAGCATGGCTAGTTAGAGAGCTGGCCGGACAGATCCAGCATTGGTACAGGCTTATCTAGAAACCAAAATGAATGGATTAAAGGCAGAGCACTAACTCCACTGATTTCGGCATCAGCAGCTGTTTGTGTCAGTGCCCAGCCCGTGCAGTGTGGGTGCCCCCATTCCTGTATGTCCCTGAGAACGTGTGCCTTTATTAAATAAATGTGGTGTACAATATGGAGCCATCTGATTTGTAATCTGAGGTGGCTGCTGCTCTCTCTTCTCAGCAAAGGTCTCGCTCTTTCCATTGCACTCAGGGAGCCAGGCTCTCACTTGGGAACAGAATTTGAAAGTAGCTGAGACACTCTTGCACATTCCTCTGAGCCAGCTGGTGCAGGCCACTGATGGAGGCAGGGACCTGGATTATATGGGCCTCTGCTCTGAGCCAGTCTGGTAAGTCCTGTGGGGCCTATTAAAGTATTGCAGCTGCTGTACCCTGGTATCTTAAGCCCTGGTGTCTATGGTAGCAGAGAAAGGGGAGCACCACCGTCCATGGAACACCAGCCACTGTTCCCAATGAACGCTGAGGTGGGCATTAGCTCCACTAGAGGCAGGCATGGAGAAGGTGAAGTGACTTGCTCAGGAGAAGGGCACTGGGCAGGGCATGAAGCTGGCAGCTGAGAAGCTGCAGTGGTGGAGCCATGGTAGATAAATGGCTAGAGGCCAGGCTCAGAACTGTCGGTCGTTCCATCTCCAGAGTCTGGCCTGGCACCCTGGGATGGAACTGGAGGTCTGCATGGGAGGCTTTCCAGCATCTACCCCTACATGTGGAGTGGAGGCGATCGGTCCCTTGGCAGTGGGGTGGCACAGGAGCATTGGGCTGGAATCCTGGATGGCTCCCTAATTTTCCCTCCTTCCAGCAGCTCTGATCGATGGGCTGGGCCCTCAGCGAGGGGAGCGCTGCGGCAGTGATGGGGAGATGACCAGTGGGGGAGTTTGGCTGGAAAGTATTATAGAGTCATAGACTTTAAGGTCAGAAGGGACCCTTATGATCGTCTAGTCTGACTTGCACAACGCAGGCCACAGAATCTCACCCACCCTCTCCCGCAATAAATCCCTAACCTATGTTTGAGCCATTGAAGTCCTCAAATCATGGTTTAAAGACTTCAAGATGCAGAGAATCCTCCAGGAAGTGACCCGTGCCCCACTCTGCAGAGGAAGGCGAAAAACCCCCAGGGCCTCTGCCAATCTGCCCTGGAGGAAAATTCCTTCCTGACCCCAAATATGGCGATCAGCTAAACCCTGAGCATGTGGGCAAGACTCACCAGCCAGACACCTAGGAAAGGATTCTCTGTAGTAACTCAGATCCCCCCCCATCTACCATCCCATCCCAGGCCATTGGGCATATTTACCACTAATAGTCAAAGATAAATTAATTGCCAAAATTAGGCTATCCCATCACACCATCTCCTCCATAAACTTATCAAGCTTAGTCTTGAAGCCAGATATGTCTTTTTCCCCCACTGCTCTTGGAAGGCTGTTCCAGAACTTCACTCCTCTGATGGTTAGAAACCTTCGTCTAATTTCAAGTCTAAACTTCCTGATGGCCAGTTTATATCAATTTGTTCTTGTGTCCACATTGGTACTGAGCTTAAATAATTCCTCTCCCTCCTTGGTATTTATCCCTCTGATATATTTATAGAGAGCAATCATATCTCCCCTCAGCCTTCTTTTAGTTAGGCTAAACAAGCCAAGCTCTTTGAGTCTCCTTTCATAAGACAGGTTTTCCATTCCTCGGCTCATCATAGTAGCCCTTCTCTGTACTTGTTCCAGTTTGAATTCATCCTTCTTAAACATGGGAGACCAGAACTGCACACAATATTCCAGATGAGGTCTCACCAGTGCCTTGTATAATGGTACTAACACCTTCTTATCTCTACTGGAGATACCTCGCCTGATGCATCCCAAGACCGCATTAGGGGTCACATAGAAGTGTGAGGAGGCCTGGGGGCACATGGAGGTTAAATGCTGCAGGGTATCAAGGCGGGGAGCAAACCAGCTCTCTTTGGAGAAGGATGGGGGCTAGTCAGGTGCTGAGTAGCTGCTCTCTCGAGTCTGGCTGTGGAGGAGGATGAGCAGCTACTGGGAGCACAGGGATGGAGCCAGGGAGCAGGTCTGGGACAGGAGTTTTGCTACAAGGCTGGGGGATCGGGTGGCCCGACACTGAAGCTTTCTAGTGCAGTGCAGCCGGCACTGAGGCTCTTGCCCCACAGTAGCAGGTGCCTGACAACCAGGCATTTGAGGAATTGAAACGGACTCTGCACCAGCTTGGAAACAGTCCTGAGGGGAGTCAGGATGCCTGGCTCCATCCCCTTTTCCTCACTTGCAGGCAGCTCCTGATGCTGGGAAGGAGGCTCTCAGAGGCTTGGTAGACCTGGCCCTCAGCTCAGCACTGAATTACAGGTAGATTAAAGCCAGGTGAGGGCAGGTTAGCTTGACCCTGTGTCGGTGCTACTGTGGGCATGTCTACACAACATTAAGTCAAGTAGGTCGACCTACTGCCACCACAGTAATGAAATCAGCTGTTCATGTCCACACTACCCTTGTTCTGTCGGTGGTGAACATCCTCATCAGGAGCACTTGCACCAACTGAGGTAAGGCACTAACAGCAGGAGCCTTGCCACCCAAGAGCTGACAGCGAGCCCCGCCACCACCTCATAGCCCGGTGGGGCTTGTGCTGTCAGCCCTGGGGTGGCAGGGCTCAGGCTCTCAGCCACTAGGGGCTGACAGCCAGAACGGTCAATGCAGCATCTACACTGACACTAAGTCAACCTAACTACGCTGACCTAATCGCTATGCCTCTCGCAGAAGTGGAGTTTTAGGTTGATGTAGCACAGCAGGAGGCACACTGTAGCATAGACGCTGACAGAGCTAGGTCAAGGTAAGCTGCCTTACATTGACCTAACTCTAGCCTAGACCAGGCCTTTGCATGGGAAGGGGAGGTCAGGTTCTGCGCCAACCTTTTCAGCACAGTGCTGCTCTGGCTGCCAGTTCCTGGCCTAATGTCTGGGACAGGCAGGTGGGTATTGCCTCCTGGATGACCAAGGAGGGCCACTTCGGTTAGGTGTGCTAGAGGACAGATGATCCAGTGGTTTCATTAATAGCTTTTAAAGCCAAAAGGGACCATTGTGACCTACTCTGACTGGCAGAGCACAGGCCCAAGAACCTCACTCAGAGACTTCTCCATCAAACCCATGACAGCTGTTTATGCTAGAGCAGCTCTCTTGGCAAGACATGCAGTCCTGACTTGGACTGGAGAATCCACCAGGCCTCTGGCTAAACTGGTTAGGATGCTAGCCTGATATTGGGTAGATCTGGGGTAGTTCCCAGCTCTACCCCAGACTTTCTGTGTGGCCTTGTGCAAGTGACTTTAGTCTTTTTGTGTCTCCACTTCCTATCTGCACAATGAGACTACTTCAGCCCCGTGGGGTGCACCAGGGCTCAGGGCCTCTGCTCTGTGGGGTGTGCTGAGGCTCACAGCTTCAGCCCTGCAGGTTTGAAAATATTTACCAGAGCTCAGCTCTGGCTGAATTTAAGCCCTGGCTGTGTATATATCTAGAAACAAAGAATGTAAGTCATATTTACAGGTGGGGGACTCTATCCTGGGAAGCAGTGACTCTGAAAATGATTGGGGGGGGGGGGGTGGATGGATAATCAGCTGAATGTGAACTCCCTGTGTGATGCTCTGGCCAAAAGAGAGAATATGATCCTGGGATGTGTACACAGATGAATCTCAAGTAGGAGAGGTTATTTTACTGCTGTATTTTGGCACTGGTGCAACCGCTGCTGGAATCTTGTGTCCAGTTCTGGTGTCTACAATTCAAGAAGGATGTTGATAAATTGGAGAAGGGTCAGCAAAGAGCCATGAGAAGCATTAAAGGATTGGAAAATCTGCCTCTTAGCAATAGACTCAAGGAGCTCAATCTATTTATCTTAACAAAGAGAAGGTCAGCGTGATTTTATTAGTCTATGAACCCCTACACAGGGAACATATACTTAATAAGGGGCTCTTCAGTCTAGCAGAGAAAAGTCTAACACGATCCTATGGCTGGAAGTTGAACCTAGACAAATTCAGACTGCAAATAAGGTGTAAATTTTTAACAGTGAGGGGAATTAACCATCGGAACAATTTACCCAGGGCTGTAGTGGATTCTCCATCAGTGACAACTTTTACATGAAGATTTAAGAAAACATTCAAAGCTCTGCTCTAGGGATTACTGTGTGGCAGGTCTCAGGCCTGTGTCATCCAGGGGGACAGACAAGATGATCACAATGGTCCCTTCTGACCTTGGAATCTGAGGCAGGGGCCACAGCCTCTGCTAAGGATGAAAACTCTCATTCGCTGTGTTAGGAGTATTAGTGATGAGAATGTAGTATTCAGGCCTGTATATTTGCCTGAGATAGAATTTTGGGTCTTGTTTGCCCATTTGACTTTTTGATATTTTTATATTCTTACTAATATGTGTGAACAAAGACACTGTGTGTTACATCTGCCATAAGCAGATGGTGGGCGGGTAGGGGGGAGATAAGAGAGCCAAAGTGTTGCTGGGCTAGGTGGGAGTTTAATATACAAGCATACACTTGAAGGACAGTCCTGCTTCAAACTCCTCTCCTGAAATAAGGTCAAGCAACCAGTCGTGAGGGGCGAGGGAGTTGGGGGGGGGGGGGGGGTATAAGAAATCCTAAAAGTCAAAGAAATGCCTGTCCGTGACCAAAGCACAACCTCACTCCTTACCCCCCCCCCCCCATGGGATACAAAAGAGGTGGTACCAAAGCCCCCTGACCCAAGACCCTCCAAAATGGAACATGACCATACATTTTAAGGGGTGGGACCAAGGGCGTACACTACAGGTATAATTATGCCTGCTAAGGAAGGGGAAACTGGAACACTGGGAAAAGGCTCTGCCAGCGTCAGAGCTATGGATATGCTTGCTTGAATTAACCCCAATAAACATCGCATTGCCTGCACTTCAGACTTCTGGTCTTCTGCTTTCTGTCTGCGTGACAAGAACCAGGGGAGGGATGAAGGGAAAGCCCTTAACACCCTGTCCACTAAGGGCCTGCTCTTACACCCAGGAAGGTCAGTGGGAGCTGACTTTAGAGGGCTTTGGAGCAGGCTTAGAACAACCTGATTCTTTGTGCTTAAAACTCCTTGGAGCAGAGCCCATCTCTTTTGTTCTATGTTTGGACAGTGCCTAGCACAGTGGGGTCCTGCTCCGTAAGCGGGGCTCTTGGCGCTACTGCAGTCCAAATCAATGATTAATAATGACACCTTTGAACAAAATCTGTGTGCATTTTGCCCCCTCCTTTGTGCAACCCACTGGTCAGTGTCTGCTCCATGTGCTCCTGCAATTGGCCAAAGAAAGATGTCGTGGCATAAATACAATGAAAAGCCAAAAGAAGCAGGCTCTTCTTGAAACTGTTTCCCTAGTGAAATAGCAGGGGCCGTTACTATTTGGGTGAAATTATAGAGACAAGATCAGGCCCAGTTTTCACTTCCAATAAAATTCTGTTCACTTTAATTCCAGCTTTGGTTGTTTTTCTCAGTCTTGATTCATGCTCCTTAAAAGGAAACTGTCAACACTGATTTGACCCAGAGTTTAAAGATTGTAATAACCAACTTGTACAAAGCCCAAGGGCCAAGATCACTTTTAAAAGGCTCCAACAGAGCTGGCTTTGAAAATAACAATAGTAAATGAATAAACATTCCCCTGCTGTGTTTGCATGTGTGGCTCCATTTTCATCATCCAAGCTGAGCGAAGTGCACCATGATTTGAGCATGAGTCTCCAGCTTCCGGAGTCACGTAAATGCATGAGAATCTCAGTTTTAGGGTTTTTTAAAAAGAGCGTTACTTAGCCCTCATCATTACTGTGAGATGCTTGAAAACGTGAACCCTTAAAAACCAGAAGGCAAATGAAAAGAGCCCAAATGCGTTACTTTAAAAATCTCATGTGGTCTTGGGGCTGGCTTGTGAGTTTTTAAGGTGCTGGGGCTGGCACTATGGGAAATGCAGATGAGTAAGTGAGCCACGTGAAGAGGGAAAGAAAATTCACTGTTAAGAATGGAAAGGCAGCCAATGCAAAGGGATAAAAGAAAATCCTTCTTTGCACAAGCTGGGGCTGGCAGCTCCAATGCCAGGGAGTACCTCCTATTCCCTCTCCAGCAGCTCCTCATTCCCAGCTACTCTTCCAGGCCTTCAGGCGCCTCTTCCAGGAAGAGCCTGCTCTGCTTGTAGGAGCAGCTAGGCACAAGCCCTAGCTGTCTGCCCATCCTCCACCAAGTTCTCAGTGCAGACCTGCTGGCAATGCAGCTAGTCCTGTGTGTGGTGACCTGAATGTGAGAGGCATGCAGGCCATCTCTCTGGGCATCGCTTCTGTTGCTGCTGGTTTCATTCCTGGGAGTTTTGTATTCCTCTTGGAAAGAGACCAGGGAATAAGCCTGGAGATATTCTTGCCATTCTATCATTGGTACCTGGCTGGAGGTACAGGAGGACATGGACAAGGGAGGCTGGCAGGTGGGCACGGAGCTGAACTAGGTTCTGGGGGACTGGGTGGAGTTGCTGGCTCTGTTGCAGCCTCCCTATGTGACCTAGGGCAAGGCAACACTTGCTCCTATGAAGGGGTAGATGGACTTGTGTCTAGGGCATTGGCCTGGGACCTGAGTAATATGGGTTCAAGTCCTGCCACAGCCTCCCTGTGTGATCTGGGACAAGTCGCTGAACCTCTCTGTGCTTCTCCCCCTGCCATGGAATGGGCTAACAGTCTTGCCTTGCTCTGAACAGGCTGAGGAGACATGGCTGCCTGTGCTAACAAGGACTGCACTCAAGGACCCAGGAGGTCCCTTCCAGTCCTACGTCCCAGAGTCATGCCTACGTGCTGTGGGGCAGGGGCTGGCATCTTCTCTGTGCGCACACAGCCTGGAGCCCTGTTTTTCAGTTACGGCCTCGAGCGCTGGCAGAATGGAAATGATGCTCTCAGTATGCTCAAATCTTCATGGGTCAATAGCGCCAGCTGTCATGCTGTGTCTGCGGCCTTCCTGCCAGGAGAGGGGGATGAAGGGGGCTGCAGACCTCCCGCTACAGGGCACATGTGTTTGAAGGGCTTTGGCCTCTGTGCTGACAATGGTCCGTTCCAAGAGTCAGAGAGTGTTGGCTCCTCCAAGACCCTCCATGCTTCAGCCATGTCCACATTACCAGATCTACTCTGGGCGATCAGACGCTGCCTGCCTTCTCCCTGTGATGCAAGTTTGTGCCAACCACAAGGTGATCCCTGCTTGCTGCCATTCCTGGCAAAACTTCACCACCAAAATTCCTAAACCAAGACAGTTTTCATTTACACATGGTTAAAAGAAGAGATGCGCAAACAAACCCCAACTGCTGTTGATGCTCCAGTTGTAATGTCTGAGGCCTCTTTCTGCAGTAAAAGCAGCAGCCATGAGCTAAGTTGCAGAGACTCACATCTTTACATTCTGTCTATTGCACCAAAACGATGTAATATTGGGCTGTTAAGAAGGCACTCCTGTCCTAAGAGTACCCACCATCACCAGATAAAGAAACAGATCTTAAGATGTTTAAAGAAAACTTTATTTGATAGTATTCTGTCTGGCAAGAAACCACTTATCAACAGTTGTGATTGTGAAATCTATACTTCTATTGTTTTGCCTTTATGGTCCCTACTTCTCTATTTTTTATCTGTATGGTTTCTGTATGGTTCTTTAATTGTTTCTGTCTGTTGCAGAACTAATTTTGCAAGATTTAAATCAACTAAGGTGGTGTGGTATGATTGGTTAAAGAATTGTTTAATAATGGATGAAAAATACTGTTTTGTAGTACTTTAGTTTAAAAAGATTAGTTAAGGTATAGCTAAGTAGGACCCAAGTTTTAACTATTTAAACTGGGATCTAAAAGGAAGTTCTTGGGAACCTAACTCCAGGACACAGCTCAAGATCAGAGCTGCCAGACCTCAACACACTGCCAACCATATAATGCAAAAGCTACCTGATCCTGATCGGCCACCAGGAAAAGTTCATCTGCCTTATAGGGAGTGGTGAGCATTGTATGCTTAGTGTGTGCATTCTGTTTTGGTAACTGTTAATAAGTAGAGGTTAAGGATATTACTGTGTAAGGCTCTTTCACTGGTAAAAGGCCCTGCAGACTCATAAAGCCCAGAGCCCACTGGAAATGGGTGTTAGTCCGGAGCCCACAGAGGGGTAAAGTTGGGTCCCTTATGTCCTGAGTACCCAAAAGAGAGAGGGGCGGGGGAGAGCACTAAATTGTGTGGGTAACACAGTGGAGCTAGACAGCTGCTTTTCTTTCCACAGCACCCCCTACGACAGATTCTCATCTCCTTTTCCATGAAAAAGCACTGAGCATGGTAGCTTACAAAGAACAGGAAGGTGCTGGGACAGCTTATTGTGTGAATTTTTGGCTCTAAGTTCTCTTTTGGGAAGGACCTTGGAAATGAGATAAAGAAAGCAGCAGCCACTAACAACTATATGGCCTAGTGGAGGAATTCTCGTTTTTGCTGGGACCCCCTTTGAAAATATTTCAGGCTTTGATGACCCTCACCCCAAAAAAGTGACATGCCCCCCATACCACGCCACCCATACTTCTGCGCTGCTGCTGGCAGCAGTACTGCCTTCAGAGCTGGGCAGCCAGAGAGTGATGGTTGCTGGCTGGGTGCCCAGCTCTGAAGACAGCTCCACCCCCAGCAGCAGCACAGAAGTAAGGGTGGCAGTACCATATACCATGCCCACTTACAATAAGCTTGCCTCCCCTTTTTGGGTTGGAACCTAGGTTTCCTGTAAGCTGCGTGGCTGCGCAGCAGGCTATTTAGGGTCACACATGTCCCCCAGCATGGCACGGCCCAGCCTCCTGCGGAGCTGCTGGGGAGAGGAGCCCCCTTGCCCGGGCCAGGCCCGACAGAGGTGCCATGGCTGGGGCTAGAAGCCGTTGGCCAGGGAGAGGGGCCCTTCCTCCGGCCTGGCCCGGCCCAGCCCAGGTGCTGCTGCAGGGAGAGAGAGCTGGGGGGAGTCCTCTCTCCCCGCCGTAGCCCAGGCCAGCCTGCACCCCAAACCCCTCATCCCGGGCCCCACCACAGAGCCTACCCCCCCACACCCCAACCCTCTGCACCAGCCCTGAGCCCCCTCCCACACTCCAAACCCCTTGACCCACATCACCTCCATATTGGTGTACATATAAAAATTCATTCCACACATGGGTGGGAAAAATTAGAGGGAACCGGACCCACAATTTGAGTAATGCTGGATGGAATTGTTGATCTGGTCTTTCCTGCATTAAAACTGCTCCTACACCACACTCGGACGCATCTGTGGTTACGACGAAAGGTTGGTCAAAATCCGGGGCCCTTAGTACAGGGTCAGAAGTAAGGGCCACCTTAAGCTGATTAAAGGCTTTCTGACACTTCTCAGTCCACTGAACTGTATTTGGCTGTTTTTTCCTGGTTAGGTTTGTCAGTGGGGTGGAAAACTGGCTGTAGTGTGGTACAAATCATCTGTAATACACGGCCAAGCCCAAGAACGATTGGACCTGTTCCTTTGACTTAGGGACAGGCCAATTTTGGATAGCATTTACTTTAGCCTGTAGGGGGTTGATAGTTCCTTGACCCACCTGGTGTCCAAGGTACCCTGTTTAGGCCTATTTGACACTTCTTGGCCTTCATGGTTAATCCTGCCTCCCTTATGCGCTGGAAGACAGCTTGCAGGTGTTTCAGGTGTTCTGCCCATGAATCTGACAACCACATGAGCCATTGCCAGGAAGACCCAAAGGGAATGTTTCCTGGAGTTGTGCACAGTCAGATGCCTGTGAGAGACAGCTCAGGCCAGAGAAAAACTTCAGTAGCCTTATCAGACATGAGAGAATCAACATGGGAGAGACACCCTACACATGCTCTGAGTGCGGGAAAAGCTTCAATCAGCGCTCAACCATGAGCACACATCGGAGACTCCACACATGTGTTGTGAGTGCGGGAAAAGCTTCAGTCAGATATCAGCCCTTATCACGCACGAGAGAATCCACACAGGAGAGAGACCCTATACATGTACTGAGTGTGAGAAAAGCTTCAGTGATAGCTCAACCCGCATTAGACATCAGAGAATTCACACTGGTGAGAGACCATACACATGTGCTGAGTGTGGGAAAAGCTTCAATCAGCGCTCATCCCTTAACAAGCATCAGAGACTCCACATGGGAGCTGCTCCCTATACCCTGTGTGTGTGCTGAGGTGTGCGAGGCAGTGTGACTCCCCAGCACGCACACTCTGCAGCACACATAGCCCAGTGAGGTAGTAGCGGCCAGCGGGAACAGGGTATGCAGCCATGGCAAACCTACAGGCAGGAGGAGTAGGAGAGCTGAGCTGAGCTGACACAAACCTAAGAGGGGCTGATTGTTTTCCCACCTGACTCAACACATGTAGTCAGATTTGGGTCAGGTTGCAAGGCTCTATCACAGTCCTTCTACCCCGTCCCTGTTGCCAATCGCTGCCCCTGCCTCCAAACCTTGGTCCTCCCCCACACACACCATCTGCCTCTCCTCCCCCATTCTCCTATTGCTCACAGACAAAGCCTCATTGAGGCTACACCGGGTGCCTAATTTCAGACTCTCCCATCACTGATGTGTGTGCAGGGGGGTGTCAGACCCAGGCACTGGGTGCCCCCAGTTCCTTGGTACCCAGTGACTGTGAGTGCTGCAAACTGCAATCTGGGGCTGAGATACAGGGCTCTGTGCACTTGCTTTCTGGAGAGAGACTGGATCAAATTAATGCCCCACCCTGGATCTGCTGTGGGGGTTGGGGAGGCTGCAGTGAAGGGTCAGTTTATGTCCATCTCCCCAGTAATGATGGAACCCCTGAGCCAGTGAACCCCTGAAGGACAACATGATGCGTCCAAACTCCAGTTAACTCCAGCTGATCTGCTAAGTCAGCTAAGAAGAAGCTTCTTTCCTGTGCTGGGAGTGCCTTACCCAGCGAAAGCAGTTAGTTGGTGAAGGTGTTTTCCCTTTTAATCCCAGCTGCCCCAGGGCTCGCCCCAGAGCCCAGACACACCGTGTTACATGGTACTTATTCACTGTGAGGCAGTGTTGTGTGATCTGTGTTCCCCTCTAAGATGCGCAGTTGTGCAGCCACCCAGGAGTGAATCAAGGACCGTGCACTTCATCAGCAGAGTTGTGCACATCTGGCAGCATGTGTTCAGGTGCCCCCCCGCCCACACACACACACACACTGCTTTGTAGCCGGGACCCACTGCTTTGTTGCTCTTATCCTCTGCCTTGGAACCCCTGGCCAGCTGTTCCTGGGACCCTCCTGCTGGCTGTGCAGAGTGGGGGGAGGGGTGCTGATGTCAGGGTGTCCCCCTTCCCCACCCCTGTACCCCATCTCCACAGAGCAGGGGGAAGAGGGGTCAGGAGCAGGAGAGCTGCTGCAGTCTGAGGTCTGAATGAGCCTTCTGGCAGTGAGTGAGTGCCTTAAAGAAACAGTGCATGGTCTCTCAGAGACTTCCCCAGCAGCCAGCACACTCACACTCTCTTTCTCTCACACACAGTCTCTGTATCTCCCTCGCTCTCTGTCACACACACACACAGAGTCTTTCACACTCACCTCCCAACACATATTTGTATTATTGTTGTTGTTACTTCTTGGTACTTCCTGCAATGCACATATATTCTCTGTAATTTTATTCTTTCAGAGAGTGTTATTTTAGTTTTTAGACTGGTCTATGCATTTCATCATTTTTATTTTTTTCTTATGCTTAAATTTAATTCTTTGAGAAGTGAGTTCTAAAATGCCTAACCTGTCCTGGCTGGAGTAATTAGCCCTATGGTAACTTTTTAAAAATATATATTATATCTAGGTTTTTTGTTTCTACTGGGGGCACACATCCGCACATTACCTTGATATTGATGCACATAACAACATTCATTCTGCACATGGATGGAAAATATTAGAGGGAACATTGTGTGTGATCACTGTGCAGGGATCCTCATTAAACTACAGCCTCAAAGCACACAGTACGCTCCACTGTGGGATTACTGGAGACCATCCTGCTAGACAAACCCAAATAACACAGACCATAGAACTTCCCTAACATAAATCCTGGAGCAGATCTTTTAGAAAGGTATATCTGTAAACCAAATTTGTAATCTCATCAAAGAGAGAGAGATCAAATTAGTTTGACAGGATCTATTTTACATAAACCTGTCCTGTTTAGCATTAATTATAGTATACTATTTCATTCTTTATTAACTGAGTCTCATATCAGATGCTCCATTATCCTGCCTGGGATTGATGTTTTACAGGCCAGTAATTACACACAGTGTGACCCTAAGGCCTGGTCTACACTACGATTTTAGGTCGAATTTAGCAGCGTTACCTCGATTTAAGCCTGGACCCGTCCACATGACGAAGCCCTTTTTTCCGACTTTAAGGGCTCTTTAAATCGGTTTCTTTAAACCACCTCCGACGAGGGGATTAGCGCTGAAATCGGTTTTGCCATTTCGAATTTGGGTTAGTGTGGCCGCAATTCGATGGTATTGGCCTCCGGGAACTATCCCACAGTGCACCATTGTGACCGCTCTGGACATCAATCTGAACTCGGATGCACTGGCCAGGTAGACAGGAAAAGCCCCGCGAACGTTTGAATTTCATTTCCTGTTTGCCCAGCGTGGAGAGCACAGGTGACCACGCAGAGCTCATCAGCACAGGTAACCATGATGGAGTCCCAGGATCGCAGAAGAGCTCCAGCATGGACCGAACGGGAGGTACGGGATCTGATCGCCATATGGGGAGACGAATCCGTGCTAGCGGAACTCCGTAGCAGTAAAAGAAATGCAAAAACATTTGAAAAAGTCTCAAAGGGCATGAAGGACAGAGGCCATAACAGGGATGCACAGCAGTGCCGCGTGAAAATTAAGGAGCTAAGGCAAGCCTACCAGAAAACCAGAGAGGCAAACGGAAGGTCCGGGGCACAGCCGCAGACATGCCGCTTCTACGCCGAGCTGCATGCCATGCTAGGGGGTGCAGCCACCACTATCCCAACCCTGTGCTATGACTCCGTCAATGGAGACTCACGCAACACAGAAGCGGGTTCTGGGGACGAGGAAGACGATGATGATGAACAGACGGGAGATGGCTCACAGCAAGGAGGCAGAGAAACCGTTTTCCCCAACAGCCAGGATCTGTTTATCACCCTGGACCTGGAGCCAGTAAACCCCGAACCCACCGAATCCCAAAGCGTGCTCGCAGACCCCGGAGAAGGGACCTCTGGTGAGTGTACCTTTGTAAATATTACACATGGTTTAAAAGCAAGCGTGTTTAATGATTAATTTGCCCTGGCATTCACGGCCAGGACAGCTACTGGAAAAGTCTGTTAACGTGTATGGGGATGGAGCGGAAATCCTCCAGGGACATCTCCAGAAAGCTCTCCTGGATGTACTCCCAAAGCCTTTGCAAAAGGTTTCTGGGGAGGGCTGCCTTATTCCGTCCGCCATGGTAGGACACTTTACCACGCCAGGCCAGTAGCACGTAGTCTGGAATCATTGCATAGCAAAGCATGGCAGCGTATGGTCCCGGTGTTTGCTGGCATTCAGACAACATCCATTCCTTATCTCTCTGTGTTATCCTCAGGAGAGTGATATCATTCATGGTCACCTGGTTGAAATAGGGTGCTTTTATTAAGGGGACATTCAGAGTGCCCGTTCCTGCTCGGCTGAACAGAAATGTTCCCCGCTGTTAGCCACGCGGTGGGGGGAGGGGTGAAGTGATCATCCCAGGGAATTGGGTGTGTGTGTGTGGGGGGTTAGTTGGGTTTGTGCTGCACGTTAACCCGGCAACCGCATCCCTCCCTCCTTTTAAATTGCCATACCATTTTAAATGGCCAACCCAACGGCTGCTTGGTATGGAAAATGAGGGCGCTGCTGTTTGAAACCATTCCCACATGTTATTAAGGTTAAAGAAGCCAAAAGACTGTGGCTTACCATGGCTGCCTGCAAGCCGAATTCTGTTGCCTGGCACTGCGTGAGTGATCTCTCACACCAAACCGGCAGGCCCTCAATATAAATAGAGGCAAAATACAACCTTGTAACGAAAGCATTTGTGCTATGTAATGTGAACAGCAAGGTTTAACGGGAAAGAGTGATCCTATTGTTCTCTAAAATGTATCTTTTTAACTACCTATCTCCCTTTTCCCTCACCAGCTGCAAATGTTTCTCCTTCGCAGAGGCTAGCGAAGATTAGAAGGAGAAAGAAGAGAACTCGGGATGAGATGTTCTCTGAGCTCCAGACGGCCACCCACGCTGACAGAGCACAGCAGAATGCTTGGAGGCAGGCAATGTCTGACTGCAGAAAAGCACAGTTTGAACGCGAGGAGAGGTGGCGGGCTGAATCGCGTGCTGAAGAGGAGAGGTTGCGTGCTGAATCGCGGGCTGAATCTGAGAGGTGGCGTCAGATTGAGAACAGAAGGCAGGAGTCCATGCTC
The DNA here is from genome assembly GCA_003942145.1 of Platysternon megacephalum. Taxonomy (NCBI): domain Eukaryota; kingdom Metazoa; phylum Chordata; order Testudines; family Platysternidae; genus Platysternon; species Platysternon megacephalum. The sequence continues at coordinate 870,289 of QXTE01000323.1, read as the reverse complement.
CGACTGCTGGAGCATCAAAGTGAGATGCTCCAGCGTATGGTTGAGCTGCAAGAAAGGCAGCAGGAGCACAGACCGCCGCTACAGCCCCTGTGTAACCAACAGCCCTCCTCCCCAAGTTCCATGGCGTCCTCACCCAGACGCCCAAGAACGCGGTGGGGGGGCCTCCGGCCACCCAGCCACTCCACCCCAGAGGATTGCTCAAGCAGCAGAAGGCTGGCCTTCAATAAGTTTTGAAGTTTCTAATTTTTAAAGTTTTAAAGTTTTATAGTGCACGGTGTCCTTGTCCTTCCCTCCTCCCCCACCCCACCCAGCGCTTCCCTCCTCCCCCATCCCTCCTGGGCTACCTTGGCAGTTATCCTCCTATTTGTGTGAATTAATAAAGAATGCATGAATTTGAAGTAACAATGACTTTATTGCCTCTGCAAGCGGTGATCGAAGGGGGGAGGGGAGGGTGTCTAGCTTACAGTGAAGTAGAGTGAACCGGGCGGGGGCGGGGGGGAGGTTCATCAAGGAGAAACAAACAGAACTTTCACACCGTAGCCTGGCCAGTCATGAAACTGGTTTTCAAAGCTTCTCTGATGCGCACCGCACCCTGCTGTACTCTTCTAATCGCCCTGGTGTCTGGCTGCGCGTAATTAGCGGCCAGGCGATTTGCCTCAGCCTCCCACCCCGCCATAAACGTCTCCCCCTTACTCTCACAGATATTGTGGAGCGCACAACAAGCAGTAATAACAATGGGAATATTGTTTTCGCTGAGGTCTAACCGAGTCAGTAAACTGCGCCAGCGCGCTTTTAAACGTCCAAATGCACATTCTACCACCATTCTGCACTTGCTCAGCCTGTAGTTGAACAGGTCCTGACTACTGTCCAGGCTGCCTGTGTATGGCTTCATGAGCCATGGCATTAAGGGGTAGGCTGGGTCCCCAAGGATAACTATAGGCATTTCAACATCCCCAACGGTTATTTTCTGGTCTGGGAAGAAAGTCCCTTCCTGCAGCTTTTGAAACAGACCAGAGTTCCTGAAGACGCGAGCGTCATGTACCTTTCCTGGCCATCCCACGTTGATGTTGGTAAAACGTCCCTTGTGATCCACCAGTGCTTGCAGCAGCATTGAAAAGTACCCCTTTCGGTTTATGTACTCGCTGGCTTGGTGCTCCGGTGCCAAGATAGGGATATGGGTTCCATCTATCGCCCCACCACAGTTAGGGAATCCCATTGCAGCAAAGCCATCCACTATGACCTGCACATTTCCCAGAGTCACTACCCTTGATATCAGCAGCTCTTTGATTGCCCTGGCTACTTGAATCACAGCAGCCCCCACAGTAGATTTGCCCACTCCAAATTGATGTCCGACTGACCGGTAGCTGTCTGGCGTTGCAAGCTTCCACAGGGCTATGGCCACTCGCTTCTCAACTGTCAGGGCTGCTCTCATCTTGGTATTCTGGCGCTTCAGGGCAGGGGAAAGCAAGTCACAAAGTTCCATGAAAGTGCCCTTACGCATGCGAAAGTTTCGCAGCCACTGGGAATCGTCCCACACCTGCAGCACTATGCGGTCCCACCAGTCTGTGCTTGTTTCCCGGGCCCAGAATCGGCGTTCCACGGCATGAACCTGCCCCATTACCACCATGATTTTCACATTGCTGTGGCCCGTACTTTGTGAGAAGTCTATGTCTATTTCCTCATCACTCTCGTCACCGCGCTGCTGTTGCCTCTGCGCTGCTGTTGCCTCCTCCTCCTCCTCCTCCTGGTTTTGCTTTGACAGGTTCCGGCTATGCATATACTCCAGGATAATGCGCGTGGTTGTCATAGTGCTCATAATTGCCGCGGTGATCTGAGCGGGCTCCATGATCCCAGTGCTATGGCGTCTGGGCAGAAAAAAGGCGCGAAACGATTGTCTGCTGTTGCTTTCACGGAGGGAGGGAGGGAGGGAGGGAGGGAGGGAGTGGGGGCCTGACGACATGTACCCAGAATCACCCGCGACACTGTTTTTGCCCCATCAGGCATTGGGATCTCAACCCAGAATTCCAATGGGCGGCGGAGAGTGCGGGAACTGTGGGATAGCTACCCACAGTGCAACGCTCCAGAAGTCGACGCTAGCCTCGGTACAGTGGACGAAGTCCGCCGACTTAATGCACTTAGAGCATTTTGTGTGGGGACACACACAATCGACTGTATAAAAACGATTTCTATAAAACCGACTTCTATAAATTCGACCTAATTTCGTAGTGTAGACATGCCCTAAGATCATTCCTATGCCAGAAGGCAAGGGGCTCCCTGGTATATAGCAGTGAGTATCAGCTGGCCTGACCAGTCCAGTGTACCCCAGCTCACTGTTGTTCTAATTGGTATCTTAAGGATCCCACTAGAGTCCAAGGGACTGGTTTTCTTTGTGTCCTCAGGTGAAGGTTAACTTAAGGGTTCTCTGCTCTTCTCTTTATAGTCACGTAAACCTTTGAAAAGTATCTCTCCCACATTTCATTGACCTTGCTTCAAGAGGCAGGAAGGCTTCCTGGAGAAGCAGTCTCCATTCCGCCCCTTGGCTTTGTTTGTCTGGCATGAAAATGTACTTTTATTTTTCTTTGATCACACCTTGCTCAATTTACATGGGAGACACAGTCAAGCAGGTGGAACTGCATTCCTTTGTCTGGAAAACCTGTTTATCAATGCTCCCACCCACCCACCCACATGCCTGGTTTATACACATTTTAGTCATAATTCCAGCATAGTTGTATAATCCTTTGTAGATTAACCAGATAGACATCATGCAAGAATATTAATGAGCAGTGAGTTATCAGTTTTCCAGTGATATATTATGTGACAGCCTTAAGATACCAATTAGAACAACAATTAGGATTCTGTCCTGATCATTTGGAAGAAATTGGTTTGTGAAAACTACAGTGAAAGAGAAACACTGCCTGTGACAAATTTCACATGGAATGTACATATTAAAGCCTTTAGGTTCTATTCTCATCATTTGGAAGAGATTGGTTGGAAAAAATTATGAACAAAGAGAAAGATGTGGGTTTTTTACCCACGAAAGGTTATGCCCAAATAAATCTGTTGCTCTTTAAGGTGCCACCAGACTCCTCATTGTTTTTTAAGAGAAAGTCGTTACCCTGATCAGGGCTTGTGCCCCCGTCTCTCGTGGGCCCGATCCTTTTTCCTTTTCAAGCTCTGGGGCCTGGGCTGGCCATCAGAGCCCCCCCTCTGGCTCGGGGAAATTTTTTTCCAGACTTCCAGGGGCCCGGTCCTGTCCGCGGGGAGGCAGTCCCTCGCTGTGGCCAGGGACATCGAGCCCCGGGAGGCTTGCCATGCGGAAGGGCCCCCGTTTCTAGTGGGCCTGATCTTTTTTTCCTTTTCAAGCTCCAGGGCCAGGAGGAGGGGATCGGCGCTGCCTTTGGCTGTCAGAGTCCCCTCCAGACTTCCAGGGGCCCGATCCTGTCCACGGTGTGGGGCAGCCTCTCGCTGCAGCCGGAGATGGTGAGCCCAGGGTGGCCTGCTTGGCAGCCGGGTCAACCCATTAGATCCAGTGGGTTTACCTGGTGGCCAGAAAGCATGACTATTAAGCCTCCCCTGGACTGCCCAGGGGACGACTATTAAGCCTCCCCTGGACCTGCTCCGTCTCAACTATTAAGCCCCCTCTGTGGTCCTCATGATTACTACTGTGCTGCCCTTGGAGTGGGGTGACACCTGGGCCCGAAAGCAAACCGGCCACCAGGTCAACCCATTAGATTCAATGGGTTGACCTGGTGGCCTGATGGTCCCCCAAGTGGAAAGGGGGTGGCTGGACCCTCCTCCGCCGAGGGTCGCCCTGCCCACCACCCTGCGCCGGGCCCCAGGCTTAAGTCCCTTCCAGCCACCAGGTCAACCCGGGGCCCTGGAGAGGGGAGAGGAAAGGAGGTGGCCAGACCCTCCTCTGGTGAGGGTTGCCCTGCCCACCTCCTCCAGTGGCTGGACCCTCCCGCGAGGGTCGCCCTGCCCGCCTTCCCATGGAGGAAAATGGAGAAAGACATCGCATGAGGGATAGGACCTCATGGAACGGTGTTCATCAGAACCTTCTTAAGCAACAGCGTCCGAAGACTTAGCTGATCTTTTCAAGGTGTGGAGGGCCCCATTTAATCCAGTCCTTTACATTCAAAGAGCGACTGCCACCTTCAGTCCTGAAGTGACATTTAGGTCGGCGTAGGTGTTAGTTCAAGAGAACCCAGCAATTCTCAACGCAATGGAGGGCAGTTTGCTGCAAACCCAGAGGCTCGGCTTTCATTTGTTTTTCAGCACCAAAGTGTTGGCTTCTCCCACAGGGTGTTTTGCAGCCCAATCACCCTGTGGGTCAGGGCAGCAGATCCTCTTGGTCACCACTATATAAGGGCACCGTGGGAAGGTTAAGGATCTGTTGTTCCTGCTGCCCCAGTAACTAGATCCGATAAGGAGCATCAGTGGTGAACCACGTCTTTTCCCCCTAAAAGGTTCAGACTAGTGAGAGAATCAGCGAACCTCAAGAGGAGAGGTGGAACCTCCTTATCCAGCTGGAGCCCCCGCCACTCGGGAGGAGTCAGCCCCCCCCCAACGAAGCTGCTGCTTCGTGCCTCAAGAGAACACTTAGAACACTTAGGAGAGTCATATTTACTCCTACCATTTACCCGTGCTTCATTGAATTTCTTCACTTTGACATTCAGAGCACTGGGCAGAAATCACATCGCGCCACACTCACCGCAGGCATTCGCGATGCTTTTTTAAAATTAAACAGTCGGATTCCCCTGGTCCACACCAGTTCTAAGTCAGCTGCTAGGCGCTGGCCGAGGCAGAATGCCGGCCTCCCCCATCCCCGCAGAGGGGGAGAGGCGAGCGACGCCTGCCGCAGCTGGGGCGATCCACAGGAAGGACCCAGCTCGTGTCCAGAGTTGCCGCTGCCCCTCGTCCAGCCGCGGCTCGCGTCCAGCCCTGCTTCGCAACCCAGCCCGACCGACCCAGCCCTTAGAGCCAATCCTTATCCCGAAGTTACGGATCCGGCTTGCTGACTTCCCTTACCTACATTGTCCTAACATGCCAGAGGCCGTTCACCTTGGAGACCTGCTGTGGATATGGGTACGGCCCGGCGCGAGAGTTACACCATCTCCCCTGGATTTTCAAGGACGAGCGAGAGCTCACCAGACGCCGCCGGAACCAAGACACTTTCCAAGGCTCAGGCCCCTCTCTCAGGGCAAACCCATTCCAGGGCGCCCTGCCCTTCACAAAGAATCATAGAACTTAAGATCAGAAGGGACCATTATGATCATCTAGTCTGACCTCCCGCATGATGCAGGCCACAATAGCTGACCCACCCACTCCTGAAATAATTCTCACCCTTGACTCAGCTGTTGAAGTCCCCAAATCTTGATTTAAAGACTTCAAGTAGCAGATAATCTTCCAGCAAGCGACCCCTGCCCCATGCTGCGGAGGAAGGCGAAAAACCTCCAGGGCCTCTGCCAATCTACCCTGGAGGAAAATTCCTTCCCGACCCCAAATATGGCGATCAGCTGAACCCCGAGCATGCGGGCAAGACTCTCCAGCCAGACACTCAGGAAAAAGACTTTCAATATCCCAACATTGACCATCGGTACTAATTACCAGTGGTGGCACATTATTGACCTATTGAGTAAATCAAGTTATCCTATCAAACCATTCCCTCCATAAACTTATCAAGCTTAATCTTAAAGCCGGAGAGGTCTTTCGCCCCCACTGTTTCCCTCGGTAGGCTGTTCCAGTATTTCACTCCTCTGATGGTTAGAAACCTTCGCCTAATTTCAAGCCTAAACTTCCCGACTGCCAATTTATATCCATTTGTTCTCGTGTCCACATTAGTACTGAGCTGAAATAATTCCTCTCCCTCCCTGGTATTTATCCCTCTGATATATTTAAAGAGAGCAATCATATCTCCCCTCAACCTTCTTTTGGTTAAGGAAAACAAACCGAGCTCCTCAAGTCTCCTTTCATACGACAGGCTTTCCATTCCTCGGATCATCCTAGTGGCCCTTCTTTGTACCCGTTCCAGTTTGAATTCATCCTTCTTAAACATGGGAGACCAGAACTGCACACAGTACTCCAAATGAGGTCTCACCAACGCCTTGTATAACGGGACTAGCACCTCCTTATCTCTACTAGAAATACCTCGCCTAATGCATCCCAAGACCGCATTAGCCTTTTTAACGGCCACATCACATTGCCGACTCATAGTCATCCTGCGATCAACCAGGACTCCGAGGTCCTTCTCCTCTTCCGTTACTTCCAACTGGTGCGTCCCCAGCTTATAACTAAAATTCTTGTTAGTCATCCCTAAATGCATAACCTTACACTTCTCACTATTAAATTTCATCCTATTACTAATACTCCAGTTTACAAGGTCATCCAAATCTCCCTGGAGGATATCCCGATCCTTCTCCGAATTGGCAATACCTCCCAACTTCGTGTCATCCGCAAACTTTATCAGCCCACTCCTACTTTTGGTTCCGAGGTCAGTGATAAATAGATTGAATAAAATCGGACCCAAAACCGAACCCTGAGGAACTCCACTGGTAACCTCCCTCCAACCCGACAGATCCCCTTTCAGTACGACCCGCTGCAGTCTCCCCTTTAACCAGTTCTTTATCCACCTCCGGATTTTCATTTCGATCCCCATCCTTTCCAATTTAACCAGTAATTCTTCATGCGGTACCGTATCGAACGCCTTACTGAAATCAAGATATATCAGATCCACCGCATTTCCCTTGTCTAAAAAATCTGTTACTTTCTCAAAGAAGGAGATCAGGTTGGTTTGGCACGATCTACCTTTCGTAAAACCATGTTGTAATTTGTCCCAATTGCCATTGACCTCAAGGTCCGTAACTACTCTCTCCTTTAATATTTTTTCCATGACTTTGCATACTACAGATGTTAAACTAACAGGCCTGTAGTTACCCGGGTCACTTTTTTTCCCCTTCTTGAATATAGGAACTACATTAGCTAATCTCCAGTCAAACGGTACAACCCCCGAGTTTAGAGATTCATTAAAAATTATCGCTAACGGGCTTGCAATTTCACTCGCCAATTCCTTTAATATTCTAGGATGAAGATTATCCGGGCCGCCCGATTTACTACCGTTAAGCTGTTCAAGTTTGGCTTCTACCTCGGATACTGTAATGTCTACCCCCCCACCTTCGTTCCCATCAGTCACGCCGCCACTATTCCTAAGCCCTTCATTAGCCTCATTAAAGACCGAGGCAAAATATTCGTTTAGATATTGTGCCATGCCCAGATTATCCTTAATCTCCACTCCGTCTACAGTCTTAAGCGGTCCCACTTCTTCTTTCTTGGATTTCTTCCTATTTATATGGCTAAAAAACCTTTTACTATTGTTTTTAATTCCCTTTGCAAGATCCATCTCCACCCGGCTTTTGGCCTTTCTCACTGCATCCCTACACCCTCTGACCTCAATAAGGTAGGTTTCTTTGCTGATCCCTCCCATCTTCCACTCCTTGTACGCCTTCTGTTTTTTCTTAATCACCCCTCTGAGACGCTTGCTCATCCCGCTCGGTCTAAAACTGCTACCTAAGAACCTTTTTCCCTTTCTCGGGATACAGGCCTCCGACAGCTCCTGCAACTTCAACCTGAAATGATCCCAGGCATCTTCCGCCTTTAGATCCCTAAATATGTTCGTCCAATCCACTTCCCTAACTAGCCGCCTTAATTTAGTAAAGTTAGCCCTCTTGAAAACATAAACCTTAGTCTCAGATGCAATTTTGTTTATCCTTCCATTTAGTTTGAACCGAATTAGCTCATGATCACTCAAGCCAAGGTTGTCCCCTACAACCATTTCCTCAACGAGGTCCTCACTACTCACCAAAACCAAATCTAAAATGGCATCCCCCCTTGTCGGTTCAGCAACTACTTGATGAAGGAATTCATCAGCTATCACATCTAGGAAAAGCTGAGCCCTATGATTATTACTAGCATTCGTTCCCCAATCTATATCCGGGAAATTAAAGTCTCCCATGATCATACAGTTCCTATTAGTATTGACCTCCTTAAAAACATTAAAGAGTTCTCTATCCATATCCAGGCTAGATCCCGGCGGTCTATAGGACACCCCACTCACTATCCCAGGGGAGGCTCTAGTAGTTTTCTTCCCCAATGTGACCATTGCCCAGACAGACTTCGTATTATCCATTCCATTACTAGTTATTTCGTTACAGTTTACCTCATTATTGACATACAATGCTACTCCCCCACCCTTACCTTTGTTTCGGTCTTTCCTAAACAACACATACCCTTCCATACCTGTCCTCCAGTCGTGACTACCGTTCCACCACGTTTCGGTTATTCCTATGATTTCCGGCTTCAATTCTCGGACCAGGAGCTCCAATTCCTCCATTTTGTTACCTAGGCTTCTCGCATTAGTGAACAGACATCCTACTTTTTGCTGTTTGGCTTCTCTCACCTTTGTTACCCAATTTGGTAGGGACACCGTACCGCCAGTATGACCTATCGGTCTACTATCTATCCCCCCCCCTCTTCCTTATGTCCAAATCCCTCCCTCTGGCTATATCCGTTCTTATCCCATCGTCCTCCCTCTCAATGTTAAAGTCTGGCGTGGAGAGTGCCTGGACATCTCCCAACCGTCTCCCCCAAATTCCTAGTTTAAAGCTCTTTCGATCAGATGAGCCAGCCTCCCTCCTAGAAGTCTATTTCCTTCCCTACTTAGGTGGAGCCCATCCCGTGAG
>QXTE01000323.1:816554-856554 GCA_003942145.1 Platysternon megacephalum | reverse complement strand
ACAGGGAGGCAGGGTAGCCCCTCTCCATCCTGGGCTTCCCGTGGACCGGGGAGGTGGGGGTGGGTGGCGTGGGGGTACCGATGGGGGCATGGGCATCCTCAGACGTCCTTCCCTCCTCAGCATTCCACCTTCCGCCCTCCCCTGGACCCCCTTGTGGGCGTCCACAGGCCGCCTTAGGCCACACAAGTCTTTGAACCACCGCCTTCCCCGGGCCATGAGGCTCGCGGAGAGCGCAAGGCACCTGGCTCCTGGGGTGATGGAAATGGTTCCAATCCCTCTGGGGCGTCCCACCCCCCATCACTGCTTCCAGCCTACATCGGGTAGGCAGGCAAGCGACGGACGGCACGCGGAGTGGTGCCCGTCACCTGCCAGCTGGCTCTGCGTTACCTCGGGGAGCATCGTCACAGAAGGCGCACTGAGAAACTGCTGCCACGGCCTCGCCCGCTCCCAGGGATCCGGGGTGTGCCTGGGAGGCGGATGTGACTTGGGCCATCGACGTTTTTGCGCCCCCACCCTGTGAGCCATCCCGGCCGCAAACCCGCGTCGAGCTCCCTGTCCAGGGTCGGTTGCCCACGGCAGCGGGGAGGACGGTACCAGCGACTGGGGGCAGACTGCACAGGCGGGCAGCGTCTCAGAGGGGGCAGCTCGGGTATACGCATGGGGGGAAGGCGCAATGGTGGCCTGGCAGTGGACCAGCACAGATGGAGGAGACCCCCCTCCGTCGACCTCACCCCCCCCAGCCACCTGGGAGGGGGACAGAGTGAGCACGGAGGGGGCGCCTGGCCCTCCCTGTTCCCAGGACCCCGTCACCGGGGTCCCATCCTGCATGCAGGGAGGCGCCCAAGGCCTCAGTCGTCAGCTGTGCCACCGTCAGGGGACCCCGAGCTGCCCGAGTACAACCCTATTAATGATCCTTCCACAGGTTCACCTACGGAAACCTTGTTACAACTTTTACTTCCTCTAGATAGTCAAGTTCGACCGTCTTCTCGGCGCTCCACCAGGGCCATGACCGATCCCGGTAGGGCCAATTTGAGGACCTCACTAAACCATCCAATCGGTAGTAGTGACGAGCGGTGTGTACAACGCAAGCTTATTACCCGCACATACTGGGAATTCCTCGTTCATGGGGAATAATTGCAATCCCCGATCCCCATCACGAATGGGGTTCAACGGGTTACCCGCACCTGTCGGCATAGGGTAGACACGCTGAGCCAGTCAGTGTAGCGCATGTGCAGCCCCGGACAGCTAAGCGCATCACAGACCTGTTATTGCTCAATCTCAGGTGGCTGAACACTTAGGTCTGATAAATTGAAACTCCGAATGGCCTATCCATAAAAACTCTAACCTTAGTGCTGGAAACCCTACCCGTAGCATCCCTAACCCTACGTCGGGGAAAGTCATTACTGATCAGGTCTTGTGACAAATTTGTCATGGAATCTACATCTTAAAGCCATAAGGAATGTGCATTCATAAGTTGGAAGAGATTGGTCCCTGAAAATTACAAGCAAAGCAAAACGCATTACTGATCACTGCCGGTGACATATTTCTCAGAGAATTTTCATTTTAAATCAGTTCATTTTAAATCAGCTAAATCCTTAGCTTCTGTTGTAAATCGTTTTGTGAAAATTACTAAAGAAGCAAAACTCATCACTGATCAGTGCTTGTGCGGAATTTCCAATGTAGTCTTCATTATATATGAATTACTATTCTGTCCTGATAATTTGGAACAGATCGGTTGGTGAAAATTACAAACAAAGCAAAACGTATCATTGCGGGTAATGAATCAATTCGGATTCTGTCCTGAGCATTTTGAGTAGATTGGTTCATGAAATTTGCAGAGAAAGTCTTTACTGATCAGTGCTTGAGACAAATTTCCTATGGAATCTACATCTTAAAGCCCTTAGGATGCTATCCTCATCATTTGGAAGAGATCAATTGGTAAAAATTACGGACCAAGAGACAGAAGTGGGTTTTCTAGCCACAAAAGCTTATGCCCAAATAAATCTGTTACTCTTTAAGGTGCCACTGGACTCCTTGTCGTTTTTGAAGAGAAAGTCGATAATCTGATCAGGACAATCTGAGAAATGTCCCAAGTAATCTTCCTTATATATCAATTAGGATTCTGTCCTTCTAATTTCGATGAGATGGGTTAGTGAAAATTACAAACAAAGCAAAGCTCAATATTGACCATTGCGGGTGACAAATTTCTTGGAGAAACTTCATTTTAAATGAGTTGGGACTCTGTCCTGTGCTCATGGGGTAGACTGGTTTGAGAAAATTTCATAAAAGAGAAAATCATTACAGATCCGTGCTTGTAAGTAATTTCCCATGGAAATGTCACATTAAAGCCATTTTGAATCTATCCTGACCACTTTGAACATATCGGTTTGTGAAAATTACAAACAAAGCAAAAGGCATTACTGATCATTGTGGGTGACAAATTTCTCGGAGAATCTTCATTTTATATCGGTTGCGATTCTGTGGTGATCATTTAAGATAGAGCGCTCCATGAAAATTACAGAGAAAGTGGATGTTAAACATTTCTCATGCAATGTACATCTTAAAGCCTTTAGGATTTTATGCTCATGATTAGGAAGAGATCGTTTTGTGAAAATTAGAAAAAAAGAGATAATCATTACTGATCAGTTTTTGTGACAAACTCATCTAATCAGAACACTAACCCTAGGGTGGGAGCCCTCCTTACAGAACATTTGGTTAACTCCAAGTAGCCTACCCTTTGGAATCCTAGGGCTGGGAGCTCTATCCATAGGTGCACTAACCCTAACACCAAGTTGCCAAAGGAACCCTAATCCAAAATCCAAGTGGCCTTCCCATAGGACCCCGAACATTAGAGCGGGGAGCCCTCCCAATACAAACCCTGACCACAGAGCGGAGAGCTCTTACAATAGCGACTCTGACCATTACTCCAAGTGCCATACTCAAAGGAAACCTAACTCTAGGGCGGGGAGCTGAACCCATAGGAACCCTATCCATAGGGAGCAATCCCTATCCATTGGAATTCTAACCCTAACACCTAACACCCTTATCCATACGAACCTTAACCCCAATTCCAAGTTGCCAAGCCAAATCGAAACTCCAAGTGGCCTATCTATAAAAACTCTAATCCTGGAGCTGGAAGCCCTAAGCATAGCATCCCTAATGCTACGACGGGGAAAGTTATTAATGATCAGTTCTTGTGACAAATTCATCTAATAGGAACACTAAACCATAGGGCGGCGAGCCCTACTTATAGAACATTAGGTTAACTCCAAGTGGCCTACCCTTTGGAATCCTAGGGCTGGGAGCTCTATCCATAGGTGCACTAACCCTAATTCCAAGTGGCCTGCTGAAATCAAAACGATCAGTGGCCTATTCATAAATACTCTAACCCTACGGCTGGAAGCCCTTCCCATAGCATCCCTTACCCTACGACTGATAAGTTCTTGTGACAAATTTATCTAATAGGAACACTAACCCGAGGATGGGAAGTCATACTTATAGAACAATAGGAACGCCAAGTGGCGTACCCATTGAAATCCTAGGCTGGAGCTCTAGCCGTAGAAACCGTAAGCCTCAGTGGACTATTCATAAATAGTCTAACCCTATGGCTGAAAGCCCTTCCCATAGCATCCCTAACCCTACAACGGGGAAAGTCATTATGGATCAGTTCTTGTGACAAATTTATCTAATAGGAACACTAACCCTAGGGCGGGGAGCCCTACTTATTGAACATTAGGTTAACTCCAAGTGGCCTACCCATTGGAATCCTAGGGGGAGCTCTATCCGTAGGAACCCTAAACCTGGGTTGGTGAGCTCTACCCATAGGAATCCTAATCCTAATTCCAAGTGGTGTACCCATAGGAACCCTAATCAAAGGGCGGGGAGCCCTACCTATAAGAACCCTTACCCTAAACCCGAGTGGCCTACCCAGTGGAACTCTTACACTATGTTCGGGAGTCCTACCCATGGGATCCCTAACCCTAGGGCAGGGAGCCAAACCAATAGGAAACCTAACCCGTTGTCGCAGAGCCCTACCCATACGAACCCTAACCCTAACTCCAAATGGCCTACCCATAGGAACCCTATGGTTAAAGGGCAGGAATCCCTATCTATAGGATCACTAACCCTAGCTTGAAGTGTCCTATCCATAGGAACCTTAACCCTAATTCCAAGTGGTCTACTCATAGGAACCGTAACCATAAGGCGGGGAGCCCTACCCATAGAAACCCTAAACCTAGGGCCAGGAGTCCTAACCACAGGAACCCTAACCCTAATTCCAAGTGGCCTACCCATACAAACCTTGACCCTAGGGTGGGGAGCTCTACCCATAGGGCCCCTGACCGTAACTCCAAGTGGCCTACCCATTGGAAGACTAACCTTATCTTCAATTTGCTTACCCATAGGCAGCCAAATCCTAGCTCAGAGAGACCTACACATAGGAACTGTAACTCTAACTCCAAGTTGCCTACCCATAGGAAACCTAAACTAGGCAGGGATCTCTACCTATAGGAACTCTTACCCTAAACTTGAGTGGCTTACCCAGAGGAATGCTAACACTAGAGTCGGGAGTCCTACCCATGGGATCCCTAACCCTAGCACAGGGAGCCAAACCCAGAGGAAATCTAACCCTAGGTCGGGGAGCCCTACCCATAGGAACCCTAAGCCTAGGGCGGGGAGCTCGTTCCATAGGAGCACTAACCCTAACACCAAGTTGCCTACCCAAAGGAACCCTAATCCAAAATCCACGTGGCCTACCCATAGGAACACTAACCTTAGGGCGGGGCTCCCCAGCAATAAGGACCCTGACCGTAACGCCAAGTGGCTTACCCATTCGAACCCAAACTCTAGGGTGGGGAGCCCTTATGCATAGGTACTCTAACCCTAGGGCAGGGAACCCTCAGACTGGGGCGGGGAGTCCTACCCATACGAGCACTAACACTAACTACAACTTGCCTACCCGAATCAAAACTCCAAGTGGCCATAAAAATTCTAACCCTAGGGCTGGCCTATCCATAGGATCCCTTACCCAGCCAGGAACAAACAGAACTGTCTCACAGCCCTGAAACTGCGTGTTTTGGGAAAGCTGAAGAAACCATGGAAGGCTGGGTTGGACGGGCACAGAAGGCACCAGGACCAGAGGTTCCTGAATGGAGCACACACCCCCTCCTGAGGAGCCAGGACTTAAAACCCTCCTGAGAGCTGGAGCAATTTAGAGAGCACAGCAGATCCTTGTATGGCTTGGGCCCAGGACAGGACTCCTGTCCACCTTCCCCCCACCTTCTTCTGACATGACACCCAGACTTGGCCAGTCTGTGTCGTGCATGTGTGAGTATGAAAGTGGGTTAGGGCTTGGGGCATTAACCTTTCTTTCTTCCCCTGACTGACGTGGGAGTGTTCCCAGCACTCTCTGCTGTTATTTTATTATTTTATCAATAAAGCTTTAAAATTTAGACCCTTGGTGTGCTTCGTCATCTCCTCCCTGAAAAGATCTTGAGGCATCAGCCTGATCAACTGACGCCTTCAGGCAGATTGGTAACAAAAATCTGTCACAGTTTTGGTGGAGAATTGCGGAGGGGGGGAGCCCTGCGCACCAACTGTTCTGCCCTTGATAGTTCATGTTTGCTCTGCTCGGCACTGTTGGTATTTCATGTTGAGGATTTATGATTACAGGTGTGCACCACCCTCAGCTGTAGCATAACTGAGACCCGGAGAGGGGTTTAGCATTCCGCTCTCCACCCTGGTCGGCGGGGGAAGGGTGCTGGTGGGTCAACCCCCGGTCGGAGAAGTGCCGGGTGCTAGGAGGAGGACTTAGAGATCCTCGCTCCAGGAGAGAATCCTCGGTCCGTACACCCTCAGTTGTAGAAGGGCTGAGTGGAAGAGGAGAACTTAGGATTTCTCGCTCTGCCCCTGGGTGGGGTTTTGCATATGGAGGGAGGCTTAGCGTCTCTCCTTCTGGCCCAGTGGGGTAACATTGGAAGCCCCAGTGCTGGCATGAGCAACGTGAAATCTCAAGTGATTAACAGACCTTAAGAGTTGTATTGACGGATTGTGACATCATGTTCGGGAAAGAGAGGGGTACAGCTGCGGACTCGGGAGTCCCACAGTCGTGGGCAATGGCATCAGCGATGGGTTCAAGCCTAGACGTATGGGCATTCAGGACCGCGGACACAGTAGTCCAGCTGCCCTGTCAGCTGGCATCATGGGAGCCAGGTGGACCTGATGCCCGAGCCACGGGGGAGGCAGCAAAGAGGAACCCTGCTGCCTCTTTCAAAAGGGGGGGGGGTGAAGACCTCTCCTGGCTGGAGAGGGCTCTTGCCAAGGTGGGATACAATCCCTGGGGTTCCGTGACGGAGCTTCAGAGCAGTGTGCATTCTTGGCAGTAGGGTGACCAGACAGCAACTGTGAAAAATCGGGACAGGGGGTGGGGAGTAATAGGAGCTTACGTAAGAAAAAGACCCCAAAATCCGGACTGTCCCTATAAAATCGGGACAGCTGGTCACCCTACTTGGCAGGATTTGTTAAACCTGTATGCCGAGTATGAAAAGCAGAAGGGCAAAAACCTAGGGGCACCTTTGGGATTAATTTGGACTGTAGCAGCCATGTGGTATCAAATGTTGTCGGACAAAAAGAGAAGTTGGGAAGAAGGGAAGACGTGTGTACCCGACAGCTGGGAGGAAAATTGAGCAACTGAAAGCGCAGATCACTAACCAGGCGGCAACGCAGGCCTATGCCCAGGACAAGTTGCAAGCCTTGAGACAGGACTTCCAGGCGGAAAAGGTGGAACGCACCTGCCTGGAAGCACTGGCTAAGCAAGTACTGGTCCTTCAGGGACTCATCAAAGATTTGACCATTTGTGCTCAGCATACGCTGCAGCAGCAGTGTGCTTGCCATGAAAAGGAGATTGAACAGTTAAAACATCAGCTAGCCATGCGTTCTGTCCAGGTGGCGAGCCTCATGGGGGATGATGCGGGTGACCCTTGTGAGGGCTTTGATCTCTCGCTTTGTGAGGATCCTCAATTTTGGGCGGAACCTCATTGCACCCTTATAGCGGCCCTCATTAAGACCGAGGAGAGGTCCAGTGGGTGAAGGGGGAGAAGGTCGTATGTACGTCACCCCCAACTATGAGAAGCGCACCCCGTGGGGTGATTATGAAGAGGAAAGGGATCAGGAGGGGTGGGGGCTAGTTAAGAAGCACACCCTCCTTGCTAAATTGGTAGTGAAACAAAGCCTGTGCCCATGGAAAGGAACGGTTCCGAGAAAAAAACAGGATCAGGCCCAGACAAGCAGGCAGTTAAAGAAATTGGAAAAGAGAGAGTGAGAAATTAACTCTGAAGAGGCTGGAGGGAATTAAGCAGTGAAACTTTGTAAAAATGTTAAAAAGGAAAGGTGTTATGAAAAGAAAATTCTTGGTTTCTTTGCAGCCATTCTGAAGGAAAAATGGGCCCTTTTCCAAAGGAATGTCTGTAAATAATCCAGGCAAAGAGGTTATCCAATTGAAATCATTTGACTATGAACAAGTTAGTCAAATGTGCTAAAAGAACACTCCTGGTGTGTAGAATCTTTGTTTTGTGGGTTTAAGATGAATTGGTGTTGTTTTAAATAATACCACGAAAATCCATTTGAATCTTCCATTCAAAATTGCAAAAACAAGAAACACTTTTGCCAGACACAGGTAACTAGTGTTGTTTAACTTTGGTATTTGGCATTTAACCCTTAAGCGGTAACTCGATGCTTTACAAAATTTAAAATGTTTTTAAATAAAGACCAAAGTCATGGCTGCAGCAGGGCAGTCAAAGCCAGGAGAATGGGAAAAGATTTTAAATCTGTTTTTTGGTAACAAAATAGCAGCTAAGAGCTGTAATAAAAGAGAGAAAGACCGTGCCCCACACTGAGCCTTGAGGTGGCTCTGTGTAATCAAATTGTCACTTTGCCAAAGGGAGCCACAATAGGTTGTGTTTTCTTTTTCAAATCACAGTGTGTTTTGGAAGCAGGAGTTAAAAGTTAAAAGTAATCAAAACTCCGGTGAAAGTTGATTGTGTCCCTTTTAAGACAGAGTCTCTGAGCTGCTGATAGCTTTGAATCCAAACGCAAGCTAGAAAGCATCTATGTCAATGCAAATTACCTAACTGATAAAGGTAAAAGCCATTGAAATCTGGCCAGCCTATAAAACAAACACAGGAAAATATGGGGGTAATTCCTCTGTTTTGCCTGCAATCAGCAAGGGTATTAGTAAAGAAAGAAATATTTTAAGCAATAATCTGCCACCCCCAAAGGGGTAGAAACATGTTCTTTTTGTCTTTCAGAAAATCAGGACAAGCTGATACCAGCTGAAGAGCAACCCAGAATACCATGAATCTACTGTCACAATAGGAATTGTGTTTTTGTGTTCTATGTTGTGTCTTGTATTGTTTGTCTCATTGCTAGCACTGTTGTGCAGTAATTGCTGCAGGGAAACATCCTTAGGTAGCAGACAACATATTGGGAGAAATTGGTTTTGGAGCAGGGATTATACATACTGTAGACCTGGAGGTGATTAAGAATAAATTAAGCAGTCTGTCCCAGCTACAGGACAGCCTAATACAGAAATAAATGGAAATGAAAAACCATGCTGCTATAGCTATGGGACGTACTGAAATGCAGATACTTGCTTGATACCTTGGAACACACAAAATGTTTTGGGTAATATTAGGAAACACTAAGGTTTTAATACACTTGCTAAAGCAAAGAAAAAGATCACTGATTGATACTTATCAGTACGAATGGATGCAGTATGATTCTAGCATCGTAAGGCCAGACCTTTTAATTGGGGGAAATTGTTGTTAAAATTGCACATCAACAGGCTCTGGAAGCAAGGATATGGAAAGTTAGCCCACTCCCCATATTGCACATGGGATCCTTCTGGCTACCCCGGACCTCGAGCCAGTGGGCTGGGGAGGGAGGGAAGCGATTGGACACCAGAGGTGGTACCGAGTGGACTCCTCAAAAATGGGCATGCTTGTCCTTGCCTGTGGCTCCAGAGCCCTGTAGTAAAGACATTTTACTAGGATCCTGTATGTGGGATGAATTGGATAATGAGACCAAAGTACTGTATAATGGGAAATGGGTATGTGTATTCCTGGGAAGAAGTGTTTTGGGAGGATGGAAATGTTAGCAACCCACTAGTAGACAAATGTAAATGTAATGTAAGTACTGTGTTTACCAATAATCACATTTATTGTTTGCCACAACCTAAAAGTCTCACTTTTGCCCAGCTGAGGAAGGAGCTATGTGAAACCCATGAAGTTGTAGAGGCCGCTTTAGATAAGTAAAAGGCCAAGTGTAAGGGGATCGTCGTTAAAGACAGGGAAAAGCAGCCCACATCCCGGACGTTAAGTGGGTGAGTCCATACTCCATTGTGAGTCGCCTCTCCCCAGTAGTGTACCAGCTTCAGCTACCCGGCAAATTGAAATGGGCGTATGCCAATCAGCTCAAAACATATGTTTCTGGTCATAGCATTGTGGGCCTCGGTTGTGGACCAGCCACCTGCCTGGACCATCCGGGTTTCCAGCTATCCATGGGATTATCCGAATAATCATAATTATGAGGAAGAGAGATACCTCCAAAGACTCTGCCTAGATCGAGCTGCTGATGGGGCCCGATCCATAGTGTGGTGGGAGGCTGGAGGGGAGGAGCCTTGGAAACTGCATAGTCACAGCAGAGCCACACCAATATACCTGACGCCTTCAGGCAGATTGGTAACAAAAATCTGTCACACAAGTGGCCTACCCATGGGATCCCTTACCCTAGGTCGGGGAGCCCTCCCCATAGGAACCCTAGCCCTAACTCCAAGTGGCCTACCATTAGGAACCCTAATCCTAGGTCATAGAATCATAGAACTTAAGATCAGAAGGGACCATTATGATCATCTAGTCTGACCTCCTGCATGATGCAGGCCACAAGAGTTGACCCACCCACTCTTGAAATAACTCTCACCCTTGACTCAGCTGTTGAAGTCCCCAAATCATGATTTGACGACTTCAAGCAGCAGATAATCCTCTAGCAAGCGACCCCTGCCCCATGCTGCGGAGGAAGGCGAAAAACCTCCAGGGCCTCTGCCAATCTACCCTGGAAGAAAATTCCTTCCCGACCCCAAATATGGCGATCAGCTGAACCCTGAGCATGCGGCCAAGATTCTCCATCCGGACACTTAGGAAAAAGACTTTCAATATCCCAACATTTATCATCGGTACTAACTACCAGCGGTGGCACATTATTGACCTATTGAGTAAATCAAGTTATCCTATCAAACCATTCCCTCCATAAACTTATCAAGTTTAGTCTTAAAGCCGGAGAGGTCTTTCGCCCCCACTATGTCCCTCGGCAGGCCATTCCAGTATTTCACTCCTCTGACGGTTAGAAACCTTCGCCTAATTTCAAGCCTAAACTTCCCAACTGCCAATTTATATCCATTTGTTCTCGTATCCACATTAGCACTGAGCCGAAATAATTCCTCTCCCTCCCTGATATTGATCCCTCTGATATATTTAAAGAGAGCAATCATATCTCCCCTCAACCTTCTTTTGGTTAAGGAAAACAAACCGAGCTCCTCAAGTCTCCTTTCATACGACAGGCTTTCCATTCCTCGGATCATCCTAGTGGCCCTTCTCTGTACCCTTTCCAGTTTAAATTCATCCTTCTTAAACATGGGAGACCAGAACTGCACACAGTACTCCAAATGAGGTCTCACCAGCGCCTTGTATAACGGGACTAGCACCTCCTTATCTCTACTAGAAATACCTCGCCTAATGCATCCCAAGACCGCATTAGCCTTTTTGACGGCCACATCACATTGCCGACTCATAGTCATCTTGCGATTGACCAGGACTCCGAGGTCCTTCTCCTCATCCGTTACTTCCAACAGGTGCGTAGCCTAACCCATAGCAAGCCTAACCCTAACTCCAAGTGGCCTACCCATAGGATCCCTAACTCTGGGGTGAGAACCCCTACCCACAGGAACCCTAACCCTAAGGCTGTGAGCCCTACCGGTAGGAAGGGTAACCCTACGGAGGGGAGACCTACCCATAGGAAGCCTAACCGTAACTCAAAGTGTCCTATCCATAGGAACCGTAACTAACTCCAAGGGGCCTACTCATAGGAATCCTATCTGTAGAACAGAGATCCCTACCAATAGTAACCCTCACCCTAAGTCTACATGGCTTATCCAGAGGAAGTGGGGTAGGGTGGGTTGCACTTTCATGTGAAGAGATTCTTATGTTCCTTCTTGTGAGCAATCTCCAGAAATTCCATGGAGAGAAATTTTTATTTTATTGCATTTTATGATGGGGGTGGGGATGGCTGAATTAATGTGAAATTAATTGGTCATAGTCTCAAAAATTAATGTGGAATTTATCTCTTACCAACTTCTTATAATTTCTTACATTTGCAGCAATTCCTCAGCTCTGCAGGGGGAGCTAAAGACTGAGTTCAGGCCCCTTATTTGAGTTTCCTAACATTTCTTGGCTTATATTACTGTGCTGTTATTTAAGCATGAGGAGAAAAATTATGCTAACTTATTTACGAAAGGCATTTTCATTGTCCCTTCCCAGTGTTTAAGAAAGAAGCTGGCAGCTGTTTACTCTCCTGGAGGTAATTAGCTCTGAGCAAGGAGCTTTGTCTCAGATGAAAAGACTTTCCCATCATTGAGAAATGTATGAACCTGTAGCTCTGGTACTACAGCCATTGCTTAGGGGCTTTGGATTTCCTAACCCCCAAAACTACATTTTCATTGTAGTAATTACTCTTTACAAATGATAAATAAGTAATATGGTCTCTGTTAGAAGAGGAGACTTCTTGCTGTGCAGTAGGGCTGCTAATGAGCCAGCTGAATGTTCAGAGTGGAAAGTCAACAGGTCTGTTCTTTAATTACAGGTTCACAGTTTGGGGCTTCCACGGCTAGGCCAGCTCAGAAAAGGCCAACTCCACTGTTCTCATCATGCTTCCTTTCCTCATGCAGCCTTGCATGCATTTCCTGGGCACCTGGGCTGATGTGAGGTGGGCTTAGAGCCACTAGTTTCATCCTCCCTCTCAGGTGGGTATACCCCTGGAGTACTTGAAGCAGGCAAGCCTCATGCTCCTCCAGAGGTGAGGCAACAGGGGGCACATGGGGTCACAAGCACCCCCAGATTTCTGACACCGCCTCTCGCTGGGATACCCAGCAGTGAGGAGACAGCGTCTTCTCCTGGCAGCAGCACTCACCATGCGTCCGTGCAGCACGGGGGGGGGGGGAAGCAGCAGGGTATCAGGCTGAGCTTCCCCTTCTACATGGGGCTGCTTCTCCTTTCCTCCTGCTGATGTCCCAGTGGTTCCCGCTACCTGCTTTGCAGACTGCCTGCTGAGGTGAGTCATGGGGTGGAGGAGAGGTAATGTGTGGGATGGTCATGTGTCCCCCCCCAGAACCTTTAAATTTTGGCCCCCAGTATCCAGTTATGTGTTGCCTCTGTGCTCCCCCTGAATTGTGATAGGCCCTTGCATGGGTGCATAAGGGAAGGGAAGCTCCTAGCTGCACCCTCCCCACATACCCATATAATGGCCAGCTGCAATCTGGGCTGTAATATTTGCAAAGCTCTTTAACAGCCTCAAATGAAAGTGGCTCTAGAAGGGCAGAGTATCCCTCCCATCCACATTGTTTCAGTGCATACACTGAGGGATTAGAGGGCTCCCACAACACCTTAAACACATTCCTACCCATTGAATTTTAGTTCACCTTTAGACTGCTTTTGAAGGTAATTGAAGTATTTCTTGTTCTGGGTTTGTCAAACAGATGTAGTAGTAGGATTTTATATAATTTAAAATAAAAAATAATGTAGCATGTATTAAATGTATGATTTGATCATATCCTGCCAGCCACCCTTTTTGAATAGCAAAAAGGAATGGCCTAATGGGCTATTGGTAAAAATACATCAACCAGAATTTGTGTCTGTGCTGATTTCAAGGCAGTGACAGACCTTTGAGGGTCACCAATTTGTTGTAGGTTAGCATTTTAAAATAAGTAAAAAATGCCATAATTGTTTTCTTTTGCATTGCAATTTGATGTTCCAGTTCAAAATGTTCTGTGTAAATTAATTTTGTTGTGTGTGAGAGAATAAAAAATGTGTGTGTTAAGAAATAAGTGTAAAGGCCATCGCTGAACCAAATGGTCAAGGGAAGAACCGGAGACATACACAAGGGCACCAAGAGGCTGGAACACACCCCTATTGAAATGTCAAAGGAGGGCAAATTAACGACTCTAAAAATAAGACAGGCACCTATCAATAAAAACAAAATAGCTGTAATCGAAACCTGCATAAAATAACTCCCTAAAAAAAATAAAAAATAAAACAATTAAAAAAAACAAGCACTCATCAAACAACAATTAATTACAGCATGACAGTGCAAAACTCATTGGTCCCAATTAAAAAAAAAAAAACAAACTACTATAGAAACAGAGTGCCTTGCCATAAAAGTTTGGGTTCATCCTGCCAAGACTTCCCTGGAGCATCGTGTCGTGACTGACAGAACCCGGCTCCTCCCTACCCGTGATGAACCTAGCTAGCCACTAGATGGATCTGGACACTGGACTAGTAACTATAACATCGACTAGAGGGATAGTGTGTGTGTGTGTGTTGTGATTGAATGCATATGCTAATTATTGTATCTTCAATAAATGCAGCACATTGCCTTTTCCCCTGGAAAAAAATCCTGTGTGCTTCTTATAAGCATAACATTTTTGGTGGAGAATTGCAAAAGGGGGAAGACATGCACTGTGATTGTTGATCCTACTGCTAAATATTGCTAAAAGGTATACCATACATATAAAGTAATCAGTCATTGAGGTGTGCACACGCCCAGTCGTAGAAGTGCTGGGCCATAAAGGGGAGGACTAGAGTCCTCGCTCCTACCCATCTGTCGAGGGAAAAATGCATAGGTGAATATATCCTTGGTCGTAGAAGGATCAAGCCCAAAAGGTAGGGGGCTTAGCATTTCCCCCTCCTGCTCTGTTAGGCAGAGTTCTTTTTATTGGGTATAGACTTTTGTGTTTTGTAAGTCCCAGCATGAGCATGGGCACGGAAAAGTTATCAAGGTAAAAAAAAAAAAAACCCTCAGAAAATACCGCCTGAATATATTTGTATATGTAAAACCCAACTCTGAAGGATATAGGAGTGTGGGCAAATAGTGGTAGCACATGTTTAAGAAATGTTTGTTAGGATATAGATATTCAGGCAAAGGCCTATACTTTAAGAATGTAGGTGTATTCTTATCACTTAGCTAGTTATAGAGGTACAAAACAAGAATCAAAATCAGTCTGCCTGTTTATAGGCCTTCTCTCACTATGATAGTCTAAGGCCTTGTTCTTAGGCTAAGGCCTTTGGCTAAACAGCAGGGGCAGCCATAAGCTGGGAAGCGAATGGTCACATCCTCACCAGTTACACTGAAATAAGGCAGTTTTGGGCTGTTAAAAAGGTGATCCAATCTATCACCTCCAGCGAAAGGGAAGAGCCTAGAAGATTTAAAGAAAACTTAGTTTGATAGTATCCTGTCTGGCAAGAGCTCACTTATCAATAGCTGGGGTGTGAAATCCTCATTTCTTTGTTGTTCTATCACTGTAGTCCCCATTTCCCTATTGTTTGTCTGTATAATCTCTGTCTGGTTCTGTGATTGTTTCTGTCTGCTGTATAATTAATTTTGTTGGGTGTAAACCAATTAAGGTGGTGGGATATAATTGGTTAGATAATCATGTTACAATATGTTGGTTAGTTAAATTTCAGTAAAATGATTGGTTAAGGAATAGCTAAGCAGAACTCAAGTTTTACTATATAGTCTGCAGTCAATCAGGAAGTATAGGGTGGGTGGGAAATTGGAATCATGTTTTGCTAATGGGGGGAATGGGAACAAGGACCCAGGCAAAGGCTCTGTGGAGAGCTGGGAAGGGGGACACTGAGGAAGGAAATTGGAATAATTGCTTGCTGGAAGTTCACTCCAATAAACATTGAATTGTTTGCACCTTCGGACTTTGGGTATTGCTGTTCTCTGTTCATGCGAGAAGGACCACCCTCTCACTTCCCTGAAGGAATAAGCCCTCTAACAATATTTAAAAGGAAGCAATCCAAAGATGATACTTTGTTCAAGAGATTACTCCTTTTAAACAGATCTTGCTCTGTTAAACCAAACTCTGAAGGATATAGGAGTTTGGGCAGTGTAGTATTTTTTGAGAGAGATATTGTGGAGATTTCACAATTTTAAAGAAATGTTTAAGGAAAGGGACCGGGGTGGTGGTGTTAGGTAAGGAGCCCACCCTCCTTGCTAAATTGGTAGTGGAACAAAGCCTGTGTCCATGAAAAGGGACAGTTCAGCAAGTAAAGCAGGATCAGGCCCAGACAAGGAGGCAGGCAACAAATAAAAAAATTGGAAAACAGGTTGGAAGCCCTAAGGGCTTAGTGGTAAAAATAAAAAATAAAAAAGTAAGTACAGGCATGGGGATTTCAGCTCCCTAAAACAATACTTAAAATGGTAAAATCTAAGTTAATAAAGGTGTCATTTTAAAACATAAGCAAGTAATTAAAAAAAAAAAGTAAGAAGTTAACACTGCAAAGGCTGGAGGGAATTAAGCAGTTGAAGTTAAAAAGGAAGTGTTATAAAAAAGAATTTGTGGTTTCTTTGCAGCCATTCTGAAGAAAAAAATGGGTCCTTTTCCAAAGGAATCTCTGTAAATAAGCCAGGCAAAGAGACAATCTGATTTAAATCATTTGACTATGAACAATTTAGTCAAATTCATTAAAAGAACATAAGGGGTTTCTATCGGAACTTAACTGCCCCCAAATGTATACAAATGTAATCTATGTACAACTGTATACAAATAAAAGCAGTGTAAAAATGTTTTTTTAAAAAGCATGTATAAATATGTGGAGTGTTTAGGACCTAAAGCAACACTCTTGGTTTGTAAAACACTTGTTTTGTAGGTTTAAAATAAATTGGTTTTGTTTTTAAAGAATTCCACTAAAATCCATTTGAATCTTTCATTCAAAGTTGCAAAACCAAGAAACTTTTTGCCAGACACAGGTAACTAATGTTGTTTGGCTTTGGTATTTAGCATTTAACCCTTAAGGTACCTTCATGCTTTATAAATTTAATATCTTTTCAAAAGACCAAAGTTGTGTCTGCAGCAGGCAGTCAAAACCAAAAAAATGGGAAAAGATTCTGGATTTGTTTTTTGGTAACAAAAATAGCAAATAAAAGCTGTAGTTTAAATAAAAAAAAAAAAAAAAAAAAAAAAAAAAGACAGTGCCCCACACTGAGCCTTAAGGTGGCTATGTGTAATTAAACTGTCACTTTAATAAGGGAACATAAAAACTGAGCACAAAAAAAGGTTACACCTTTGTTAGGTAAAAAGCAAGTCCTTACTCACCTCTCCAGCACCCGAGTTCGTGCGGAGTTGGTATGGGGCTCACAATCTGTCAGAGACCAGACAACACTTCGTTGATCAACGGACTCACACTATCCTTAGCTCAAAAAGCTTCGGAGTAAGTGTGGCAAGTTTATTAGGGATGAGCATCAATATTTATACACAGAAGTAAACAAAGTGATTAACAGATCATAATGGTCATGCATAATCAATCAAGATTCTACAGGATAAAACAGGTTAAAATGTAAATTTAAAAAGACATAAGGGGAGATGGCTACTTAAGGGGAGGGGGGTGTCATGAGTAGTTCGCAGGTCAGAGCTTTGATTAAAAGTTTCAGGCAGAGACATCAAGTCTGGGTTAAGTTTAAGCTCATCAAAAGTTCAGACTCAACATTCCTCCATTTGTAGCTTTGGGATAACTATTTACCAAAAGCTACACCCCATTTTAAGGAGCCAAGGGCCGCTTGGCAATTTCAGCCTGGGCCAACTCGAAGAGAGTACGGCCTTTGGCTGAAGTAGGAAAAGAATAAACTGACCTACATGAGTCTATGAGGGAGGGGACACACTGAATACAGCAACACAGTATTATAAGGATTACTATGGCCCCAACAATACCCACCAAGAGTTTTTTAACCCACCCAAATCCAGGCAGCCAATTCCATAAGGCTCCCCACCAATCATAAGGTGGCTGGCCAGAGGAGTAGTTCTTAGCCATTTCCCTTAGATGTTTGGTACGTTGAAAAGTGTCAGGGTAGGTGTCGTTTACAAAAACACAGCATTCTTCATTTATGAGGGCGCAAGTTCCTCCTTGGGCTGCTAACATTATGTCTAAAGCCATTCGGTTTTGCAAAGCTAACTGGCGCAGCTGGGACATTTCCCCGGCCTGATTCTCAAATAGAGTCGCAGTTTCATTGGTTAAAGATTCTATTAGTCCCTGTAGACGGATGACACCACCCCTCAAGCTAATAAGACCAGCCCACCGCTGCCACGACAAACCATCACGGATATTAATATCTCTGAAGGTTTCACGGATGTTACGAACGTGGGGAAAATGGGGGGGGGTGAGGGAGATGCGAGAAGGCGGTGTGAGCCACGCTAAATAACATGACCCTGCCCAATCAGGGGAGAGAAAGTAATAAGCTTTGGGCCCGCACACCCAGTATGTTCCATACATTGTGTTTCTGGTATTCCATTTCTCAAAGTAGGAGGTAACCCACCACCCGTTGGACCACTGTTCCCCTGGTAACGCAGAGGGGTCGTTGTGCGAACCGCAGAGGCACAATTTGGTAGTGGTGTTTTCAAAGTGCAGTGTAGTACTGCTTGAGCAGTTGTAGAAGGCAATCGTATATCCCTTAACAATTAGTTGGACACCCTCGTGATCTGAGCAGGGTTTCTTAAAAGCTGACTCTGAAGGCTTGTGAGGGATCCACATATGGGATAAGTGGGATGCGCAAGGCTTGAAGCCAAGATTTTTACTAAAGGCGGTGCCATTAAAATACATGTTGCATTTACTTGTTCCCACAAAAGTTGACCCCTTTTCTTTAACAAAACACAGTGATCCTGTCTGATTGGTTACCCTGAGATATCTGTTAATTGGCACTCCTGTTTTGTCCCATGTAAGATTGTGTTGGACTGGATCTTTTACTCTAGCCGGTGGCATCCAAGTCATATTAGCAGTGGTCAGGGGAATGGGTGTGAAGGGGAGTCCCTGTTCTGCATTTACTGGAAATTGAGTACATACCCAGCAATTACTTCTATTTCCTAAAATACGAGTTTTAACCTCGTGGGAATATCTAATAAAGGCATTATCTTCATAAGCAGAAAATAAACTAAAAAGGCATGAGAAAAAACATACAGTTGTCAGAATAAAAGGTCCTCTCATTTTTTCCGAGTCAATTTAAGTCTGATGTCTGAAAGAGGTAAGCTGGTCCACTGGTCAGAGGCAGTGTCCTCAGTGGTGGCAAGAGCTGCTGGTCCGTCACTGTGGTCCACTACGGCTGGCTTGACGTGGGAGTGGTGGATCCAGGATTTGCGTCCTTCCAGGAACACTGCAGTCTGAGTTGTTAAAAGAACCTGGTGGGGTCCAGTAAACCTCGGCTGGAGGGTGTCGCCACGAACGAACTTTTTGGCCCAGACGAAGTCCCCTGGTTGGAACGGGTGGATCTGTTCTTCTAGTGGCACGGTCTGGGAAAACTGCGAGGCTTTCCAAAGGGTACGGAGGCGAGCCTGTAGGGAGAGAAACTGGCACGCGGTCATATGATCCCCTCCCAATAGTGAAACATCAGCACGTGGTAGCGCCCCGCCTTTGAAAGGGGGGTGTCCATAGAGCAGTTCAAAGGGGGATAATCCCAATACACGGGTTGGGCGAGTACGAAGGTGAAACAGGACCAAGGGAAGTACCTGAGGCCACTTTAACCCTGTTTCCTGACAGTATTTAGCCAATGTAAGCTTAAGTTCCCTATTCATACGCTCAACTTTCCCGCTAGACTGGGGGTGGTAGGGTGTATGAAAGGAGTGTGAAATGCCCAGTCCTTGTTCTAAACGGCCAAGGACATTACCAGTAAAGTGGGGTCCGCGATCTGAGTCAAGCACGAGAGGGATGCCAAAACGGGGTACAATGTCTCTAAGGAGGATCTTCGCCACTGTGGCAGCAGTACAATTAGCAGTAGGAAAAGCTTCGACCCATGAAGTCAGAGGGCAAACCAAAACAAGGAGGTGCTTTTTTCCAAAAGCCTTTGGCATATCTGCAAAGTCAATTTGAAGATGTTGAAATGGAGCAGCAGGCGGAGGTCTTCCACCCTTAATTTTGTTAAGAGGCGGAGCAGGTCCATTACGCTGACATGTGCTGCATGCTTTCACTATTGACAGGCAGTAGGGTTGAATGCCTGGAGCATACCAAAAGCGAGCGATGGTGTCCACAAGGGCGTGCGTGCCGTAGTGACCCCCCTTATCATGGTGCCAGCGAACTGCCACGGGGTATGTGGAGCGAGGGAGGCAGGCTCGGCCATCCGGCATAAGCCAGGTCCCTTTGACCAGAGTGGCTCCGAGGCTCTCCCACGACTGTAGTTCAGCAGCGGGTACCGGTACGGGGTGCGGTGGAGTAAAGGAGGAGGTGACAATAGCCAACGTGGGCATGGCTAAGGGTAAGACGGCAGCCGTCTTGGCGGAGGCGTCAGCCAGGGCATTCCCACGGGTGACGGGGCTATCATCTTTAGTATGGGCCCGGCAGTGAACTACAGCCAGGACTGAGGGTTCTTGGAGGGCGTTCAAAAGCTTGTGGATGAGGGGGAGGTGCTGAATGGGTTTACCGGCAGCTGTCTGGAAACCTCGAAACTTCCAGAGGTGGATGTGACAATGCACAACTCCAAAAGCATACTTGCTATCAGTAAAAATGGTAACGGTCTTACCAGCGGCCAACTGGCAAGCTCGGGCCAGGGCATAGAGTTCGGCGGCTTGGGCTCCCCAGTTGCCTGGCAGTGAGGCGGCCTCTTGAATGTCCCATTCAGAGGTGACTGCATAACCGGTGAAACGCTTGCCATCAACATAGAAGGAGCTTCCGTCCGAGAAGAGGATGCAATCAGGGTTGTCCAGTGGCACGTCAAACAGGTTGTTCCTTATCTGTAAGATGCTATAAACTACTTCCACACAGTCGTGCTGATCCTGGAGGACTGGCAGGTCAGGAAGCAAGGTAGCTGGATTAAGGGGCCCACACCTTTCAAAAATTAGGTTAGTGTCTTCTAAGAGTTCGGCCTCTAGCTGTTGCTGACGATGGGCCGAAAAGACTTGGGTTGTGCCCCTACGCAGAAGGGCTGACAAGGCATGAGAGGTCCAAACCGTGGTAAAATGACCCAGGGTCAGGCTCTTTGCCTTTGTGATCAGCAGGGCAGCTGCTGCCAGAGTCCGGGTGCAGGATGGGGTTCCCTGAGCGACAGGGTCGATCTGCTGGGAGTAAAAAGCAAGCGGGAAATGGTGGGGCCCGCTCAGTTGGGTAAGGACGCCACTAGCAATTCCGCCCCTCTCGTGGACAAAAAGGTGAAAGGGTTTGCTGTAATTGGGGGGGCGGAGAGACATGGAGGAGGCCACACTGTCCTTGAGTAACTGAAAGGCTTGGATCGTGTCTGGGGACCACTGCAAAGGGTCAGGAGCAAGGTTAGCAGTGAGTCGGTGGAGCGGTTTGCTCAACTCCCCGCAGGACGGCAACCAGGGGCGACAGAAGCCAATTAATCCTAAGAAACCTCGAAGTTGTTTCTTGGTGTTTGGCAGAGGGCAGTTTTGGATAGTCTTTATGCGGACTGGGTCCATTTGTCTCCCCTCTGGGGTTAACAGGAAGCCCAGATATCGGACCTTCTGTGAGACCCACTGAATCTTGTTAGGGTCTACCTTGTGGCCTCTGGTGTGTAGGTATAATAAAAGTGCCTTACCATCGATGCGGAGGGCGGCTTCTTCGCGGTTACCTAGTAGGATGTCATCTACGTATAGGACTAACGTGGATCCCTGCGGACTGGTGAAGCCTTCCAAGTCGTGGCGGAGGCATTGGCTGAAAATCGTGGGGCTGTCTCTGTAGCCTTGAGGAAGTCGTTGCCAGACATAACTTTGCCCCTCCCAGGTGAAACCAAAGAGATATTGAGAGTCTGGGTGCACAGGAATGCTGAAAAAGGCTGATTTTAAGTCAATAACAGTGAACCATTCAGCATCCCAGGGGATTTGGCTGATGATAGTAGCTGGATCAGGAACTACTGCATGAAGAGGGACCACATACTGATTAATAACCCGTAGATCCTGTACAAAGCGCCAACGAATAGGGTCTCCGTCCTTTTTAGGAGGCTTTTTGACAGGCAGTATAGGGGTATTACAGGGAGTGCGCTGAGGGCGGACTAGCTTTTGTGCAATGAATCCCTCGATAATGGGGCGGATGCCCTCCCGGGCTTCCAGCGACAGGGGGTATTGGGGGACTGACGGGGGGGCTAAGGAGGGCTTCACTTGAATCCTTACTGGCTCTGCCGAAAGGAGCAGGCCAACATCAGTGTCAGAAATTCCCCAGAGGGTTGAAGGCAAGTCAGTGAGGTCAGGGGAGAGAGGGGGGGGGGTTTCCCAATTACCCTGAGTTGGGGCCGAATCTCCTAACACTGTCATCAATAATCCTACCCCTTCAGGAGTGCAGGTTAAAGTAGCCTCAAGCTTACAGAGTAAATCCCGGCCCATCAAAGGGATCGGACAAGCTGGGGAAAAAAGAAAACGGTGAGAAAAACATTTATCAGCATAAATAACATTTAGAGGCAAAGTGAGTCCCAGAGACTGTGGGTTGCCCTCCACCCCAGTTGCAGTTTTAACCTCAGAGGATAGCCAGGGAGAGGGGGCATGATTTAAAAGAGAGAAAGTAGCTCCAGTATCAATGAGGAAAGAGACAGGCAGTCCTTGGACTGAAAGGGTTAGACGAGGCTCTTTGCTGGGAGGGGAGAAAGTGAGGAAGGAGCCGGCTAAAGACATTAAGGAAATAAGACCATCACATTGTTTGCCTTCGCCCCCGGGGTACCGTCATTGAGAAGGCTGAGTTTGCTGCAGCTGCTGCTGTTGCCCGTAGTTGATCCAGGCCTGAGGAACGGGCTGGGCTGGTGGTGCAGGGGTGTATTCGTCCCTGGTGTAAGTATCTGCGGATGCGACTGGACCCTCTGGGCGTCCCCAGGGGCATTCACGTTTAAAGTGACCGGGTTGTCCGCACTGAAAACAATTTCCTGGTGGCTGGGGTTGCCAGGACCCTCTTCCGAGCACCCTGAAATCCCCTGCCACAGCCACGGCTTCTGCCTCGAATACCACCACGAAAAGCTAAAGCCATCAACTTATGTTCTTCCTTTTTCTCTTTCTTTTTACTACTTTCCTTTTCTTTCTCCCATGCAAAATCAGCTACGTCCAACACTGAAGTGACTGACTCACCTCCCCAACCAGGGCGAAACTTTAAGAAATAATCCCTTACGGGGGTACTGACTGATTCACAAAAAACGAAATAAGAGTAGGGTGGTCTGCTTCTCTCTCAGGATCCATCTGAGTGAACATTCGGGCCCCCTCCAATAGCCTCGACCAGAACTTTCTGGGTGGCTCATCAGATTCCTGCCGAATCTGCATGAACTTAGCCTGATTAGGCGAGCGGCGAGCCATTTCTTTGAGTCTCTCTAACAATCGCTCTCGATCTGTCCGCAGCTGAGTCAGCCTTTGCTGACTCCAGTCTAGGGGATTCCAGCCAGCGGCTTGATCCCGCCTATCCATCCAAGTGGTATTAACCGCATCGCTATCCCCCCATGTCCTTTCTGCCATCCACAATCTACTACGTTCCTCTCCGGTCAAAACTCTACTTAACAACTGATCTACATCCGTATAAGTAGGATTATGACTTGAAAACAATCTTTCTAAAAGTTCTGTGATCTTTCGGGGATTTTCCCCAAAGGACCCTGACAACCGTCCCCACTCTTTCAAGTCCCATTCTAGCCATCCTTTATATTCCACAATATTAGTATGTTGTAACTGGCCATTATTGTCCACAAAAGGTTGGTCGTGCACCTGTAAAGGCATTTCTCTACTCACAAAAAGTTTGGCGGAGGCAGCCTCTGGGCTATCCTCAGGGAAGGGGTATGCATCCTGCTGCATCTGCTTGATCTTTTGCCTAGTAATTACTCCTCCCGAGGTGTGCCCCTCCATTTCCTCCTTATCCCTCTGCAGAGATTCCGATCTGGAGTCCTGCAGATTCCCCTCTGCGCTCTGGAGAGAGTCCCCCTGCGGAGGAATAGGGGCAGGTGCAGTGGGGACCAACTGACGAGTCAAAACACGCCGTGGTTTATACTCTTCATTGAAATAACATGGAGGGGATTCACTCTCGGGAGAATACCTGACTGCCATAATTTTTAAAGATTTCCACAGCTCTGCTGCTGTGTCCCAACAAAACCAGTAACATAACTGTCCCGGATGGTCTTTTTCGATCTGGCTCCTTACTCCTCTTAAGGCAGCCTGTTCGAAAGAGCCATACGAAGGCCACCTCATCTCCGGGTCGGCCAATACCGCGGTATACCCAGTCCAATTTCTTACACACAGTGTGTACAACTTCCTCCTAGACATTCCTGTCTGTACTGGGAGTTTCCCTTCGTTCCATAACTTATTTACAATCCCCAGCGGACTCTCAAGAGGCACGCTAGTCCCTTGACCCATGGTGTCTGACAGGAGCCCTCCAACTGGCGTTTATCCTGCTGTCCAGTACACGACCCCTCAATATTGAATTGGCTGGGAGAAATCTCCCGTGGCGCCTGCCAATTCGTATATGAGTGGTCTGACCACTGGACAGAGGCACCGCACCAGAAGGATATCCCGGACGAGCCCCCAAATTGTTAGGTAAAAAGCAAGTCCTTACTCACCTCTCCAGCACCCGAGTTCGTGCGGAGTTGGTATGGGGCTCACAATCTGTCAGAGACCAGACAACACTTCGTTGATCAACGGGCTCACACTATCCTTAGCTCAAAAAGCTTCGGAGTAAGTGTGGCAAGTTTATTAGGGATGAGCATCAATATTTATACACAGAAGTAAACAAAGTGATTAACAGATCATAATGGTCATGCATAATCAATCAAGATTCTACAGGATAAAACAGGTTAAAATGTAAATTTAAAAAGACATAAGGGGAGATGGCTACTTAAGGGGAGG
This sequence comes from Platysternon megacephalum, assembly GCA_003942145.1. Classification (NCBI taxonomy): domain Eukaryota; kingdom Metazoa; phylum Chordata; order Testudines; family Platysternidae; genus Platysternon; species Platysternon megacephalum. The sequence goes on along the minus strand of QXTE01000323.1, from coordinate 832,454 downwards.
GGGGTGTCATGAGTAGTTCGCAGAGCTTTGATTAAAAGTTTCAGGCAGAGACATCAAGTCTGGGTTAAGTTTAAGCTCATCAAAAGTTCAGACTCAACACCTTATGTAAAAAATAATATGGCTAATGTTATAGAAATTCAACTATGGAAGGAATGTGCATTTTCCCCAGAACATATTCAATGTATATTGTAGAAGGGGTTTAAAAAATATATAAAAACATTACAAACTTGGTCTGCTGTATTAAAAAAAACAAAACTAAAAAACAAACTCAAACACTAATGGAAAAAGTTTTGGCACTAATTCAGGAAACGGGGTTCAAAGTAGCCTTAGACAAGGCTCAGTTGGTGCTACCTCAGGTTACGTACCTGGGCATAGTCATTGGACAAGAAGGGAGACAGGAAAATCAGAGGAAGGTAAGGGCACTGGTAGAAATGCCAGCCCCAACCAATGCCCACTATTTAAGAATACTACTAGGAGAATTAAATTTTCTTAAAACACACTTATAAATATGCTAAAATAACTCACCCATTGTGGAAACCGCTTTAAAAAAAACAAAAAAAACCCACACAAAACAAAATGGGAATGGGGACAAGAGCAGGACTCTGCTTTAACCATGCTAAAACAAAAGGCTCTGACAGCTCCAGCCCTGTGTTTCCCTAATAAATCACAGCCTTTTATTAATTTGGCGGCTAATAACATGGCCTTGGCTGCCACACTATTACAAAATATTAAAAAGGAAACTGACAAGAATGTCCAGAGGTCACTCTAAAGCAAAGAATTGCCTTGGTAGTGGCACACCCATTGGAAGAATTAAATAACGTGGGTCAAAAAAAGCATGTCTGGTTTACTAATGGAAGTGCAATGGTAGTAAAAAAAGTGTGTAAAATATGCTGCCATTAACTTAGAAGAGGAAGTCATTCAGGGACATTTAGACCATGAATCGGCTCAGCATGCCAAGCTCCACACAATTTATCAGGTTTTAAGGCAATATGAAAATTCCCCATGGCCCGTGTATATTTATGCTGACAGTAATATTTGTGTGAAAGAAAATACTGTTTTGGATACATGATTGGTATAAAAACAGGTGAAAAGCAGCAAATAAGAATATTGCATATTCAAAAAAATGGAAATAGATTTACCAGTGGGTAACAAAAAACCCTAAACAGTTAAAGGTGCGACATGTAAGGGCACACAGTAAAGTAACGGGTATAAAAACCACCTAAAATAACTGGGTAAATACAATAGCCCAACAGCCTGATATAGCAGTTGTAACCAAAGGTCAAAAAAGGAACATCTATGATGACACATCTGAGCCAACAGATGGCACTACAAACCGCTCTAACCAAGTTAAAAAAAACAACAACAAAAAACCAAGTTACTTAATGTAGTTTATGCATAAAAGAGTGGAAAAAACTTTAAAAAGGCTAAAGCAAGTAGCAAAATGGAAGTGTATGAAAGATAATGTTAAAACATGGGTGCAAAATTGTGTGTGGTGCGCTCAGGACAAGCTCGTCCTCAGCACTGGCAACCCATAATGCACCAACGAAAGCTTGGACCGTGGCACAGGGTTCAAATTGATTTTATTAATAAATTGCCAAAAAGTAAGAGATTCCAGTATTTATTGGTGAGAATTGATTCCTTTTCAGGATGGGTGGAGGCATTTCCTACTAAAAATAATAGCAACAGGGTAGTGGCCAAAAAGTTTAATAAGGTAGTATGTAAATGTGGCACCCCCGAAATAATAAATTCTAATAAAAAAGCCTTTGTAAAAAAAATCTTTACAAGAATACAAGCCTTGGAAATTAAACAAAAGCTCCATATACCATACCGTCCTCAGGCCAAGTAGAGCGCATAAATCGCACTATTAAGGAAGCACTCTGAAAGCACAGGAAAAAAACTGACCAAATAAACTGCCTCTAATTTTGGCTGCCATCCACAGCAGTAGTAAACTAAAACAAAAATCCAACCCTTTCAAATCCTCTTTGGGCATCCAATGCGCCTAATAATTAATCCTAGTTACCTGGTTCAGGGTAAAAAAAAAAAAAAAAGCTCTAATATAACCCAGCATAATTATTTTCAATGGCTCAAACAGTTACAAAAAACCACCACATTCTCCAGTATAGGGTTAATCAGGCCATAAAACACAAACAAAAAATTCAAAAACAAAGGCCCACAAAGGCAGCCTTGTGGAAAACAGGTGCCTAAGTCATGTACCTTAAAAATGGGGAAAAGGGGTCACTTACTCCATAGTGGACCACCTTAGCCCATTGGTATACCGCATTTAAAGAAGTAAAAAACTAAAATGGGTACATGTTTCAAATTAAATTGTTTACATAAATAATAATGTTTGAATTCTTTGCAGAAAAGAACATCCCGAAACCTGAGCACGAAGCGCTGCTTAACCACCACAATTTTAATCCACAAAAAAATAAGACTCCAGTGTAAGGTCTGGCTTTACCTGCTTCTGGAAACTTTCAATGCCCAAATAATTAAAGCAATCATAAAATAAAATAAAAAAAATGCAGCCCTCTGTATAAACCACTATTTAAGAAATAATTCACTCCCCACCAACCAATAAAATGGTATAATAAAAATACTAGCCAACTCTTAAAACCCTTAAAAAATACCAATATGTATGCCTGGGAAGGGGACGTGGGACTTAAGGTTCACCTTATAAACACCACAAAAAGCGCCAAACCAGTGGGAAATAGGGGTTAAAATAAAGGATCCCTATGGCTATACCACCTAAAGTTCCAGCTACCCACAATTACCATATCAATAAAATAAAACAGGCACAATACTAACAATTACAGGTCTGTCTCATCTTACGCTGGGGTTACGTTCCACGGTCAGCGCCTAAAGCGAAAACTGCGTATAGTCAAAAATCACATTGAGTGTAATGGCGGGCAGAATCGCCCACCCTACAGAAACAGTATTTAAATTGTTATTTTTCTCTTTTCTTGTTTTTGCCGACCGCATAAAGCTGAAATTGCACATGTTAAATGCGCCTAAGATGCGACGACCTGTATTGTGGAATACTGTCCAATACCCCGTAGTAAATTGAACCTATGGTTCCCGAACACATGCACCAAAACCTGGACCAAAAAATATGCATTCAAAAAAATTAAAACACCAAAATTGTTTAACTCAAAGTAACCCAGTAAAAGTCTTGTTAAATCCACTATTAGTAAAAATAAAAATTGGTATAAATTAGACCCAGGTAAATGTGTCTAAATTAAAACCTAAATGTTCACCCTACTCCCTTCCTATTATAACGGCCTAAATAAAAACACATCAACACTCCAATGGCCAAGCAAAACAAGATGTAGTAGACACCATATTAAAAAAGTTAAATTTGGAGCAAAAATTATAAACACTGTAGATCTGAAGGTAATTAAAAATAAGTTAAGTTTCTTGTCACAACTGCAAAATAGTCTCATTCACAAGCAGGCAGATAATACTGTGAATTTGGTACAAATAGGTCTCAGAAACCTAAAAGCAACATAAAATATGTGGTGGTGGCTAAACACCACCTCCTAGCTGCTGTATAGACAACAAATAAAATTAAAAAATAAAACTGCCTTGGCCATAGGATGTACTGAGATGCAAATTCTTAGTTTAGCATCACTTAAACACAATGTTTTGGGTAATATCTGGGAATGTTCAGGTATTAATGCATCTTTTAAAACAATAAAAATGGTCCTTGTTTAACACCTACAAATATAAATAAATGCAATGTTTCCAGCATGGTTAAGCCTAATTTATTATTAGGAGAAATTATTATTAAAATTGCTCACCAACAATCTATAAAAACAAAAATATAAAAAGTGAGCCCGCTCCCAAAATTGACCATGTGATCCTTTTGGCTACCCCGGGTTATGGGTCAGTGGGCTTAAAAAAAAAAAAAAAAAGTAATTAAATACCCAAGGGTATACAAAATAGAGCCCTCAAAAATGGGTGTGCTTGTCCCTACCTGTCACCACATAACCATGCAGCAAGGACACGTCATTGGGAACGTGTGTGGGATGAACTAGAAAATGTGACGCGTGTTTTGTACAACGGACAATGTGTATGTGTTACATCCTAAAAAAAACAAAAACAGTATTTTGGGAAAATACAAGTATCCGCCAACCCCCAATAAATAAATGTAAATGTAACGCCCATGTATTATATACTAGCAATCACACGTACTATTTACCAAAAATAAAAGAAGCACAAAGCACTGTAACCGCCACCCCGGTGAATTTATCTGTTACCCTTAGCCTAAATTTGCACGATCTAACCACTTATTGTCAAAAATCAAGGTGACTCCATTTTTACAACAAACAGAGGGATATAAAAAAGCATGTAATTCAAATATTACATGCAAATAAAAACATGCTAAAAATTGCTAAATCTAAAAAAACCTAACAGCCTATCACTGGTATGACTTTTTACAGGCTGGTCCCCATTATGTTTCATGTCTATTATGTTTCACCCATTACTAGTTGTGTTAATATTGTCCTGTGTTTGCTTGCTAGGAATGTGTTGTATTTGCTGTTAAACAAAGAAAATGTTTGTTAAATGACAACCACAAGCTCAAATTGTCTCTCAGTATATTACTATAAAATAATTGTTCTTGAGGGGTCAAAAGGGGGACATGTAGTAGTAGGATTTAAGTTTGTATTTTATATAATTTCAAATAAAAAATGTAGCATGTATTAAATGTACTGATGTATGATTTGATCATACCCTCCTGTGTGCTTCTTATAAGCATAACACAGTCACAAACTGTCAGGGTAGAAATTTAAAAATTGGAGTTTTAGATGTACAGATGAGAAAATGCCTATGCATTGCTTGCCTTTGTATAAGATAAGCTTCTCCTAAGGCCTACTGTTTTTCCCTAATGGCACATTACCCTGAATAGGCCATTCCCCACATGGCTATCTAGACTGAAAGCATCTTGTCTAGTGGGTGTTACCCAGGTGTAACTACATTTGAAATACAGATACAGAGTCAATATTCCTAACTTCTGATACAAAAATGATACATGCATACAAGTGGGATTATCCTATTCAGCAAATCATAACATTTCCAATGACACCTCACATGGTTTATCTTGCATAAAATACATCATAATTATGTCAATTATATCATAATATCTCTATGAAGAATATGGGGTGCAGTGTCATAGTATGATCTTACCCATCTTGTGTCTCTAATATCTTGGGACCGACACAGCTACAACAACACTGTATACTTTCCCACTATGTCTGCCAGAGTCCGTAATATTTTCATTATCAAGGACCAGGGCTGAAGGGAGAGCTGAATAGGTAGAAAGATGTGGTGGGAGAATATGTATTCAGAGCATTCTGGAAGGTCTTTCATGTTTTTACACAAATCCAGGGAGTATGGATTGTATTGATATAGTACGCTGCACCCAGAGTGGGAGCATTTTTAAGAAAGACAAAACTACTGGTTGGTGGCAGTAATAGCTGGCGACTGTAACAGTTATTGGCATCTGGTGATAGTTACCTGCAGAGGGGGAGTTTACTGGCAGACAGTTTACATCTGGTAGCAGTTACTGGCAGCTGATGACAGTGAGTAACAAATGGTGAGAGAAATTATTAGTGACATTTGGTGAATGAGACAGTTATTGCAGCTGGTAACAGTTGGCAAGGGTTCCATGGCATTTATAGCGGTGGGTGGCAGTTATGGATGTTTGGTTACAACTGATAGCAGATAATGACAGCAGTAGATGGAGACAGCTTGTGATAACAGTCATGGGCTTTTGGTGACAGAGTGGCAATTGGTAACAATCGTGGTTGATGACAGTAATAGTTTGACTGTTGGTGGCAGTTACTTGCAATTCGTGATAACTGCTGACAGTTGGTATTGCTGGCTGCAGCTGGTGACATATAGGGCAAAGTTCTATAGTTAAGAATGAAAATGAATCCAGAGAAAAACAATTTTACCAATTATTGTATTTTAATAATAATAAACTATACCAAAACACTCCACAGCATATACTTCTGCCCCTGGGGAGGGATGAGAAAACAACACATGAAAGAAATTAGTCATGTTGCTACTGTCGACCAGTGCCTGGTGTGGGTCATAGCTGAGAATGCTAAATTCAGGACAGACTGACAAAGATAACCACCCCAAACTGGTGGTTATTCTAACATTAGATTCACCATACCAGTAAGGGTATGTCTTCACTACCAATGTTAAAGCGCTGCTGCGGCAGCGCTTTAACGTGGCTGTGTAATCGCAGCACCAGCGCTGGGAGAGAGCTCTCCCAGCACTGTAAAAAAACCACTCCCACGAGGGGAGTACCTACCAGCACAGCTCCCAGTGCTGGTGCACTGTCTACACTGCCACTTTACAGTGCTGAAAAAACACCCCCCTGAGCGATGCAAGTTTCAGCGCTGTAAAGTGGCAGTGTACACAAGGCCTAACAAAATGACCTTCTGTAGCACCACACTGGTTACCAAGAAGCCAAAATATAGTGCCCATAGGCAATCCAACCCTTATCACCACCCAGACATCTGGTCTTTATGATGAGAGGTTACTGAAAACCAGATTCATCATATAAAAGCTCTTCCAATCCCAAAGGATTAGCCCAGTAGCGGCGCCAGCTCTTCCGGCGCCCTAGGCGGCGGAAGGTCCCGCCCCCGAAATGCCGCCCCCAACAGCGGCGGCGGAAGGTCCCACCCCCAAATTTCCATGGCCGCCTGGGGCGCCGGCGCTCCCAAAATAGCAGCACCCTAGGCGACCGCCTAGGTCGCCTAATGGGTTGTGCCGGCCCTGAATTAGCCACTTCTCCAGGTCAGTAAGTAGGCCCCTACCAAATTCATGGTCCATTTTGATCAATTTCACGTTAATAGGATTTTAAAATGAGTAAATTTCATTTCAGCTATTTAAACCTTAAATTTCACAGTGTTGTAATTATAGGGGTCCTGACCCAAAAAGGAGTTGTGGGTGTCGCAAGGTTACTATATGTGGTTGTGGTACTGCTACCCTTACTTCTGCACTGCTGCTGGGCAGCTGGAGAGTGGAGGCTCCTGGCCAGGAGCCCAGCTCTGAAGGTAAGAGCAGCCACTAGCAGCAGCACAGAAGTAAGGACGACATGGTATGGTATGATATTGCGACCCTTACTTCTGTGCTGCTGCTGACAGGGTGCTGCCTTCAGAGTTGGGCCCTTGGCCAGCAGCTGTCACTCTTTGGCTGCCCAGCTCTGAAGGCAGCAGTGCAGAAGTAAGGGTGGCAATACTGTGACCCACCCCCCTAAAATAACCTTGTGACCCCCCCCCGCAACTCTTTTGGGTCAGGACCCCCAATTTAAGAAACACTGGTCTCCCCCGTGAAATCTGCATAGTATAGGGTAAAAGCACACAAAAGACCAGATTTCACAGGGGAGACCAGATTTCACGATCCATGACGCATTTTTCCATGGACGTGAATTTCATAGGGCCCTATATATAACTCAGATCTTACCGAAAAACACGGATGTAGCCAATCCTTTAGTAACTGAAAGCTAAAGGTTTAATGATATAAAAAGAAGAGAGTATTAAACGGTTAAGAAATCATATACATCAGGGATTCTCAACCTCTCTTTTTGAGGCCCCCCCCCCCCCAACATGCCATAAAAACCTCCATGGCCCACCCATGCCACAACAACTGTTTTTCTGCATATAAAAGCCAGGCCTGGCATTAGGGGGTAGCAAGCAGGGCAATTGCAAGGGGCCCCATGCCACAGAGGCCCCTGCAAAGTGAAGTTGGTCAGGCTTCGGCTTCAGCCCCAGGTGGCGGGGCTCAAGGCCCCGGGGCTTCTGCCCCACATAGCATGAATTTCGACTTTCCACCCTGGGTCCCAGCAAGTCTAATGCCAGCCCTGCTTGGCAGACCCCATGAAACTTTTAGGAGGGGGGAGGGATAGCTCAGTGGTTTGAGCCTGCTAAACCCAGGGTTGTGAGTTCAATCCTTGAGGGGGCCATTTAGGGAACTGGGGTAAAAATCTGTCTGGGGATTGGTCCTGTTTTGAGCAGGGGGTTGGACTAGATGACCTCCTGAGGTCCCATCCAACCCTAATATTATATGATTCATTCTATGAAACCTGCTCATGGCCCACCAGGGGCCCCTGGTTGAAAACCGCTGATATATATTACAATTGATTTTCAGAATTTGCAGGTCAGGATAATAGCAGTGATGTTAAATCTGCTAGCTTGTAATAAGTCTCCCTGGTTTATCCAAGCAGTTTAGGGGTCATTCAGATCGTTGTTCAAAGCTTCCTTAGAAAAATCACAGTCCAGAAATGAGAAGCAGGAATGAAGAAAAAGCAGTGATGTCACAGCTTGCAATTTATAGCTCAGCTCATGTGCATGGAAAGTTACTGGTAAAAGATGGAGTCTTAGGGTATGTCTACACTACCTGCTGGATCGGCGGGCAGCGATCGATCCATCGGGGGTCGATTTATCGCATCTAGTCTAGACGCGATAAAAATCGATCCCCGAGCGCTCTCCCATCGACTCCTGTACTCCACCGCCGCGAGAGGGGAACGGCAGCAGTCGACTCACCGCAGTGAAGACACCACGGTAAGTCGAGCTAAGTACATTGACTTCAGCTACGTTATTCATGTAGCTGAAGTTGCTTAACTTAGATCGATTCCCCCTCCTCCCCCCCCCAGTGTAGACCAGGCCTTAGATCACATGTCCTTACATGCTTTGCTGAACCATAGGGGTATTCATTGAGTAAGTGCTCCTTGAGGAATTTTGGGAGGGACCCTGGAATAGTTGACTGTCCTTAGTGGGTCATCAAGCAGGCTGGCTAGTGTTGATGTAAATCTGTCAGAGTTGGGGGGTGTCACCCAGGAACACATGTTGGAGATACAACTACATAGCAAATATTCATAACTTCAGATACAAAGGTGACATTCATAGAAACAGGACTATCAAATTTAGCAGATTATAACTTTTCCACTGACCTGCTTTGTATTAGATTTAGTGCAATTGTGATATAAATGGTCATCTTCCTTTTCATATAGCATAACAGCTTCTGTAAGGTGCTCAGATAGTACAGTGATAAGCACGGAATAAAAACCTATATAGAAATTACCACAATGAACAACAGAGTTTACAGATACTGTGACAGGGTCAAGCCAGATGGATACAGGAGAGTGTTCCTTTTGAGTACCAGGACATGGGCGAGCACTAGCTGAAAGCCCCTCCTCCAGCCTAGGGAGGGGCTACTAAACCCAGAACCCAACTGAGTTTGGGGGACAACAAAAACAACAGGAACAGGCGTGGGGGTCAAAGGGCCAAAACTAAGGAACAGGGGACACTGAGCAGAGAACCTCGGACAGCACCCACTGGTCCTCGAAAACATCGAGAGAGACGGCGGATGCTGCACAGAGGAACTCTGCCCAGATACGTGAATGGATGAAAGAACGAAAAACGGCCCCACAGTTGCAGGCCCCCCTCTCTGTCAACCTCCTCTCCCTGGTGTTACGAATGGCCACCTTGGCCATGGCTAGGATGAGGTGACAAGGTGGTCCCGCGACTTCGTGAGGCCTCGGATTGGGTGTGCGTAAAGAAATAAGTGTGGGGAAAAGTGCAGCCAGAACCTCAATAAGAGGTTCTGGAGGAACCGGAAGAGAGGCTGCAGCCTGGTGCACTGAAGGTACACATGCGCCAGGGTCTCCCTCACGCCACAGAAGGGACAGGCTTCAGGGACAGTGGTAAACTGCACCAAGTACACGCCCGTGTTCACAGCTCCATGCAGGAGCCGCCAGCTGATATCCCCGGTGGGCCGCGGGACTAAGGTGGAATAGAAACTGGCCCACCGGGGTTCCCCACCCTCCACTGCTGGTAGAAGGTCCTGCCACTTGGTGTCTGGGTGGCACACGAGGGTGGGGTAATGAAGTGTTTGCAGCACGAGCGCGTACAGATGGTCCCTTGGCGCGGTTTGGAAACGAACCAGCTGCATGACATGCNGGGGGGGGGGGGGGGGGGGGGGGGGGGGGGGGGGGGGGGGGGGGCTCACGGGGCAGGGGCCGATGGAAAGATCCGGAGGGCCTGGAGTGAGGGACGAGCGGGGTGCACCCTCTCGCAGGACCCGCTCGAGGAAAAGCCAAGCCGCGGGAGGCAGGGCTGCCTCCACCTCCAGTATGCGCCGGGGGGGTTGTAAGGGTGGAGAGCCCCATGCGCCGACCGAGCACCTGGGGATCCACCCAGCCCCCCAGGTCGTAGTCCAGGAGGTCTCCGATCTTGGTGACTCCCGCCAGGACCAACCTCCGGCACACCAAGGAGGACTCCGCCACCTGCACACGAAAATGGGGATTGTGTAGCAGGGGCTCCGCGAGGAGATCTACCCCCTCGGTGGCCACAAAGGACCTGGTTGCTGAGGCATGGACAGGACCAGTTGGTTGAGCACCAGTGCTCTCCCCCAGAGGGAGAGGCACCGGAGCAGTCCTGTCCAGCTCCGCAACCGCCCAGTCACCCTGCCCTCTAAACCGTGCCAGTTCTCCGGCAAAGACGGATGCGTGGCAGAAAGATAAACGCCAAGATAGAGCAGCGGACCCGCACTCCACCGGATGGCTTGAAGCGCGGGTGGGAGGGAGCTCGCCCACCACCCGGCCCCAATCACCTGGCCAGAGCTCTTGACCCAGTTGACCCGGGCAGAGGCGGCTGCTGAATAAACAGCTTGACAAGCCTCCACCCGCACCAGGTCGTCCGGGTCCTGGACCACAAGAAGCACGTCGTTGGTGTACGCTGCCAGGACCAGCCGCACCTCCGGCTCACTTAGGCCTGGTCCACACTAGGGGGAGCTATCGAAATAAGATACGCGACTTCAGCTACAGGAATAGCGTAGCTGAAGTCGAAGTATCTTATTTCGAATTACCTGGCACTTACCTCGCGTCCTTGCAGCGCGGGATCGACGGCCGCGGCTCCCCCGTCGACTCCGCTACCTCCGCTCGCCCTGCTGGAGTTCCGGAGTCGACGGGAGCGCGTTCGGGGATTGATCTATCGCATCCAGACGAGACGCGATAGATCGATCCCCGATAATTCGATTGCTACCCGCCGATCCGGGCGGGTAGTCTGGACGTAGCCTTAGCACCAACCCCGTCAACCTCTTGTGAAGGAGACAAAGGAAGGGCTCAATGGCCAGAGTGTACAGCTGACCTGACCACGGGCAGCCTTGACGCACCCCTCGCCCGAAGCTGACAGGTGTGGTCAAGGTCCAGTTGAGCCTGACCAAACACTCTGCGGAGGCGTACAGCACCTGGAGAAACCCCACAAACTGCGGGCATTTGGCTTCGGACCCCAGAGTGCCCAGGAGATACCCGTGGTCAATCCAGTTGAACACCTTAAGAACATAAGAAAGGCCGTACCGGGTCAGACCAAAGGTCCATCTAGCCCAGTATCTGTCTACCGACAGTGGCCAATACCAGGTGCCCCAGAGGGAGTGAACCTAGCAGGCAATGATCAAGTGATCTCTCTCCTTCCATCCGTCTCCATTCTCTGACGAACAGAGGCTAGGGCCACCATTCTTACCCATCCTGGCTAATAGCCATTTCTGGACTTAGCCACCATGAATTTATCCAGTCCCCTTTTAAACATTGTTATAGTCCTAGCCTAGTCTGCCAGCATGGACCGCAGCGAGACGGCCTTCGCCATGACCTTATAGTGCATGCTGAGGAGCGAGACGGGACGCCAATTCCAGAGATCGCAGAGGTCCCCCATCTTTGGCAATAAGGCGAGCACCGCTCGCCTGCATGAAAGAGGGAGGACCCCACTCTCCAAGGACTCGGCCCAGACGGTGGCAAGGTTCGGGCCGAGGACATCCCAGAACACGCGGTAGAACTCCACGGTCAGCCTGTCCATGCCCAGAGATTTATTGATCGGCATGAGACGGAGAGCTTCTGAGAACGTGGCCAGAGTGAGAGGCAGCTCCAGCCAGTCCCGGTCGCCCGTGCTGATGGTTGGGAGTCCGTCCTAAAGCACTCCGCAGGCATCGGCGTCGGTTGGATCCGGGGAGAAAAGGCCAGCATAGAAGGCCCTGGCCCTCTCACACATCTCCACCGGATCCATGAGGGGGGCGTCGTCCTCTGCCAAGAGGCAGAGGACGTGCTTTTTCACCCCCCTCTTCTTCTCCAGGGCGTAGAAGAAGCGGGAGCTGCGATCCATCTTCCGCAGGAGATGGATGCGGGATTGTACGAAGGCACCCCGGGCCCGAAGATTGTCGAGGGCCCGGAGCTCCTTCTGCTTCTCCCGGTACGCTCCACAGAGGGGTGGATCTCTGGGGCTGGCGGCCAGACACCTCTCCAGCTCCAATACCTCCCGCTCCAGCTGCTCTATCACCACATCCCTCTGCCGGCTGGCGCCCTGGGTGTGGCTACAGCAGAAGAGCCGGGCGCGCACCTTCCCCACATCCCACCACTGCCGCGCTGAGGGAAAGGCATGCCTCTGTTCCCGCCAGGCCAGCCAAAACTCCTGGAAGGACGCCACAAATCCCACATCCTCCAGCAGGCTGTTATTGAAATGCCAATAGGCCGGCCCCGGCCTCTCCGAAGAAAGAGAGGCCGTCACTGCCATCAAGTGGTGGCCCGAGAACGGGGCCGGCCAAACGCTGGAGGAGTGGGCCTGTGAAAGATGACATTGAGAGAAATAGATGCGATCCAACTGGGAGTGGCTCAACCGTTGTTCCTCCACCCGGACAAAAGTGAACGTAGAGTCATCGTCCGGGTGGTGGTCGCGCCAGACATCCACCAGGGAGTGATGGACTACGATCCCCCTGAGGACGTCTGCAGCAGCTGGGCTTGGCTCGATCCCAGTGGGGTCCCGCTCCTCGAGGGTGCAGTTGAAGTCTCCGCCAAGGACCAGGTACTCGCGAGGATCTAAAGTACCGAGGAAGGCAGACGCCTGCTGAAAGAAGCCACACTGGGCCGGATGCTGGGGCATAGACATGGACAAGATGCAACGTCAGCCCCTCCACCCAACCCCAGAGGTGCAGCAGGCGACCCGGCACGACCTTGGTAATCCCCAGCACCTTGGGCTGTAGGTGCAGGGAGAACAGGGTTGCCACCCCGCCCTGACGGGCTGAAAGGTGGCTAAAGTAGACCCTGTCCCCCCACTCCAGCTGCCAGCTCGCTTTGGCAGCTGGGTCCGTGTGGGTCTCCTGCAGGAAAATAACCGAGTACCCCCCTCCCGAAGGAAGGAGAGCACCTGGCACCTGTGGAGACCTGACCTACAGCCACGGGTGTTCAAAGTGGCAAAGATGGATGGCGACATAAGGAGGGCTGGGGATGATCCTCGCGGTCTGGGGCACTAGTGGCACCCATTGGACCCCGCAGCAAACCGTGACCGACCCCGAAAGTCAGCAGGGCATCACGGAAGCCGCGGGCCCGCTGGTAAGCCGCAGCATCCCGCTTCCCAGTCCCTTTGCCCTCCCCCATAATGGCCCTCACGGTCTGGAGAACAAGATGGAAATCGCCCCAGCGCTGAAGAGCGAGATGCACTCTGTTCGTGGAGCCACGAGTGTCCTCCAAGAAAGAGCGCATCTCACTCCTCTGCGCGGCAGGGACCGGGGTCACGGACCCTGGGGCGTCCCCCGATTGGACCCCCCTGCCAGCCCCGTGGCCCATCGAGATGGGCACGCAGGGATCAGAGCCCCGCCGCGGCGCCCATCCCTCCGGCACCGCACCACCCAACTTAACACTCGGCCCTAGGGACAATGGTGGAGGGAGAAGTGCAGCCCCAGATGGGCCAGAAGAGGGAAAAACAAAAACCGCCTCCTGGGGGCCTTCGTAACAAGAAAATGAGGCAACCCCGGGGGCGGCAGCAACAGGAGGGGGAAAGGAAAAGAGGTTAAGGACAGGAACAAGGGCTGGAACAGGGACAGGACACAGATCTAGGACGGGAGCAGGGTCAGGGCAGGGAGCGGAGACAAAAATCTAGGGCCCGAGTGGCAGAGCCACCGGGACACGGTGCCTCTCAACCCTACACGGTAGTTAAAGGGTCAGCAAGGGAGTGGGGCGCCTCCACAGCACTAGGCTCAGGTGCCCCACTAAATGAGGCACCCACGATTACAGCGCTGGGGGGAGGCGAGAGCTGCGGCCCCGCCTCATGGGGTAGGGCACCCGTGGGCTCAGAGCCCGGCCGCTTGGTGTCGGCCGTCGCCACAATGGGCACGGCATCGTCAGCCGGATTACCATTCACGGCCGGGCAGATGGTCAGGGCCCGGGGCGTTGCAGAGGCCAAAACAGGGGCAACCACCTGAGGCGGAAGGAAGGGGAGGAGAGGGGGGCACCAGATTGCAATCGCCCTTACCAAGGCCCTCTAACAGGAGGGAATCCACCCCCTCGGTGGTTGGGGTCAAGCCCAGGGCCTCGATCTCAGCAAAAATAGAAGCAACGTCCCCACCCGCCTCTACAGGTTCCCCCTCAAAAGCAGCCGGGGCAGTAGCCATTGTGGCACCTATAGGGGGCACAGATGGCAACGGGGGCACCGTCCGTAACCCCCTCAGGGAGGAACTTCATAGGAAAAGTGGTACTACCCGCCTCCACGGCTGCAGCGACCTCGGCTGACTCCAAACAATGAACGTCAGCAGGGGAGTCAACGGAAGGCCCAGCACCAGCAGCCCCCTTCATAGTTTTACAGGGGGTCTCTTCCCCCTCACCAACGAGGGGGGGTGCTGGGCCCTTGCTCCCCGCTTGTGGCGTCTGCCCCGCACAAGCTCCCAGCTCCCCGAAGAGGGGGGCTGGCCAGCTGGGTCAGGGCCTGGGAGCGAGGGCAATGACGGGAGGGTAAGGGAAGACGAGGGCAGGACAACAGGGAAAGGGACAGACTCCCCGAGACATGCCCCGCTCGAGTCCTGCTACCAGCCCTGCCACCCTCTCCTCCATGGGCCCCGGTCTACTACCCACCTCAGCGGCGGGGCCCACACGCTCATCTGGGCATGTCGGGGGGGCCTCCCCCGAGACCCAAGCTGACTTGACAACGGTCACGATGATAGAGCCGATGCCCTTCCGGGTATCGGGGGTCCCAGATGCCCCTCCAAGCCGGGCCAGGGGGCAGTCCCTCCGGACGTGCCCCGCCACCCGGCAGAGAAAGCACCGGGCCTCCCCCGGAGAATAATAAACCCGGTACTGGGCCCCTCGATGGGGCACCAGAAAGGACCCCTCCAGAGCCTCCCCATCACGTGCCGCTGGTGGCACTTGAACCTGCACCTGCCAGCGGAATGACAAAATGTGGCAGAGGGCGGGGTCCTTACAGCCCAACGGACAGGGGCCTCCCTAGGGTGGAGAGGAACAGCAAAAGGGCGGCATTGGGGAGGAAGGGAGGAACAGAGGAGAAAACCACCCATACACCCAGGTCTTCCAAAGGCTCGAGGGGGACGTGAACGCCCCCCACCTCCAAGTCCCTCTCCACCGCCTCCTGGGCAGCAGCCTCCGACACCAGGAAGAACACCACCTTCCCAAACATCTTAGAGGCCGCCACCACGGCCGTGGGCCCCACCACCCGCGCCAACACCTGCACGTAGATTTCTACATGGGGCGAGGCCAGCACCAGGAGGCAATGCACCCCGTGCTCCCTGGTGAGGGTGGGAAAGGGGCCCCGGCCGCCGGAAGTGGTATTCCGGGAGGCGGCTGGAGCAGACGGTGAGCAGAGGGGTCGCAGCCACCTGGGCGTACGCCCTGGGGGCTGACGGAGCAGCACCCCCAGAGCTGGTGGAGGGAACAACGGGCAAGGAAGAAGGGGGAGCTGCGGCCGTTGACGGGGCCGCAGCGGGAGAAGGAACCATTGTCACGGGCAGGGCCGGTGCAACCATTAGGCAGACTAGGCGGTTGCCTAGGGCGCCACGATTTGGGGGCGCCAAAAAGCGGCGCCGCCATTTTTTTTTTTTTTTTTTTTTTTTTTTTTT